>ONZH01013842.1:0-552703 GCA_900303285.1 Rhinella marina
TTTCAGATACAGGAATTTTTGCAACAAATCTGCTACTGTATATGTAATTAACCAATACAGAGCACCATTGTGGCTCCCCCACGCGCCCCCCCCCATCACTCCGTAACAAAAGAAATCAAAGTAACCACAATGAAGGGAAGGCAACTGACGTGCTGGTCATCCTCTGTAGAATTCGCGCTGGTGATAATGATTACTGCAGGTCCCATACTGTTCTATGCTGCACAACCTCACTGATTCCCTGCACTGATGCCACTGATGCTGAAGGTGTCAGTAAGTGCTTGCTGACTATGCCAACTGGAAACCAGCAGTTACAGGACCAAAGGTAAAGGGCATCTGTCAGATTAGTACCTATGAAACTGGCATGTTACATGTGCGCTTGGCAGCTGAAGGCATCTGTGTTGGTTCTATGTTCATATGTGGCCGCGTTGCTGAGAAAATTTATGTTTTAATATATGGAGATGAGCCTCTAGGTGCAATGAGGGCGTTGATATTACACGTAGCGGCTATGCTCTCTCTGCAACTGCCGCACTTTGTTTGACAGGACCAGGCGTTATGATGTTTACACTGCCTACCAATCAATGTGCAGAGGGCACAGCAGTTACAGAGAGAGCAGATCCTCTAGGTGTAATGGGAACGCCCTCGTTGCTCCTAGAGGCTCATTTGCATATATTAATACATCATTTTTCTCAGAAGCAGTCACATATATGAATATGAGACAAACACAGATGTCTTCAGCTGCCAAGCGTACATGTAACAGGTCAGCCCAGTGTCATAGGTACCAATCTGCCGACAGACACCCATTAAGGCTAGTTTCACACTAGCGGCACAGCCTTCCGGCAATCTGATCCTGCATAGAATGCTTGGATTCGGCTGGACAAAAATATTTGTCCAGCCAATTGTTGGTATCTCTGACCCAATCTCCGCCGGACCCCATTATAGTTACGGGGCCAGACGGCATTCCAGCAGTGTCTAGAAGTGCCGGATCTCTAAACACTAGTATGAAACTAGCCTAAGTAAAAAAAAAAAAAAAAAAAAAAAAAAAAACTAAGGCTATTTACTAAGACTAATTTTACATTGAAACTAACTAGAAAATAATTGCATGTTTATGGCCAGCATTAGGGTCTTTAGTGGTGTTTTCTGCAATTGTGCATTTTTAGAGTTTTTTCTCTGCACCTGCGTTTTTTACCACATTTTTTGCTGTAAAAGTGTCAGCTCCAGATGATAGCTGAAAGTCTGTGGGAAATACAAAACACAGGACAAACAAGACTTTTTTGCTACTGGCTTTTTGCCAGGGGGCCAATATAAAAGAAAAAAATGCACGTGGTTATTGTGGTGTATTTACAGCCCCCCAAAAACCCAGTGCAGATAAGTATGCAAGGGACCCTTAAAGGGGTTTTCCAAGATTTTCATATTGATGGATTTTTGCAGTCACGGCACATGTGCGGCTCATGCTGTAAACATTAATTTCCATGGGATCACCGCTACATTGTGATGCCCTACAATCCTGGCCGCGACAAGTGTCGCCATACCCTCAGTTCCAGATTTGTACTGTTATCATTATGTGTCTGATGCATGGGTCATTGAGGAAGAACCTGTTCTGTGTTGCTCTGTGGGAAAGGAATATGCAGAGTGTCTTCAGAAAGTATAGATGTCTGGGGGAAGGGACTGGAAAAAGAAACAGCTTGGCACACTCTGGTTCTTTGCTAGACAAGGTGTAGCTGTTGCAGAGCAAAGGAGGAGCATGGCTGGAGGAGGAGGTGTTCCTTAGCTGTGTCAGAAGGCTGGCTCTATGTACACTGTATACACACTGCAGTCACATGAAAGTAAGATCAGATTCCCTTTCCACAGGCTGAAGCTGTCACTAGCAGTGACTTTAGGAACTGGAGGGAGAAGAACCCAGGTGCAGAGCTCCACGTTCATCCTGCTCACACTTTGCAAGTGACATCTACAGAAACATCAGATCTGCTGATTTGTTGTATCAGACCTCTGGATATTAAGATGGAGATCAGCTGCTGATTTGAATGACATATTTATCCTAGGTTTCTAGCACTTGGATCTTAACCTGTTTAGTGATTATGTGCCATAATAAGAGTGCCAAAGCCATGTGCTAAGTGGGATTCAGTGATCCACAGGTAGTTAGATTTTTCTAGGGTCTACAGGTCAAAGAATGGCTGCTAAGTTGCATTCTTGGTAAGCCAAATTCGCTTTTAGGTGGAAAGGGGGTATACATATTTTACTTTTGGAGTACTAAATTCAAGACATGTCTCAGACAGAAGTGGATTTATCAGGATGTGGCATCTCATTTCTGCCAGAAGATCCTGCCGAACTGTCCGCTCTTGCTGCTTTGAGGAGAAGAAGACTTTCAGGAAAGGAGCCTAGAAGGAACTCTTACCAGTTTAACAGGAGAAGCTCTGCTCAGTTAGAACTATTGGGTTATGACCCACCTGGAACTTCTTTCTCCTCATGGTCACCAGAGGAACCATCGACATTGGAAAATAATGTGAACTCTACTCCTGAGGTCTCTACTGCTTCTACCAATCTCCCATCACAAAACACCCAGCTAGATGTTCTGCCATCTCCAGGGGCTTTGGCCAGCATTGTGGACATCAGTTCTGAGTCTGAAGATGAGGCCAACAGAACTGACAGACCTTCAGTGCCTCCTCCTAAACCCGCGCAGTGATAGAAAATAGACGTGAGCAAGAAGAGATCGATGAGAATGAGACCAAAGCTGTGGCCACCTCGCCAGATGGGAGATACTTGAAATTCAACATTGAGATTGGAAGAGGGTCTTTTAAAACGGTTTACAAGGGTCTGGATACAGAAACAACAGTAGAAGTGGCATGGTGTGAACTTCAGGTAAGATGATGATCTCTAAACACTGTGACAGCCCCTAAATTATAACCCAAGGTTCCCCCACCCCACATACCCACTTAGTTAGCAAAAGTAATTAAAAAACCATACAAAGTATAAATGTAAAATGCAGTCTAATTTCTCCCTTTGCCCCTAAGCTGTACTTGACATGTTCCTATTTTGTAATTACAGCCTTGCCTGTCACTTATCATATTAACTTTCTGTAAAAGAGAGTCTTGGTGAACATGAGCAGGTTGTTCTGCTGAATTCATGGTAGTGTTGTGGTAGGACAGGACTGTAATAAAATTACTAGGTGTGTGAAATTGTTGTTACACTTAATATATATCATTTCACACAACAGGGGTTGTTCAGTCACAGATCATGCTCCCAACAGAGGTGCAGAATGTATTTCACGATCTGCTTTATTAAAGGATAGGATACTGACCCATTCATTGCTATGGGGCCATGCACACATCTGTATTTTTTACAGATCCTTGTGGGCGTTACGCAAATTATACGCAAATTATAGAACATGTCCTATTCTTGTTACCATTGAGGACAAGAAAAGCCATTTCTATTGATGAATGCAAGAAAGGACATAGAAGGTGTCCATATTTTTACGGATCTGTTGTTTCTGGACCGCAATAGGGACACAGCTGTCTGCATGAAGCCTTGCAGACGTAGGTCTCATGCACACAACCGTATATATTTCGCAGTCTGTAAACTGCTGAACCGCAAAAGACGGATAACGACCATGTGCTGTCCACATTTTTTATGAATCTATTTACCTCAGTTGTTCTGCGCGGACTGCATTTTATGGACCAGAATAGGACATGTTTTGCAGAACAGACATAAAGGATGCTCCTGGTAATGACTGTAAAAATGCTAGAAGAAACTGCACAAAGTGTGAACTACAGCTTACATTATTACGCTGGCTAAAACCAGCCTATAGGGTGAATGTAGTCCTGCAGTGTACTTCTATGCTCGTCCTGTCTGTCTGCTCCATTGTCTGCTAATTTAGTGACTCTGAGGATGTGGAGCTTTTGTTGTATTGGTAATAAACAGTGATCAGTGCCGGGAATAACTCTCAGTGGTGCCAGGATGATATGAATAATTCAGCTTTGCAGGATTTTTATCTGTGTACAGTCTATATCTGCCATAGAAAAAGCTTCAGAATGATAGCCTTTTGTGTGCTGACCCAATATACGTTGTAAAAAGTTAAGTGTTTCTTTTTTTCGGGTATACGGGAAATGATGACACTCATTGACAGCAATCCTAATTAACATTTAATATGCTATTCCTAGGGCTGCTCTTAGATGTCAATGTTATATTTCTTTACATAGTTATCATTATTATTTTGGTTGTATGTATTAATATTGTATTCTGAAGTTTACTGTTATGACTCTTTATAAAACGCACAGTTCTTTATACAACGCACAGTTCTGAAACTTAGGGTGCCCCCACACATACTCCAGAATTTTCCCTAACATAAAGACATCCCCTGAGTTAGCCTATGGGGATTAATACCTGTGCTGTGCTCTGTTGTGGATTTCCTGGAGCTGAATGTCTCCATTCATTTCAATGGAGATGTAATCCGCGCAGAAATCCGTAACATCATTCACAAAGAAAGATTTTTTCCCGCCACGTGTGAGGGCACCCCCACCTGTGAGACATGAGGCCTGTGCAGAGGAACATGACATGTGCTATCGAGCAACTTCATCTAATGTATGCATCTCCTGACTCTGCTTCACCTAATGAATGTATGACTCATGTCACATTTTCACTCCTTAACGTTAATGCCTAGTGTAGCATTGACTCCAAAGAGAGCCATGCTTCTTAAAGGGGTTGCCAATCTTCATAGATTTTTTTTAAGTAGTACCCACCTTCCTGCCAACAGGATCTGTAGAGGGAAACATACTGACTGCTCCCTAAAACTCGCTTCCAGATCTGTGGGTCCACCACGCTCTTCACTGCATTTTTGGTAACCGCATATAAACTTCTGGCATGGACAGGGTTATGTGCGCGCGCTGTATCCAGTGACATGGAGACCCTCACTGCTGCGGCCAGTCACTGGCTGCAGCTGTGGACAAGACCCTGTCCATGCCCGAAGTTTACATACGGGGGCAAAGTGCAGTGAAGACAGCGGTGGACTCGTGGTCCCAGAAATGAGCATTGGTGGAGTGGGGAAGTATGGTTTTCTTCATATTTCCTGCTGGGTGGGAGTCGTCTTTAAAAAAAAATGTATGAAGTTGGACAACCCCTTTAAATCACACAGATCAAATCAATTGTGTTCTCACAGGTGAATATATGTACATAGAAACATAGAAGATTAATTACTTGAGTTTTGCTGTGGATTTGCCGTAGATCCCACCTTTGCATTGCAGTGGGTGAAATTTGCGCAAAAAATAAGACAGACAATTGACATGCTGCAGATTCTAAATCCACACGGCAGGTGAATCTCCGCATGAATAAAAAAAAAAGCAAGAATTGTTCCCATGGCTTTTTGAAATACTCACCTACCTGTGTTGTGTAGTACCTGTTACTGTACCTCATATTTTCTCCATAATGCGGAAGCATGTCCCCACAGGCCTACAAAAGGCCCTCTCACATTGCTTTTCCCTGTAAATGCTCCACTTGTTGGTTTATGTTGCAATATAGTAAAGGAGCGTAACCATTTGTGAGCAGTAGGTAGAGGCCTGCATAATTAACTGTGTTGTTTGGAGGTGCATGACATTCTCTCGGATTCATCATAATGTCACCATTAGGTGACAAGTTTCAGGTGATCTCTTTATAATCAGTAACATGTACAGCTCACTTTTAGGTGGCAAATTTTTGCCTGGGCTTTATATATACGGTAGTATAGTTGTCAGCATACATGTTCCATTGGAGTGCTTGGAGTATAACATATCCAAGTGGCTGACCTGCGGAAGTGATCATACTTACCTGGTCCCTGGGTTTGGTCTCCGTCTCTCAATGGCCAGCTCTTCTTCTCCCTACTGTTCTGAAATCAACATCCTGTTGACTGGTTCGCAAGTGACCGCTGCAGCCAATCACTGGTCGACGCAAGGTAGCAGGTCATCGCTGCAGCCAGTAATTGGCTGCAGTGATCATGAGATCCCCCCCATCAATAGGATGTTGATTTCTACCAAGCAAGTAGATGAAGAGCGTGCCGTAGAGAGTTGGAGACCAGGTGACATAGTAACATAGTTTATAAGGCTGAAAAAAGACATTTGTCCATCCAGTTCGGCCTGTTATCCTGCAAGTTGATCCAGAGGAAGGCAAAAAAGATTGGTAGAGAAGCCAATTTTCCTCACTTTAGGGGAAAAAAAATACCTTCCAACTCCAATCGGGCAATCAGAATAACTCCCTGGATCAACAACCCATCTCTAGTAACTGTAACCTCTAGTAAGTATGATCACCACCGCGGGTTGGCCACTCTGTCAGGTCTGTTATAGTCTTGGATAAACCCTTTAAATATTAGTGGTGGGAAAAATCCCCTCTAAGTGGTTTTTGCTGTTTGGACAAATGGGGTATTCCATTAGTGGAATGCACACTATATCCCTGGGCACACATTGGTGGTAGTCTGGGAGCTGAGAGATCCAGATTCCTATCTGGAGAATAACTGATTTCTATATCTAGCCTATTTGCATGGCCCAGCAACTTTCTCTGCACTGGTCACATGAAGTTATATTGACATCCTCAGGACGTGGATTCTGTGGAATACTAACTGCAGACCACTCATGTTCAGAAGGACTGGAAAAGGGAACATGCCACTTCCTCCAGGACAATCCAGAAACTGGATGGTGCAGTGAAGAAGGCTGAGTTCACACTTCAGGTTTTTGGTCAGTTATTTCCATCAGTTATTGGTTGAGCCAAAACCAGTAGTGAAGCCTACTCAGAGATCAGGTATAATGGAAAGATTTCCTCCTGTTCTGTGTTTTTGACTCGCACCTGGTTTTAGCTCACAATAACTGATGGAAATAACTGACCAAATAACTGAAGTGTGAACTTGGCCTAAGTGTGGTGGCTGTTGGGAGAAGCAGATATGGTATTGAGGTGCACTTGGCAGCTCAGTATCGGGAGGTGTTGGGCAGCACAGCTGGCACAGTATTCAGGTTGGGCTACATTCACATTTGTGTTGATTTCCATTTTTCTATTCCGTCCAAGGAATTAACAAAAAGAAAAAAGTCTGCAGACTCTAACCTGTCATATGACAGACACCAACAGATCTTGGTGAACTCCATTGCCTATAATGGAGTCCGTTGGGTTTCTGCTAAAGGGCCAAGCATCTATTGGACAAAAATAAACAGCATTCTGCACTATGTTGTCCTGTTGTTTTTACGGAGCCTGTGACGCAGATGTGAACGTTCAAACTGTGACTTCTGCCCCAGGTGCCTCAAATGCTAAGTATTTCAGGCCTGGCAGAAGTCAAGTTGAAGAATTTTGTGATTGTAAATGGCACACTGTGGATTCCTTTCCCCCTTGCTACTTGCAGGGCCGCACCGCCAATTAGGCAGGTGCGGCGCGGCCATGCGCATAGTTGTGGGCGGGCGGCGGGGCAGAGGGAGATGAGCGCTTCCATTGTGGAAGCGCTCATCTCCATAGTCATCTGTATCGCTGTCCTCAGGACGGCGATACAGATGCCTGTACTGCGGGCAGGGGAGGGAGAGGCGTCTCCCCTGCCCGTTCCTCTGATAGGCTGCAGGCACTAGGCCTGCAGCCTATCAGAGGCCGGCTCAGGCGGCGCGATGACGTCATCGCGCCACCTGAGCCGTACAGCGCGGGACACAGGCCGGAAGAGGCCTGTATCGCATCGCTGCCAGCTCCATGGAGGTAAGTATAAGTGTTTATTTTTTTTTTGTTGTAGTCTTGGACCGGAGCTCTATTGGGGGCACATGGGGGCATTTTTACCGGCAAAAGGGGGCACTGGATCATTTTTATTGGCACTGGGGCATTATTATAGGCACTGGGGAAATTTTTACTGGCACATGGGGCACTGGGGGCATTTTTACCGGCAAAAGGGGGCACTGGGGGCATTTTTTACTGGCACATGGGGGCACTGGGGGCATTTTTTACTGGCACTGGGGGCATTAATACAGGCACTGGGGCCATTTTTACTGGCACATGGGGGCACTGGGGGCATTTTTACTGGCACTGGGGGCATTTTACAGGCACTGGGCCATTTTTACTGGGCAATGGGGGCACTGGGGCATTTTTACTGGAAAAGGGGCACTGGCATTTTTACTGGCACTGGGGGCATTATTACAGGCACTGGGGAAATTTTTACTGGTACATGGGGGCACTGGGGGCATTTTTACCGGCAAAGGGGCACTGGCACTGGGCATTTTTTACTGGCACTGGGGGCATTATTACTGGCACTGGGGGCATTTTTACTGGCAAAAGGGGGCACTGGGGGCATTTTTACTGGCACTGGGGGCATTATTACAGGCACTGGGGGCATTTTTACTGGCACTGGGGGCATTTTTTACCGGCAAAAGGGGCACTGGGGCATTTTTACTGGCACTGGGGCATTATTACAGGCACTGGGGAAATTTTTACTGGCACATGGGGGCACTGGGGGCTTTTTTACTGGCAAAGGGGGGCACTGGGGGCATTTTTACTGGCACTGGGGGCATTGTTACTGGCACACTGGGGGCACTGGGGGCATTTGTTACTGGCACATGGGGCACTGGGGCATTTCTTAATGGCACGGGAGCACTAGGGCATTTTTTACTAGCACTGGGGAGCATTTCTTAATGGCACGGGAGCACTGGGGGCATTTGTTACTGCACTTGGGGGCATTCTTAATGGCACGGGAGCACTGGGGGCATTTTTACTAGCACTGGGGGCATTTCTTAAATGGCACGGGAGCACTGGGGGCATTTGTTACTGGCACTTGGGGGCATTTCTTAATGGCACGGGAGCACTGGGGGCATTTTTTACTGGCACATGGGGGCACTGGGGTGCAGTTATTTCTGAGGGCACGTTATGTTCACACTATTACGGGACACTATTTGCTGGGCGCAGTTTTTTAGCACCACTGTGTGCCAATAATTATGAAGGGGCACTATTCTGTGTGGTTACTAGTGGCACAGTACTGGGAGGTGGTAGGATGATTTGTCCAGAAGACGCGAGGATGATGGAAAAGTAGTAAACTAATGATTTTTTTTCTGTCAAACTGCAAAGATGAGAAATGGCTGAAAAATGGCGTCTGTCTGAAAGGAGAAGACGAGGAAAGAGAAGATCTACATCAGAGGAGACGTCACTGGATGTACGAGGTATGGGGCGCTGTATTATACTGGATGTACGAGGTATGGGGCGCTGTATTATACTGGATGTACGAGGTATGGGGCGCTGTATTATACTGGATGTATGAGGTATGGGTGCTGTATTATACTGGATGTACGAGGTATGGGGCGCTGTATTATACTGGATGTAAGGGTATGGGCGCTGTATTATACTGGATGTAAGAGGGATGGGACGCTGTATTATTACTGGAATGTAAGAGGTATGGGGCGCTGTATTATACTGGATGTAAGAGGTATGGGGCGCTGTATTATACTGGATGTACGAGGTATGGGGCGCTGTATTAGGCTACATTCACACGAACATTGTGTTTGCAGTCTGCAAATTGCGGATCCGCAAAAAAAGGATGATGTTCCGTATGGCATCCTTTTTTTTTTGCAGATCCACTGTAACAATGCCTATCCTTGTCTGCAAAACAGACAAAAATAGGAATGGACATACAGATGCGGACAGCACACAGTGTTCATTGAAGTGAATGGGTCTGCATCTGAGCGCAAAATATGCAGATCGGGAGGCCGCAAAAACAACGTGTGAATGTAGCCTTACCCTGTATGTTCTGTAGTGATATACGTAATGTTAGGAGGGAAAAGGTTAGGGTGAAAATTTGGCATGGGGGGGGGGGGTCAGTTTTGACTTTGGCCGGCAGAAAAGCTAGGTTCACCAGCACTGAGGGAAGGGGGGGGGCCCAAGCTGAACTCTTGCACCAGGGCCCATGAGCCTTTAGCTACGCCCCTGCACTCAGCTTTATATATTAGATGCTAATGAGGTTTGGCAAGTGCCCAGGGGTGGTATTACTGTAGCAGGTGCCCAGGCCCCTCAGCGCTTTGCCCAGAAAACCACTCCTCTTTCAACACTCTGGCCCACCTCTTATCCTATAATTACATGCCTCCAAGTGTCCCTCTTTTGGAGGACAGTCCCTCTTTTCGACCCATGTCCCTCTGTCCCTCTTTGGTCCTTAAATGTCCCTCTTTTGACTTGGGGAATTCAATGCAGAAATGTGCATTAATACATTTACTAAACTGTTCCTTACTAAACTATCTGTTTGGTTTCTACCAGTATATTAGACCACAACTTCATTATTCGTGCAATTTGGACCTTAAAATATCTATAATCTGATTTATGTGCTATATTTAAATGGATATTGAAGCACAAGAAAAAAAAATTGTCCCAGGGGCTCCACATGCCGTAAAAATAAAGGAATTTACACTGTAATTTACACAGCCGCTGTAGTTCTGATGGAGTCAGCAATTATGCTTTGGGCAGAGTTAGAGGCGTGGCCTAGTATGCGTGATGCGTGCCGCACATATTGTCCCTCTTTGCCGATTTTCAAAAGTTGGGAGGTATGTAATTACCTCCTCCTTTCCCTCACAAATCTTGCGGCTGCCCAGCTGCCCCACACTTGCCCTATGCCTGCGCACTGCTGTGCCCATTATGGGCAGCAAGTCTGGCGTTAGGGGGGCAAATAGGGCAAATAGGGCAATTGCCCAGGGCCCCATCCCTAAATGGGGCCCCCTGCTGAGCTGCCCAGACAGACATGGGAAAGCTGGTGGCCACACCTGAGAAGAGCACAAACGCAGGGTCCTTATGCTGTAGTGAGGAGCTAGGTGCTGCATCCATAGCAGGCTCCACAGGCAGCCAGGCAGAGTTTGGCCCCGCCCCCTTCCTCTCTGTCTCTTAAAGGGAACCTGTCATCTCCGAAACACCCCCTGAACTAGAGTAAGCTCGAATATGTAAGTTGTATCTTCATAATCACTTCCATTATGACGCTGTGCTCCCACAAACCTGCAGTAATATGCACTCACTGGACTCCGGTGCTCACTCATATAATGGAGAGGACTCAAAGAAGAGTCCAGTGAGTGCATTTTACTGCAGGTTTGTGGGAGCACAGCGTCAGAATGGAAGTGAGTATGAAGATAAAACTTACATATTCGGATTCAGCATCACTTACACTATACAACGCTTACTCTAGTTCAGGGGGTGTTTCGGAGATGACAGGTTCCCTTTAAGGAGGCCCTGCACTGTGACTGTAATGGCCTCCTTCAGCCTGCTCCTGAGAATTACAGTGTCTCTGGTGAGTTCAGGGAGGCAGCCTGCAGAGAATATAGAGGACCTGTTCTCTTGCCGTTTTTTTCTATCTTCTGCCTGGAACACAGTTGTCTAAATATAATGTACGGTAATATTTATATCTATCTATCTATTATCTATCTATCTATTATCTATCTGTGTCTATCTATCTAGATAAGAAAATTCCATGCTGCTCCCAAAAGTTGTTCAACGCAACGTTTGAGTCATTTTACCAGGACTTTTCTCTTCCTCTCATTGGTTGCTTGGTGCACACAGAGGTAACTACGAGTAGCACACTATATGTTCAGGGTCTGCTCTCCTGAATGTATGGTAGATGCCCAACGGCATAGGTAGGTTTAGAGTAAGACATGCCTGACTGAGACCACCTTGGCGCTGGTAGACGGGCACAGATGTGTTGTGACCAAAATATATTGGCTGAGAATCTCAGATTTATCATTAGAGTGAGGGCTTAGTCCATATGTTGTGTTTGCATGTATTGTTATAGTGTATTATTTTCTGTGACTTCAGAATGAAATCAGCCAAAACTTTTTTTTGTTGTGTTTTCAACATTTCTAAATCCAATAAAATGTTCATTAACTGCATTTATGTCTGATAGTTCATCTAAAAAGCAAATAATACATTACATTTGTTCCTTGTGGCTCAAAGCAGGGGTACAGTCTAGTATCATGGAGTAATATTTTGCCTGTTTGCAGTAGGTAACAATGCTGTTAACAACTTGCTTTGCCATGAGCGTAATAATTTAATTTTGAATGTTTTTACCACAATAGTGGTCTGTTGTTTCTCTGGAGACAACACGATGTAGATGCTCTGCCATGACTTTGTCAAACTTTTCGAGTGTCAGCACAAAGCTTTGAAAGTTTCCATTATTAGGAGTAAAAAGACAATCGGAAACTACCTCTGAATGCCAAATTCTGTTTTGCAAGAAATTGGACAATACTCTTGATTCATGTTAGCTTGCAAGTAATGATCTACTGTAGTATTTGCCTTCAGCCGAACCTGAGTCTCCAACTATTTACTTTCATCCAGAAAATGATTTGCAGTGAATTCAACGTAGATGACATATGTTGCCAGTCTTGAGATCCCTCCAAAGCAAGATTTGACCCTGGTCTTCTATCAAACAGTTTACAACAAAAACAGAATACTTTATTGGTAGATTTTGAATACACCAACTACTGTCTCCTGCAGTGCTGTCCATTAACCAATACTCTCCTATAGTTGAAAAGTGATGATTATTTACATCTTTATGTGAAGTGGTCTAGTTTCTACAATGCGATCTATAACTTTGGTTGTCAATGTAGGCCAGAGAGCAGGATCAGTGTCATTATGTAGTAAATCTTCACTGCTTGGAACAGCTGAAAAGTTTACTTGATGACCAGCTACTGTCTCGACTGGCGAATCTTCCTCTAAGGCCCCATTCAGACGGCCGTATTATTGCGGGTCCGCCCAGCGTGTGTTCCGCACCGCTCGGAACACACGGACGGGTGCCCCATTCAAAATGCCTATACTTGTCCGTGCATGTGGACAAGTATAGGACATGTTTCATATGAGCTGCGGCACGGAGCTAGCTCCGTGCGGCGGCTCCCCGCTCCAATAGAGGTGAATAGGGCCGCATCTATTCCGCAATATTGCGGAATAGATACGGCCCCATTTGCACAGTCGTGTGAATGGGGCCTAGAGGTTCTCCAATTTCAGACAGGTTTTTTACAAATTGTGGATCCTCTATAGCTGTGTCTGATTCACGGTGTGGAGAGCCACCAAGATTTAATGTGTCTGATATGGAGGATTTATCCAGGTGATGATGCTCTTCATTTTCATTTTGCTCTATAACCACCTCCTTAAACAAACTTTGTGTTGCTGGATTCAGATGATTTCTAAGTGCCTTCCGTTTTCGATGTTGTGCAGATTTTTGGGACTCATAATGAATCTGCAACATTTACAGTAATAAAGAACACAATTATAAAAGAAGTGTCCCAGTTATTCTAAACAGAGATTATAAAACGTTTCACTGTTTAGCATTAATATCAGATTGATTGGGATCTGACTCCTGGCACACCCGCTGATCAGCTGTTTGAAGAGACCGCAGCACTGCTTTTTCCGATTGAAGTAAATGGGACAGAGGAGCTGTAATTATACTGCTCTCCTGTTTTGTTAAACCACTGTATAGTCTTGGCCACCATGCTGCAGCTCAGTTTCAGGGTGTTGACAAGCTTCTTATAGTCTAGGCCATCTTTATGTAGAGCAGCAATTCTTTTTTTCAGGTCCTCAGAGAGTTCTTTGCCATGAGGTACCATGTTGAACTTCCAGTGACCAGTATGAAAGAGTGTGAGAACGATAACACCAAAATTGACATACCTGCTCTCCATTCACACCTAAGACCATGTAACAAGTCACATGACACCAGGGAGGCTGCTGAAAATGGCTAATTGGGCACAATTTGGCCATTTTCACTTAGGGGTGTACTCACTTTTGTTGCCAGTGGTTTAGACATTAATGGTTGTGTGTTGAGTTATTTTGAGGGCACACCAAAATTACACTGTTATACATGCTGTACATTGACTACTTTACATTGTATCAAAGTGTCATATTCTCAGTGTTATCCCATTAAAATATACTTTATATATATATATATATATATATATATATAGAGCGAGAGAGAGAGAGTCTATCTATATATATTGTAATGCATATGGCAGCCTTCTGATATTATATATCTCAAAGCCAGAAGGCTGCCATGCTCATTATAAATTATATGTTTATTATTTTATCTATCTCTCTTTCTCTCTCTCTCTATACTGTATATACATATACAGAGGTCACAAGACTCGCTCTAACATCTGTACAAGCGTCATATGTCAATCCGCATAAAACTTCATTAGAATACTGTACGGAGTGATTGCGAAGTTTTACAAGACTTCGGGTAATAACTTCAGAAATTAATTTCTACTGTTAAAAACCTTTTACTGAACTCGGGTTCGGTTCCAAGGTACCACTTAGAACTGAAAACGAGTTCAGTAAAAGGTTTTTAACAGTAGAAATTAATTTATGAAGTTATTATGCAAAGTCTCACTAGACTTCGTGAAGTAATAACTTCAGCTCATCGGAGCCAATACATTCTAATACTGTACGGTGCGCTCACTCCGTACAGTATTCTAACAAAGTTTTATGCGAATCGACTTATGGATGTTTCCATAAGTCGATTCATCCCTAATATTAACACATACAAAGACTTTCCCTGCTATAAACAAGTGCACTACATGCTTTGAATGGCACAAGCAGTTTAACAATACTGCTGGTGAGTGAACATCCAATAACAAAGCTCCGTACAGTAAGAAGCTTTGTTGTTAGTAAGGAGGCTGCTGATTTGTCAGTTCGGGCAGACCAACTGACCATTCAGTGCTCCTTTCTTAGACTGCTGTCGGTTTATAAGCCCCTGGCTTGCACACGATAGCATTAGGCCATCTGTACACATTAAACTAAATATATACTAGAGGGACATCCCCTGTCTGTTGGGGAGAAAGAGGGTAGGAACACCCCACTCCCGTGGAGTGACCCGCTCTAACCTCCCACAATGACACTCAACCCCAAATTGCACCACAGCAATATAAATGCAGTCCTACAGATCATCCTTGTCATAATCAGAGCTTCAGCCACAACAAGTTGGAAAATTTTCCTCTGTCACCTCCACAAGACAAACAAATGTTTTAATAAACAATATGGCGTAAGTCCCCCAGCGAGTCAAACGACATTGATTGCGGACAAGAATAGGACATGCTCTATAATTAATTCGTGCTCGTAACTGAACAATGGATGCGGACAGCACACCGTGAAATTAATGGGTCCGTATCCATTCCGCAATATTGCGGAACGGATGCAGAGCTATTCATATGGTTGTGTGAATGAGCTCTTAGAGAACAGGGCGGGTGGTACCTGACAGGAGGTGAAAGCAGAGTCTTGTCTCCCGCTCTAGTGGAGCAGCCAGCAAACTGACAGTAACAGCTGGCGGCCGCTTTGTCTTTGAAGAACTTACATGAAACATGGCTGCTTTCTTATGGAAGGAGCACCATACTTGTCCATAGATTGTGTCTGGAAATGCACTGTATTTGGAAGAAAGTAGCTATTTTTTAAATACTGGCCAACCCCTTCAAGAAATGGCTGCATAAGGTAATTAGTCTTGAGGGAACAACCCATGACTCATATTTATTACTTTTTTTTTATTCATTTATGTAGCGTCAACATATTCTGTAGCTCTGTAGAGAGATTGTTATCACTCACATAACATACTTACTGGCAAGTGCTTTTTGATACTGTCGGTGTACAGAAGGCGACCTCTCTTTTTGGTGTCCTTGTAGGATCCTGATAAAAGTAGTTATCTAGAGAGATTCCAAAATTACACCATGGCTGTTACCCATGCCAACCACATGTGTTGAAATTCAGTGATTTACTTCTGTGCATAATGAGTCCTGCTTTCTTTTGAGGTTTTGGGGTTAGCTGACATGAATGATCTCTTTTTAATAGGGCAACGATAGTTCTGCACAGACACGTTAGACTTAAATTAGCTAACAAGGCAGCGAGCCAGGCTGAGCCAAGCAGATTAGAGCTGCCAACTTTCCTGAGAAACTATACTCTGCATTGTTTTAGGGGCAGCAGGATGACATGCTCATTCAAACTTGTCACTCTTTTAGCAAAAAAATAAAATTCTTCTTTATCCTTTATGTCTTCTTTGATATCCCACCCACTATGTAGCCTCTGCATGCTTTTCTCAGAATCCTAGACTTTAATAGAAGAAGGCTACATCCAAAGAAGGGGGGCAACCACAGCATTCGCTAGACTCTGTAGGTGCCAGTCTTGAGTCAGAATCATCATGGAGGTTTATCTGTTTAGTATGCCTGATATGGTCCCTGATGGGCATGTTTTCTAGGTCCAGATGCACCCACCAGCATAATCATATTAATGTATCATATGGTTTAAGACAGGGGTCTCAAACAGGGGCATAAAGGCTCATGGCTTCTAGTGCGAGAGTTCAGTTTGGACCCCTCCTACCCTGCTGCCTGTCACTACTGGAGGGAGCTCCAGCGGTACTAATGGCCTAGGTGCCTAGAATGCTTAGACCCCAGCTAAACATAATACAGTAACATGCATTAGTTAGATGATTTGCTAACATCAATGAGACTGGCAGTATCCAACCCAACACCCAATTCAATCCTACATTCATGTAAAGCCTAGAGGCACATTTTCCATCACAATTTCTACCATGCGTCATATGACCCAGTAATGTCAGTGGAGGTATGGGATCTGCACTCCAATAGTTCATTTTTGGGTGCAAATAGAGGATGGCCATCACATGTATAGAAGGTTCTATGGCACTCCAAATGTTTTATAGATGCTTTTAATCAAGAAGATGACCCAGTGATGTGACACATGGGGGACATTTCACCATAGGGAGGTCTGGCAGAAAGGCCCCCAAAGATAAAAAAAAAAACCTTTTAAGATATTCACATTTGGAACATTTGTATTTTTTATGAAACTAGATCACTGATCAGCAAACCAAAGGGGAAGTACCAAACACAATGAGCTCCATGCAATGCCTGCAGATCAACCCATTCAAGTGAACAGGGCTAAGTTGCATTAGCATGCACAGTCACACTTCTATGAAGATCCATGGACAGGTGGAAGTCCTTGATATATACATTTCAGATAGTTTCATACTTGTCTTAAACTATTTACCTGGTGGCAGCTGATAGCAAGCTAGCATTATCTGGAAAGAAAGGCAACATTATTTTATTTTAATTATAACCCTGCTTGAGAATAGGTGGATTAAACCAAAGTGACCAAGCCTCTGCTTTGTGTACGCCAAGGACTAGAGATTGAGAAACATTGTACATGTGCTTAATTTATTGCACAAAATTTCACGTTACCCGTCTGAAGTAAATTCATCTATTATAC
This sequence comes from Rhinella marina, assembly GCA_900303285.1. Classification (NCBI taxonomy): domain Eukaryota; kingdom Metazoa; phylum Chordata; class Amphibia; order Anura; family Bufonidae; genus Rhinella; species Rhinella marina. The sequence goes on from ONZH01013842.1 coordinate 17,185, forward strand.
CGTTCAAAGAAGAGGTTTACAAGGCATTCGACCACTCCCTCATGAATCACACAGTTCTTGTCAGAGGCACATCACGTTTGGCAGAAGAGGTAGTCTTTGGCAGTACTAGTTCTCACAGTAAGTGTTCATGTAGGGACATGGCTTAAGAAGTAAGGTCACTTACAGTTTATACCCACATTCATGGCAGTAAGTATTCCTTTAATTCTTTGTTTTTTTTTCACTGACTTGATAAGTCAGGTAAAGATGTAACCAAAGATGTACTGGTGCTGAAAACCACATCCTAAGGGTACAACAATAATTTATTTATCTTTTTCTTGACCTTGAGGAGCATATAATTTTACTTAATTCTCCAAGGAGATCAAGATCAGGTTAGGTTTTTGTAAGCTGTCTTCAGTACAATGGAGGGGGACCTTTGAACTGAAACCAAACCGGGATTTGGGATTAATTGCAGACCCCTGTCATTTTTAATGATACTGTAAATAATCTTTTTTGCTGAACCACTTATACTCATTTAACTATAAACAAAAGGATGTCACTGAAGCACCTTGAGGATTGACGCCCTTTACATAGAGAATATTGACGCAAAGCCTGAAGATCCTGGGGCCTGGTACAGAAGTAACAATATATTTAGGCCTACAACTATCTGTTGTTATCACCACTTGGATCTAGAGTGAGACTGAATTAGTGCAAATTAGCAAATTTTGTCAAAATTGCACCTCAAAGGGGTTGATACCCATGAATATGCCTTGTTGGGGCCTAAGATTGTTATAGAGGAAAGTCCACTTCTAAGTTCCATTGGTGGTGGACTTCCACTACAAAGAATGGTCCTACCGTACATCTTGAAGCATCACCTTCAGTGTTATATGATGCTTCATTTCTCCAGTAAGGAAACTAAACACACTTGGGTTTCTTCCCCAATAACTGATTGTGAGGGATCTGCAGCAGTCAGTGCATTTTTACTAAAAAGAAAACTACATGACTGCAGGAAAATATGGCATCTGGTAAATGACTTTTGACATTTTTAGAAGCTTTGAAGGGGCAGTGGACCATGTGGTATGCTCTTTTCCAGCCCGCTGTCTGAGGTGTAAACCATTAAATAGGTACCAATGTAGTTCCTAGTGTGTGAGGCATAATAATGTGTAAAGGTTTTTTTTAAATTTTTTTTATTTACATTTGTTAGCATGCATGATTTAAAGGGGACATTCCATTTTGAGCAAAAGAAGGTTGTTTAATGTATAAAAAAAAATGATACAAGAGGAACAATAATTTGTCCAGATCTCAGGATACCCATTGGTCCAAACTAAAATGGGGCAGAAGATAGACATACCAATGTACCCGTTGAAATGACCCTGGTGTGAATTCCATAATATTTTAATTAGCCCTGTTAAAGCAATATTGTTTTAATGGCATGGTACAGTACAATACAGTGTCTTAGAAAACAATAGGGCTTTAGTGAAAAAGGCTTAATACTGATGCTCAAGTTTAATTCCTTCCCTACCTGGAGCAAATAAAGCCTGTCCTGACCCGTTTTTTTTTTTTTTTTCTTGCAGATTTGTTTTTTGGGATTTGGCTCTGTTAGGACAGACATTCCCTGGGGAAGCAATCGTGGCTGCTATGTACGCAGGTATATGGAAATGTGAAAGGAATTATCTCTGCTCCTAAATTCGTCATCTGGAGGGCAAGCTTTTGTTGCATTGTATTAATGCCTAAAATGCCTATAAAGACATTACAGACGTCATTTGGTTCCATAGCAAAAAAAAAAGAGCAAAATTGAAGATTTCTGTACCGACAGTGTTTCTTCCTTAAGCCTAGACCTTAAAGGGTACTTTGGGACTTTAATACTGAGGACCTAAACCCAGTGCCCCTCGATCAGCAGAATGATGGGACAGTGTTGTATTTTTTTCATTGTTTAGCTAGGCACAGCATTAAACGTACAGCTGACAATGTAATACAAAGTACAGGGAGATTCACTCGAAAGAGGCCCCTAACGCTCACTAGAACGAAGCAATCTGAAGGAAACAATGTGCAATAAGCTCATAAGTATATGAAGCTCCAACCAAGCCAGGATGCCCCCACGTCAGCCTTCGCAACCTTTAACCTCCTTTTGCGACTTCCATGTGCATACCCCCAAACCTCTTCACTCATTCACTCGACTTCTCATTAGGATGTACAGTATTAAGCAGCATGTCTTCATGGTCTGATGTGTACCTGAACATTTTTGAACAGTTTGTGAATCGACTGGATGATCGTGAGTTAAGGGAAGTTTACTTCCAGCAAGATGGAGCCTAGTGTCACACATCGAAAAGGAGCAGAGCAGAAATTGAGTCCTTTTTCGGCACCAGGGTAATTTTAAAGGGGCTTTGGCCACCACAATCTCCAGATCTGACATCACCAAACCTCTTCCTTTGGGGTATGCTCAAAGGAAAAATCTATTGGGACAAGCTTGGCACTGTGGAAAACTTGAAGGAAAGCATCCGATGTGAAACTGCTGCTCTTCCCCTCGACATGCTTGTTGTTTATACGTTCAGGAACATGCTGGCAGAAAATGGAGATCATTCCCAGCATCAAAAGTAATCCAATCGATTACACATACTTCAAGGTATGTAGCATATTTTTTTTGGTTCAAATTGATTTATCCTAACAGGTGTTACAACAGAATATTCGGGGGCCTCTTTCGAGTGAATCTTCATGTAATATAGTCTGAATCCACCTCTGTCATGAGAGACTATGTACTGTGTCTGAATCCAGCTGAAAAGGATAGGAGGAAGAATGTGGCCTGGACAACTCAGCTACTAGTCAGTTTATTTTAGCCGGTGAACATTACTGAGGACTATTCATTTTCTCAGGGAAATGGGTAGGACAGAACCTCTAACTAGTTCTCCAGTACCTACATCAATCTAAAAAAAGTCAAGTCAACTGCTTTCAGCCAATCAACATCATTGGGAGTGTTCTCAGTAATCCTAATTGGCTGAATGCAGCTGAGTGGCAGGGCGCTGATCATAATGCTCCTCACTTATGTCTTTTTCAGTTGAATGCACAGTATACAGCCTCTCATGACAGTGAAACTTCCTCTTTTATCCTTACAGTTTCCCTGGAGCATTGTCTGCATTATTCATTGGTGCAATATCCAATATAAATAAGGTTGACAGTTTACAGCTGTGTTCTATAGCCCTGAACATCTATAAATGAAAGGTTCTCCATTAAACTGAAAGCCCTATAACAGAGAGGATCTACTGTATCCTGCAACTGGCCGCTGTTACAACATGTCAAATGTGTTGGGACTGAGAACTGAAATTATAGTGATTAGTATTCTAATTTTACTGTCAATCATATGCTGTGAATTATGTACTAATGTAATGGAAATGTGAAGGATGTGCAGAGGATTGTCCTTTCCCCTGGGTCCATCAGTGGCAATAATTGGACCAAACTTGGCACAGAATGTGGTGCCCAAAGAGGTATTCTAGTTAGAAGAAGTTATCCTTTAGCCGCAGGACTGGGGATAACTGTTAGATCGGTGGGGATCTGATCATTGTGATAATTGGGACTTCTGCTAATCATGAGAAAGATGACCCCATACCCCTGAAATAAAAGAAATGGCAGGTCCAGCATACACATTGGTGCTCTATTCAACTGTATGGGACTTACGAAAATGGCTGCGTACCAGCACTTGGCTATGTCTGTAGTCTCATGGAGATGTAGGGAGTGGCAATGCACATGCTCAACCTGGCGTTCCATTTATTTTAAGGGTAGCAGTCGGGCCCCCTTTCTCCTGATCGGTAGAGTTCCCCATGGGTCTAATAGATATGTCCTATCCTGTGAATAGGGGACTACTCATCTAATCAGAACTTTTTCCCACAGCATTACATTTATTATAAAATACCTAACAACTGAGTAATAAAACTGTCATTTGTTTTAAACCTGCTGCTCAGGAGTCGTAATGACTGCCATATTCTGTAGTCAGTTTTGAAACATCAATGGGCAGGAGCAGTTTTACAGATTAGATAAATATCAGTGAAGCCCAACAATTTTGGTGGGACTGACCGACCATATAATGTGAAATCTAATGTCTATTGAGTTGTACTGACAGGAGATGTCAGGGAAAAGAAGAGTTGAGCAAGTTGGATTTCAGCATACCCAATATATTTTTTTCAAGAGGGTTAAGCAGCAGCCTGAGGATTAATCTCTTCTCCCTATTAAGAACATATCCACAGTGAGATGGGTGGTTGGGGTCAGGAGAAATACGTGTCAGCTGAGCAAACATGTAAAGTATATGGCCATCTTAAAGAGGGTTGTCCAGACTAGAAGCTGGCCAACCCAAATCTCAGAGCCTGTTCCTAGTCAGACCAAAAGTGGCTTGGCCCCATGCCTACTTACCAATTTTGCAGTTGGTAAATTTGGGACAAATAGGCTCCACCTTGGGAATGCCCATAAACTGCACAGAACAGTCCATTTATGTAAGCTCCACCCATTTTTGAATGGGGATAGCCCATATTTGCAGGGACTGTCTCTGAAAATTAAAGACAGCTCTGAAAATTTAGCATTGTTGGTAGCTATGCCCATGACCGATGTGGCCAATAACTGGCATTCACATGAGCAAGAATGGCAGATCACTACTAGTGACATAGTAGTGGTGTGTCATATCCCAGGGATGAGATACAGCGGTCACAGAACTAAGGCACCTCTGGTGTTAGGATTGGTTTGGTTAGGCCAGACAACCCCTTTAACATGTCTTCTTAGAATATTTATCCCTTTGTTTTTGTATTTCAGTTCTTCATATTTTTGGATCTCTGTTTTTTGGTAGGATATCATAAGCTATCATGTCATCAAGGGTGTATATACTGTATCATAGAGCCCATGGGATGTTATACTCACCTTTCCAATCCCCCACCACTGCCTTTCTGATGGTGCCAGGGTCTGTGCTGTGCTCCACTTCCTTCTGCTGTTCTCAACATGGCAGGAAATACCACTCAGCCAATCACTGACAATGGCAGTGATGACCTGCCTCCACCAGTAATCGGCTGAGCTGCATTCCTAACTGTTTCATGCTGTGTTGAGACAGTAGTAGGAAGAGGAGCACAACAGGGACCCGCACATGGTCGGAAGAGCAGCAGCAGATGATAGGCAAGGTGACCATAAGATCCTTTAATTTCATTGGCAGGGCACTGAGCATTGTTTTTTGCTCTGGATTACCCCTTTAAGGGTTGTGTCTTGTTTATTTTTTTCATGACAGATCATGACCTCTTTAAAGGAAAACTCCTTGCAACACTGTGATGTGCTAGGTGTGAGAGTGCAGTGCATGACACAGGAATTAAATAGGTTGTGCAGTGCTATGATATTGTTAACGTATCATTAGGATAGGTTATCAATATCAGATCAGCGGGGGTTCAACATCCAGCACCCCTGCTGACCACCAAGGCTACTTTCACACTAGCGTTTTAAAATTCCGGTATTGAGTTCCGTCATAGGGGCTCAATACCGGAATAAAACGCTTCAGTTTTGTCCCCATTCATTGTCAATGGGGACAAAACTGAACTGAAGACAACGGAATGCTCCTGAAAGCATTCCGTTCCGTCTTCAGACCGGAGAACAAACCGCAGCATGCTGCGGTTTGCTCTCCGGTCCAGGCATCCGCACCAAGACGGATCCGGAATGACCCCCAATGCAAGTCAATGGGGGTGGATCCGTCTGGTGTGACCATAATGGTAACCGGATCCGCCCTCCATTGACTTTCAATGGAGTCCATTACGGATCCGGGTACACATAGACACATACAGACATAAACATACACACACATAAAGACATACAAACACACATACATACTTACATGCTCCCCGGCAGGTCTTCGGAGCGTCAGAGGGACAGGACGGCTCACACAGGTCACGATTCCCCATTCCCACAGCGCCCTCTGCTGGGCGCCTGGTGGAATCGTCAGATGACGATTCCACCAGGCGCCCAGCAGAGGGCGCTGTGGGGAATCGTGACCTGTGTGAGCCGTCCTGACGCTCCGAAGACCTGCCGGGGAGCATGTAAGTATGTATGTGTGTTTGTATGTCTATATGTGTGTGTATGTTTATGTGTATGTATATGTATGTACTGTGTGACATGTGTGGGGCCGGAGCGCGGTTCCGGCTCCACACATGTCACTGCGGCAGGCCTGATCCGGCAGCACCCTTCACCTGCCGGATCAGGCCTGCCGCCAGTGTGAAAGTAGCCTTAGTCCTCTTGAACATTTATCTGCCATCTAGATCATATGAGCAGTGTTAGCACCAGTGCAGTCTCCCAACGAAGAGAAAAAGCTGTAATTATACTGGTCCACTGCTATAATCTAGATATGCAACAAGCACCTGAGGAGCCAGTGCAGAGCAGGCTTGGACTGTCCCACAGGGGTACAGGTGAATCCCCTGGTGGGGCCCTGAGCAAGGTAGGCCTCTAGTCTCCAACCCTCTGCACAAATGGCATATAACACAGTAGACTTACTGCACTACATACATATATTCAATGTACAGCACCTCAACCAGCCTATGTTCAATGTATAAAAAACCTTGATAGATTATTGAAGATACTCCCCAGTTTATTATTATAGACACGATCACAGCTGAGATGACCTCAAAGTTTCTACAGGGACCCCCATATTTAATCATCTGGTAGCATCTTGCTGCTGTGTGAGCAGGTAATATTTGAATGCATCCGTATGGTGGGCCCCAAAATAGATGGAAGTGTTAGTGGCCCTGATGAAGTGTTGTGTAACAGTGCACCCCCTCAAACCATTGCAGTGCAGTGGAAGGTTGTTTCATGAATCAGGCCAGAAGTAATCTTATAAAAGTCTCTCTTTATTTAGTGCAGAATATAATTTGCATCACATCCAGCAGTTTTATGTACAAAGATGCAGTTTCTGTCAACAGATGATGAGGTATGGTGACAGATTGTTTGCCAATTAAATGGCACTTGCAAGCACTTGTGGATATCGGTATCCACAGGCTTGAAGTTAATACGCCCTGGTGCTTATTGTAGGTGATTGGTGTCTGACTTATTTTCCCTCACCGGGAGCAGGGTCTGTAAAGATGAATCTTGCTGGTCACTCTGCTGACTTTATCCATTGTAGCTTTTGGGAAATCTATATCTTGAATCTGGAAATATTTCTGGAGTAAGGATCTCACAGGAAAATTGTATAGGCTCTTGGAGTAGGAGCTCAAGCATGTGCTTCCGTCCTCCACACTGGAAGTAGGACCAGGCCACTCCTATTAAGAGAGGAGGAAAAGGGTCCTTTTCCTGCCAACCATTGCCAACCATGACTCTTCTGCTGTAGTGCACAACCTAAAACATAACATATCAATAACAATACATAATAAAACATAACAATTGCAGATATGCCTAGGTCTGGGGTACTGCAGAGGGCATGCAGGTAAAAACTGAAGATTACGAACACCACAGACCCTTTAAACAGCTGATTGGAGGTGGTGCTGGATGTCTGAACCCCACAAATCTGATGTCTGAACCCCCCTTCAGGCCATTCAAACAGTACAGCAAATTTTGTAACATAAAAGTTTGTGTTGTAGATGTTTTGAAAGTTTTGGAAAGTGTCAAGAAAAATGGTCTACTGCTGTAAAAGGAGCTAAATTTAACAATGATGGGCAACAATATTTTTTTTTTAGCAAAACATAGATGTACCTGGTGGCGTTAAGAAGAGTATAATATGTCTATCAAACCCAGTGCCAAATACAGTATATACCACTTTTGCCAGTTTGATTAATTTGGTACAATTTGCCCCTTTTTTGCTGACTAATCCTAAAGCACTGTAGATAAATGTGCCTCAGTGTATCAGGCACATATAAGACTGGGGAAATTTTTCCAGAGTGTCCCTTTAACACTGCCATGTCTAAGGGCTTGCTCACACGGCCGTTGTGTGGCCGTGGCCGTATTGCGGCCCGCATACAGTGGGTCCGCAATACACGGGCACCGGCCTTGTGAACCCCGCATTACGGATCCTGGACCCATTCTCTTGAAAGGGTCCGCAATCACGGAGATGCGGTGCGGTGCCGAACGGAGGCACGGATCAGAACCCCACAGAAGCACTACAGAGTGCTTCTGTGCTGTTTCTGTCCGTGCCTCTGCACCGCAAAAACATAAAACTTGTTCTATATTTTTGTGGTGTGGACAGTTGGATGCGGATCGCGGATCCCATTGAAGTGAATGGGTCCGTGATCCTCATGCGGAAGCACCACAGTAGGTGTGAACAACGGCCGTGTGAACAAGCCCTAAAAGGGAAAATAAGTGGAAAAACTCAGCACTGTCACATCTGTACACAAGAGATATGACCAAACGAGTCATGCGTGGGAAACTATATAGATGACATAATTACTATGTACAGTAACAGAACCTATCAAGTAGGGATTATACTCTCCTCGTATGTGTCTGATAATACCTGAGTCTACTATCTACTGTCTCTTATCTGAAACGATACATTTCCTTCTGCACTTAAAACATTAAAAAGAAATAAAGAAAACTAAAAAGACTAGCACTTAACCCACTTCAGCTTGATGTAATTGTGACCATAGCTTGCTATTAAGATGCACAGCATGCTCCGCTATTAACCCATTTTAGCCCTTGAACACATCATGTCATTAGAGACTGGCAAGGCTTAGTACTGTGCTCCCTTACAGGCTCTAGTTTGGAAATCTGATAATGATAAGGTTGCATTAAGGGTGGTATTTAAATGGGTTTTACAAAGTAATTTTCTCTAAAACTTGCTGAGGGGCACTAATGTTTGATAGTCTCCAGAGATACGTCTTGGCTTGTGCAAGTGGAGGCTTTGCCCAGTGTGGCTGCCTTTTCCATTTCATCGAGGTCTGCAGTGACAGTGAAAAGGCGCATTGTATTCCAAGTGATTTATATTGTAATTTTCAGATGAGAAAAAGGCATCCTCGTGATAAGGCCTGAAGTAACAGACGGGGAGCGGGCAGACATGGGAAGATGAGATGGGCGAGTTACACAAGGTATGAAAACAAGTTAAACTTCACGCTGGCTCTTTAAAAGGTTACACACATCCAATTAAAATATCACAAAACCAATCTAAACAATGAAAAGCATTAGTAAAGAATAATGAAGATCAAGTCTGCCTAAATGGGCTTCATGTACAGCTACATAACTTGGCAGATTAGCCTTTCCGGAATCTAGGAACGCTGTGCGATATCCCATTTAAAGGGGGGTCTGTCACCAGGATAACCATAGTTATACTAGACACAGTAGGGGAGCTCTCTGCACTGGTCTTGATATCCCCTCAGGCATTGTCTTAAATTAGGCGTGTCCTCCAGCAGTCTATGCACCTAAAGAGAAATCTACGTATGACAGCTCAGAGCTGCCATAGATTTCTTGCTTCATTTGCAACAGAAAACTAGCGTAAACGAAGATACATTTGTCTCAGCTGTTGACCACCCCCCTTTCCCGCCCTTGCTAACAACCATAACATTTTAAGTTTTCTGCTAATGTAGATGTCTGAGGGCTTATCTTTTGAGGGCAAACTGTACTTTTTATTGGTACCATTTTGGGTTACAAATGACTTTTTGATCACTTGATATTATGTTTTTGGGGAGGTGAGGTGACTAAAAAATAGCTGTTTTGGCATAATATATTTATTTATTTATTTATTTACATTGTTCACCTGATGGGACAGGTCATGTGATATTTTTATAGCGCCGGTCATTACGGACGTGGCGATACCAAATACGTCTATTTTGTTTTCTTTCTATTTTTAACAATTTTTAAATTGCTTAATTGGTCAAAAGGGTCACTTTTTTACAAGTAAAACTTGCATTTTTTATTTTTATAAAACCCTTTTTTATTTTTTTTATTTTTATTTTGTTATTTTACACTCATAAAATTTAACATTTAACTTTTTTTTTTTTTACTATTGATTTTGAATACACTCTTTAGAGAGGCTGTATAGCAGTATATAGCGCTGTACAGCCTCATTGCAGAGCTGTTTGTGATCTCAGGAAGACCCGACAGCTCCTGCACTCCCTCGGCAAAATGACACATCGCTTACTTAGCTGAATACACAGCGCTCGTTCAAGGACACCGAGTTCTGTTCCTCGGTGTCCCTGGCTTCTCTATGGGGGGACCTGTTGTCACTGACGCTGCAGCTGCAATCTCTAAATGTATGTTCTAAAACGTCAATTCAGAGAAAAATCCTGACTCCCAGGACATTTATAGTTTTTAGGGGGCGGTCTGCAGATGATAAATTTCCCCCAATATCTTTTAGGGCTAGCTCATCTGAATGTAATGATTCCTTTCAATTAGCAATCCGTTGCCTCATTCTGGAGAAAAAGTATTTTGAATCCATATGTAAGTGAGCACTATGGATGTCCCCAGGCCACTCTGTGCTCCCTTGCTGCTCCTGATTCTTCTACCAGCCCCCCTCCCTTTCTTGATTGAAAAGACCAGTTTACTATATAACCATCTCATCTGGCCTTATCAGTCAAAAATGAGGGGGAAGGTCTGACAGAGGATGCAGGAGGAGAAAGGGTTCACAGAGTGACTGAGGCCTATCCTCTGTGCACTTAACTGCTCATTTGCATATGGGTTAAAAGTACTTTTTAACTGTAATGAAGCAACTGATCATGGATCATTACATTCAGCTGAGCTAGACATTATACCCGGTTTACAGTGAATTTCTTGGTGATAGAATCTAACTTCATTGGTATCCATGGTAGAGATAGCAAACACCAAATATTCCTGGGACTTTAGGATGGTTAAATGGTATACTATCTTGTGAAAGCCTCTCTCTCTAGACTCTCTAGCTAACAATTGTAATCTGGCAATAATGGATGTAGTGGCCACTATGGGATACAGGTTTTAGAAATACGCCTGGCCAGAACTTGGTTATGTGTGATGGTTGTCTTAACTCTATTCCCTCAAAAGCAGCAAAGACTGTAAAGCTGTAGTCACAGGTTACCTTGCTGACGCCTCTGTTTAAGCCATGAAAAGGTTATTCTTGCCTTCTCTCTTTCTTGCTGTAGCAGAAGCAATAACTTTCACATGTATCAGTTAGTTTCTGGATCCTGAAGCCTAAGGAGAAGGAGCACATGGACTTGTTTCCTCCATCATCACTTACTAGACTAGAACTCTCCCTCTAGACAGGAAGTAGGACTATCCCAATCTTGCCAAGAGGGGAGGAACAAGGTGGTTAACCCTGTCCCTACCAACCGTACCAGGTCATGATGGATGTACATAACATGAGATAACATAATATAAACAAACCATTTGCAGATACCACCTGTACTGGTGTACTGCAAATCTCTTTATTCTTGTATCATCGGAGATGCCTCTTCTAGTCCTCCAATTTTCACAGGTTCCCGGATGGTTACTTGATAACAGCTCATTAATGCTCCACATCCAACTGCCACTCTCTCTTACAACAGTTTTCTTTGGCCGTTTTCTTGCTACATCTCTTGCCAGAAGCTTTCATTCACTGGAGTGTCTCGCCAACATAACAACCGTTTGGCACACGTATGTGACTGCCAACTCCAACCACCAGAAACACCAGACCACAAAGTCTCTGCACCTCTGCTCTTCCTCAAACATATCACTACAGGTTCCCAAAGATCCTATGGGTGACTGGCCACTTAAAAAATGGGGTCCAGGCTGCAACCTCCACCACACCTTTGCCCAGCATTCCCAGGAGGCTCTGCATGGATCTATAATGCCACCATTAGCCCTAACTGTACAACATTGAATACATTCACATGTTAAAAAGAAACAGAAATACAAAGGAAAAGGCTCACAATGAATAAGAGTATATACATAATACTAAAACTCACCCCAAGGGGGTGTAAAACCTCGCTGCTTCAAGCACCACTAGGAGAAGCTAAATGTACTTTCATCTGCATTTATACAGCTCTCATTGCATTCAATATTAGCTATTTTCACCCAGATGTAAGGAGCCCCCCTAGTGGAGGCTAAAGATAGAGATATTTCTGCCATATCTTCCACTGTTGGAGGATGGTTTCTAGATACTAGGAAATTTCTCCCACCAAGAAGTCCCCTGTCAGCCACCAGATTTTTGTGATATATTTTATTTAATGTTCCCATATCACCATGGGCCCTGGACTGGCACTGCTCATGATAATATGTTCCACCATCTCAGTCTGACCAATCCACGTGTCCTACATTTCTCATGTAAGATCTGACCATTCTCCTGTTTGCTGATGTTGGTTTCAGTCTTAGCAGACTTCACATGGCTGTAATAACATCTGCAGCGTTATTTGTGGAGCTAATCAACCACCTCCAGACTGTGAAACAGAGCAATCCAGAGTAAATTGGGGTATAAACAGCCAAAAATGTGGTGTATAGTAACAAGTTTACATTTACGTTTACCTATGTTCTCCACCCAATTAGCTTTCATTGAGGAAACTGAGTGGTATGAACTTAGCACTTGGGTTGACTTGCTCCTAAATGAATAAATGTCTTCTTTCCTTGATGAAAAAACATTTATAAAGAAAAAAAGATATCTTGCAGTAAATCAACTATTAAGAGATTTTGAAAAACATAGAAGTTGAGCATGAGCAGAACTGAATGCAGTTACAGTGTGGGAGTCAATGGTCCCTTTATGAATAGATGTAGGCTATTTACATTATGAATAATAAAGGAGCATTCCTAGGAATGTTCCTTCCCGATAATTGCCATATTGTTGGCCCATGTAAAGGGGCCTTAAGTTCAGAACTTGTGCATGGGTTAAGAGAAGACCACCACTGCTAAACATGAGCTTGTTTGTTTTACTGCAAAGAGATTTCAGTCATGAAGGCAACAGTTCTCTCAGTTAAGCTTGAGGGCACAATTCTTGAAAAAACATTACAAACAATGGGTGGTGGTTATTCATCATAAAGGCTGTATGACACCTGCCGATTCTTTGGGCAGATGAACGCTAATGAGCATTTGTATGAACACTTGTTAGCGATCATCGTGCAGTGTAATAAACAAGCTTGTTCACTGGGCAATTGTTATTCTTAAGCACACTAGCAGTGTGTCTCCCTCCTCCTTATTTACCAATAAACAGAAAACATATATTTGTCCAACAAATTAACTGTTTCCAACTTAGACAACCTGGTCAACTAGTGGTAGAAACAACTTCCTGCCATGGGAGGGGCAGAGCTAGTTAGAGATAGTTTACAGTTGTAGAAAGAATAGAGAGGAGTGAGAGAGCATGCTACCCATCCCCGCTCCTCTAGGCCATGAGAGCCACAGAGTCTGCTCATCTAGGAGGACGACTGCCCCAGAGAGCCTCCAGGATCCTAGGCTACAGAGTATTTGTAAACTATGGCGTATTTGTGTCAGCAGAAGATCAACCAATCAAGCTATTAAGACTCTGCTGCAAGGTGGTAGAAAACACGTTAAGACACTACCATCGCAGTTCAGGACAGGCATAGCTAGAAGCCTGCATCATACAGTAGCCACCTACAACCACAGGTACCAGCCACTGACATAGAGAAGGGAATCAAGAGAGAGACGTTGTCCGCTAGAAAACTTCTCACTGTCATCTTTTCCCACATCGCCAGCCACTATACCCCATTATCTGGGAGGAGAGATTGCACTTTGTACAAACTACTGCTGGATGTGCTGCTATTTGTTTTGAAAGATGTTCTGTGTTCTACAATCTCTGTCTGGTTCTTTCACATCACATTTTTCACTGCACCAAACCCCAGGAAATGATAGACTGAGGTAGGACACTGTGACACAACAACACTTCATTAGGGCCACTACGACTCCCATCCTCCATACCGGCTTCTCGCTGCACATGCACATGTAATGCACAAATTAACTTAAATTTGAAGGTAGGTGCTACCCCTTTACTTGTGTGATAATTACATGCAAGCTGGTGACAAAACCGAAATAGCTAGTAGTTAGAGATGAGCAAACATGCACGTCCGAGTTTGGTGCTTGTTCGAGCATTAGTGTATTCGCATATGCTCGCTACTCGAACGAGCATATCGCGATCCTCAAGGAAATGGCAACTTCCTCTTCCTGCATGTTAGCCACCTTTTTGCAGTCAATCAACATGCAGAAGAGTCTTTGGTACCTCCTAGCATCACGTGGGGCCCCTACAAGTCGATAGCAGGGATTGGCTGGCCAGATCAGATGACCTGGGAATATAAGAATCTGGTCCCACGCTGCTGACGTCATACGCCGTCTGCATGAGATTAGGGATAGAGCTGCTGTCTGTCAGGGAGAGTGTTAGGGCCTGAATTTAGATGTTGGTTAGGCAGGAATCACCCACAAAGAACCCAACAGCCCTTCTAAGGGCTACAGGCACCTTTTTCTTTTGGTCTCCTCCAGGCTGCTGGCTGGGACATGTAGTGCAGTTACCGCCATCTTGGCTGCACACTGTTAGGGCGTGAAATTAGAATGTGGTTAGGCAGGAATCATCCACAAAGAACCCAACGCTCCTTCTAAGGGCTACAACAACCTTTTTTTTTTTGGCCTCCTCTCGGCTGCTGGCTGGGACTTGTAGTGCAGCTACCGCCATCTTGGCTGCACACTGTGCACAGCAACTGGTGGCAGAAAGGGGACAGCACATATTCCACACAGACCCCAATGAAATTGCCCAAAGTCCTCTCAGTACTCATTTTTGCTGCTGCTGTATCTTGGCTTGCTGGGATCTGTAGTGCAGTCTAGAGAATACGTTTTTATTCTCAGTTATATAAACTACAGTCCAGTGAACAATTGTGAGGTGTGCGATACACTAGCCGCAGTCTAGAGAATACATTTTTATTCTCAGTTACATAAACTACAGTCTAGTGAACAATTGTGAGGTGTGCGATACAGTAGCCGCAGTCTAGAGAATAATTTTTTTCACTCAATTACATAAATTACAGTCCAGTGAACAATTGTGAGGTGTGCGATACACTAGCCGCAGTCTAGAGAATACGTTTTTATTCTCAGTTATATAAACTACAGTCCAGTGAACAATTGTGAGGTGTGCGATACACTAGCCACAGTCTAGAGAATACGTTTTTATTCTCAGTTATATAAACTACAGTGAAGTGAACAATTGTGAGGTGTGTGATACACTAGCCGCAGTCTAGAGAATAATTTTGTTCACTCAATTACATAAACTACAGTCCAGTGAACAATTGTGAGGTGTGCGATACAGTAGCCGCAGTCTAGAGAATACGTTTTTATTCTCAGTTATATAAACTACAGTCCAGTGAACAATTGTGAAGTGTGCTGTACAGCAGCGTCAGTCTATAAAATACGTATTTTTTCGCAGTTATATGTATTACAGTCCAGTGAAAAATGGAGTGCTTTGCGGTAAAATAGCCGCCATATAAAGACTCTGTTTTTTTTCTCAGTTATATGTACTACAGTCCAGTGAACATTTGTGAGGTGTGCGATACAGTAGCCGCAGTCTAGAGAATATTTTTTTTTTCACTCAATTACATAAACTGCAGTCCAGTGAACAATTGTGAGGTGTGCGATACAGTAGCCGCAGTCTAGAGAATAATTTATTTCACTCAATTACATAAACTACAGTCCAGTGAACAATTGTGAGGTGTGCGATACACTGGCCGCAGTCTAGAGAATACGTTTTTATTCTTAGTTATATAAACTACAGTCCAGTGAACAATTGTGAGGTGTGCGATACACTAGCCGCAGTCTAGAGAATAATTTTTTTCACTCAATTACATAAACTACAGTCCAGTGAACAATTGTGAGGTGTGTGATACACTGGCCGCAGTCTAGAGAATACGTTTTTATTCTTAGTTATATAAACTACAGTCCAGTGAACAATTGTGAGGTGTGCGATACACTAGCCGCAGTCTAGAGAATAATTTTTTTCACTCAATTACATAAACTACAGTCCAGTGAACAATTGTGAGGTGTGCGATACAGTAGCCGCAGTCTAGAGAATACGTTTTTATTCTCAGTTATATAAACTACAGTCCAGTGAACAATTGTGAGGTGTGCTGTATAGCAGCGTCAGTCTATAAAATACGTATTTTCTCGCAGTTATATGTATTACAGTCCAGTGAAAAAGGGAGTGCTTTGCGGTAAAATAGCCTCCATTTAAAGACTACGTTTTTTTCTCAGTTATATGTACTACAGTCCAGTGAACAATTCTCTAATGTGCTGCACAGCAGCGTCAGTCTATAAAATACGTATTTTCTCTCAGTTATATGTATTACAGTCCAGTGAAAAATGGAGTGCTTTGCGGTAAAATAGCCGCCATTTAAAGACTACGTTTTTTTCTCAGTTATATGTACTACAGTCCAGTGAACAATTCTCTAGTGTGCTGCACAGCAGCGTCAGTCTATAAAATACGTTTTTCAGTTATATGTACTACAGTCCATTAAAAAATGTAGTGGTTTGCTGTAAAATAGCCGCAGTCTAAAAATTCCTTTTTTTCTCTCAGTTATATATACTACAGTGCAGTGAACAATTCTGTCGTGTGCGGTATAGTGGCCGCACTCTAGTGTTGACACCAACAAGTGACCAAGTTAGTTGAGGTAGCAGGTGAAGCACATAAAATTTTACACTGACACAGCATGGCGGTGACACCACCAATGCCTTGGTCAGACTGAGATTGCAGTCAAATGGCTGTAGGTGAGCCTCCCAAAAATTTGTTTTGGAGTGTCTGAAGTTGACCCTCCTAAAAAATTGTTTTGGAGTGTCTGTAGTTGACCCTCTTGTAAAATTGTTTTTGGAGTGTCTGTAGTTGACCCTCCTGTAAAATTGTTTTTGAGTGTCTGTAGTTGACGCTACTAAAAAATTTATTGGAGAGAGGGCCTGTAGGTGGCCCTCCGTAAACATTGTTTGTATAGAGCGCCAGTTGGCCCTCAGAAACATTGCCTGTTGGCTCAGCGTTTGTGTAAGAAGAGAAGGAGGAGGAGAGGATACATAAAGAATCTTCATGTTGAGCTGCTTTCCCCCGCTGGAGATTTGCATTCCAGTGAAATCCAGGCTTTATTCATTTCAATAATAGTCAGCCTGTCAGTTGACAGGCGTGTACGCTTATCAGTGATGAAGCCACCAGCTGCTCTGAAGACCCGCTCTGACAACACGCTAGCGGCAGGGCAGGACAGCACCTCCAAGGCGTACAGCGCCAGTTCGGGCAATGTGTCCAGCTGTGCAACCCAGTAGTTGTATGGAGCAGAGTGATCACGCAGGATGTTGGTATGGTCACCTAGGTACTCCCTCACCATCTTTCTGAACAGCTCCCCCCCCCCTTCTGGGGGATGGGTGACATAGTCTTGCTGGGGTGCCATAAAACTTGCAAAGTCCTTGGAGAGTGTTCCCCTTCCAGTGCTTGACAAGATGCCTGCTCCCCACCTCTCCCCCGCGAGTTGGCCAACAGAACTACGTCCTCTGCCGCTAGCGGTGTCAGATGGGAAGGATAGTTTCAGCTTGTGCACTAGGGACTGTTGATATTGATTTACTCTCATACTCCTTTCCTCTACAGGAATGAGAGTGGAAAAGTTCTGCCTCCACGTCCACTCCTCATTGTACACTTGAAGAAGCTGACTAACCTGACTACCAGTTCTTGTGGAAGTTGTCATCTGGCAGTCTAGAATTGCTCTTCGCTGCTGGTAAACCCTGGCTAACATGTGTAATGTGGAATTCCATTGTGTGGGCACGTCGCACAACAGTCAGTGAGCTGTCAGTCGTAAGCGCTGTTGCACTGCCCTGAGAGTGGCAGCATCTGTGGTTGACTTGCGGAAATGCGCACAGATACGTCGCACCTTGGTGAGCAAATCAGACAAATTGGGGTAGGTCTTGAGGAACCGCTGAACCACAAGATTGAACACGTGGGCCAGGCAGGTTTTATATGCAGTGTTTATATGGGTTGTTGTTACTTTGGGAAATAGTATTGGTGTATAATGGCACATGTGTGAGCCTGCCGAGTTGCAGAGCCGCCACCAGGTTACGCCCGTTGTCACACACAACCATGCCTGGTTTGAGTTTCAGCGGCACCAGCCAAAGATCGGTCTGCGCCATGATGAACTGTAACAGCTCTTGGGCGGTGTGCCTCTTGTCACCTAAGCTCAGCAGTTTCAGCACCGCCTGTTGGCGCTTACCCACGGCAGTGCTGCTGCTCCTAGAGCTACCGACTGAAGGCGCCGTGCTCACAGATTGTATTTGAGAGTAGGAGGAGGAGGGGTTGGAGGAAGAGGCATAATAAGTCTGAGAAACCATGACCGAGGTAGGCCCCGCAATCCTTGGTGTGGGCATTACATGAGCGGCCCCAGGGTCAGACTCGAGCCCAGCCTCCACCAAGTTAACCCAATGTGCCGTCAGGGAGATATAGTGTCCCTGCCCGCCAGCACTTGTCCACGTGTCCGTATTTAGGTGGACCTTCTCAGTAACCGCGTTGGTCAGGGCACGGATGATGTTCTCTGACACGTGGAGGACCAAGTACTGAGGGACAGCCACCGCCATCAGGTTGCGGAAAGCCTCAGTCTCTACCAGTCTATATCGCAGCATCTCCAGGCTCAGTAGTTTTAAAATGTGGAAGTTTAGGGCTTGTGCATGTGGGTGGGTGGGTGGAATTGTATTTGCGTTTGCGCTTGCGCTCCAATGTCTGATGCAAAGACAGCTGAAGGCTGCGCTGGGACACATTGGTGTAGGGTGTGGAGGATCGTGGAGGTGAAGGGGTGGTTGTAGGGCGGGAGGCGCTCGTGCCGGGGTCCTGGGCGGGGGGTTGACTCGTTGAGCCAGCATGTGACAAAGGGGTAGGAGCAGTGGTGTGATACGCAGGAGGTGAACGGCCTTGGTTCCATTGAGTCGTGTGTTTAGCACTCATATGCCTGCGCATGCTGGTAGTAGTTAGGCTGGTAGTGGTGGCTCCCCTGCTGATCCTGGTGTGGCACAGGTTGCACACCATAGTCCGTCGGTCATCCTCACATTCTTTAAAAAACCTCCAGACTTGCGAACATCTAGGCCTCGGCACAGGAGCTTTACTCTGTGAAACAGTTGCTGATCTACTTGCTCTGGCCCTGCTTCTCCCTCTGGCCACCCCACTGCCTCTTCCAACCTGTTCTGGTGCTGCACTTTCCTCCCCCTCAGAAGCACTGTCTTGACTAGGCTTACCAACCCAGCTCGGATCAGTCACCTCATCATCCACCTGCTCTTCCTCCGATTCCTCACTCTTCTCCCCCCTCGGACTTACTGCCCTGACAACAACGTCAATGTCTGACAACCGTGTCTCATCATCATCCGACACCTTTTGACGCACTACTTGCACTAAGTCCACACTCTCATCACCCACAGACTGCGAAAGTTCTACATTTTGGGCATCGGGACAGAGCAACTGCTCAGGTTGCTGTTGAGCAGTGGTTTGTGTCTTTGGGTAGGGTCCTGAAAAGACTTCCTGTGAGTATGCCGGATCTGAATCCATATTTTCCATGGGAGGGGTGTTGAGGGGTTAATAGTAAGCAAGTCTGTCTATCTGTATAATGGCATCTTTCTCTGTCTTTTTTCACATGCTGGCCAGCAAACCTTTGTCTCTGCCCACTATCATTTCCACAGACAAACTAGCTCAGTATTCCCCACCACCAAACACACAGCATTACCAGCTACTTACCTGCAGGAGACTAAACCTGAGGAGAGGGTGTGCTGGGTTTAAATAGGGTGCTGCTAATTATTGCCAGGTGAGGCAAAGCTGCAGCCAAACCTAGTTGGTTTATGTTCTTATGTTATGTTTGGTATAATTTGGTAAAATGTATATAGATTGTAAGCTCCTTTTTTATTTTATAAGGAGACAGCTAGAATGCTTTGTGTTTTATGTAGTTTAATGTATGATTTATGTGCAATATTTCTGTTTTAAACCAAATGCATGTTCCTTTAAGACTGATGGATTCTGGGAACTGGTAAATTGTATATATGTGCACTTGTATGTAGGTGGAGGGATCTTCAGTTCAGACTGGATGAGCTGAGAGCTGGGGTGCTACTTGATCCTAATAAGAATGGGGGTCTCCCAACTCTACTTTGAGGTTGGTTGGGGGGGGGGTTCAGAGGAACAGCTGTTGGCCAAACTAGTGTTCAGCTTAAAGCTATAGAATGTGTGTGGTCACCTAGCATCGATCCAGTCATACCCATTTTAGTCCATCTGCTCAATCCAGCCATACATGTACAATGTCACTGAGTGAAACACAAACAGCTTAGTAGAACCTCTGGTAGTTCAGATCTTGTAATTATAATATAGATGTCTTAAGCTGCCCTATGCAGTTATCTTGATTGGAATCCTTTATGATGTGAGTCTTCCTGTACTTTCGTTATGCATTGTACATGTTTAACTCATTTAGTAATTATTCTGATACTATGATTATAATAAGTGCTTTATAATTGTGCACATCGTTGTGCTTTTTTCCAATTCAGTGTAGCAATATCTAATTATAAATGGGAAGGAAGTGCCATTTTGTTGAGTTCCCCTCAGTCGTAATTTATGATACTTGAGCTGATACTATCACTTTCTCTGTACACAGGCACATCACTGTACTGTAAGTTTGGATACTCGCATTAAGGGATTAGTGACAAAACAACAGAAAATTAAATTAGCTGTGGTAGGAATGCAATGAAACGGGCTCTTTAATTGCCAAGGATTAAGTATATATTATGTCAAAACCTTTTCCCAAGAATGGGGAGGCTCATGGAAATCTCTTTGGGGGAAATACTACTAGTAGAGATGAGCGAGCACTAAAATGCTCGGGTGCTCGTTATTCGAGACGAATTTTTCCCGATGCTCGGGTGCTCGTTTCAAATAACGAACCCCATTGAAGTCAATGGGAGACTCGAGCATTTTTTGCAGGGGACCAAAGCTCTGCCTAGGGAAGGCTGGGTGAAAACCTGGAAACCTCAGAAAATGATGAAAACACCACGGAAATGGACAGGAAACAGCAGGGGCAGCATGCATGGATGCCTCTGAGGCTGCCTAATCGTACCATTACCCCACATTCTGACCAACAGCCTTGGGGTGACCCTCAAGACAATTGTGCTCACCCAGACCAAGATGGGCAATGCATATGCGCTGGCACATGTTAGGAAAGCACCCAACTAGGTGCAACGAAGGTCCATCGCCGCCTGCGGGTGACACCACTGCCCATGCTGGCACTGCTGTCCTATCCCCTGCCCCACGACGCAGGCATAAGCCTGACACAGCATGGTGACAGCGTGGTGGTGACACCAACAAGTGACCAAGTTAGATTGAGGTAGCAGGTGAACCACCCAAAAATTTACCCTGACACAGCATGGCGGTGAACCCAGAGTGACCAAGTGAGACTGAGGTAGCAGGTGAAGCACTTAAAATTTTACCATGACACGGAATAGCGGTGAACGTCAGACGCCGCCTGCATGAGATTAGGGATAGAGCTGCTGTCTGTCAGGGAGAGTGTTAGGGCCTGAATTTAGATGTTGGTTAGGCAGGAATCACCCACAAAGAACCCAACAGCCCTTCTAAGGGCTACAAGCACTTTTTTTTTGGTCTCCTCCTGGCTGCTGGCTGGGACTTGTAGTGCAGTTACCGCGTTCTTGGCTGCACACTGTTAGGGCGTGAAATTAGAATGTGGTTAGGCAGGAATCATCCACAAAGAACCCAACGCTCCTTCTAAGGGCTACAACAACATTTTTTTTTGGCCTCCTCCTGGCTGGGACTTGTAATGCAGCGACCGCCATCTTGGCTGCACACTGTTAGGGCGTGAAATTAGAATGTGGTTAGGCAGGAATCATCCACAAAGAACACAACGCTCCTTTTAAGAGCTACAACGACATTTTTTTTTGGCCTCCTCCTGGCTGTTGGCTGGGACTTGTAGTGCAGCTACCGCCATCTTGGCTGCACACTGTTAGGGCCTCAATTTAGACTTTCGTTAGGCAGGAATCACCCACAAAGAACCCAACGGTCCTTCTAAGGGCTACAACAACCTTTTTTTTTGGCCTCCTCTCAGTTGCTGGCTGGGACTTGTAGTGCAGCTACAGCCATCTCGGCTGCACGCTGTGCACAGCGACTGGTGGCATAAGGGACAGCACGTGGTCCACACAGACCCAAAAGAAATTGCCCAAAGTCCTCTCAGTACTCATTTTTGCTGCTGCTGTACCTTGGCTTGCTGGGATCTGTAGTGCAGTCTTCGGAATACGTTTTTTCTCTCAGTTATATATACTACAGTCCAGTGAACAATTATGTCGTGTGCTGTACAGTAGCGTCAGTCTAGGGTATACGTTTTTTTCTCTCAATTAGATATCCTACAGCGCAGTAAAATATTCTGTCATGTGCTGCACAGTAGCCGGAGTGTAGAAAATATATGTTTTTTCTCTCAGTTATATATCATACAATGCAGTGAAAAATTGAGTAATTTGTGGTACAATAGCCGCCGTCTAAAGACTACGTTTTTTCTCTCAGTTATATATACTACAGTGCAGTGAAAAATTCTGTTGTGTGCTGCACACTAGCCGGAGTGTAGAAAATATACGTTTTTCGTCTCAGTTATACATTATACAGTGCAGTGCAAAATTCTGTTGTGTGCTGCACACTAGCCGGAGTCTAGAAAATATACATTTTTTCTCTCATTCATATATCCTACAGTGCAGTGAAAAATTGTGTGGTGTGCGTTATACTAGCGTCAGTCTAGAGAATACGTTTTTTCTCTCAGATACATTTAATATAGTCCAGTGAAAAATTTTGTGGTGTGTGGTGCACTATCCGCAGTCTAGAGAATACGTTTGTGGCCTCAGATATTAATTCGACAGTTTAGTGATTACACAAAATGTTGAACCCAAGGGCTAAGGGTCGAGGACGTGGGAGTCCAAGTGATGTAGGGGGGCAGAGGCCGTGGTCCTGGGCAGGGTGACACAGTACCTACTGATGAGGGAGCAGTGGAACGCAGCAGAGTTTCGCTCCCTAGCTTCATCTCGCAACTTACAAGGTCACGTGGTACACCACTATTGAAACCACAACAGTGCGAACAGGTGATGGCGTGGATAGCGGATAATGTGTCCAAGTAATTTATCCACCACCCAGTCTTCCACACAGTCCACCCACTTTAGCCAAGGGAGTAGACCTCTGGCTCCTCCAGCTCAACCTCCTTCCCCCCAGCCTGCCCCTTGTTGGGGTGTGGGAGTCGTTTCCGTTAGAAACAGTCCTCACTCAGGTCTTGGCAAAATAAGCTTTATTTTTGAGCAAAAACAAATTAACAAAAACAAAGTTCAGGAGAATAAGGATAGGGTTCTACTGAAATCGGCTGGGTTGGTCAATGTTAATCTAATGTGTATGGGCATCCTAACAATTGTTCACTAATGATTTGAGTTTGGTTCTTTTGACGTTGTTTTAAGGTAGCCATACACATTCGTCTAAAGTTGATCAATACAGATGATTTCAACCGAAACAACCCCCGTTCACTGGCCATAATTTAAGAACCATCATTTTAGCTGAACAATGACAGATTGTCATCTGGAAACAAGTTGATTGTCCATAAACAATCTTTTAGTGAGAACTTTTCCAGAAAGATTATTTGCACTGCATTCAGTGTCATTGTACATGTATGTCCTGTGTGAAACAGATATGATTGGATCTGTGTTAGGTAGCCACATACATTCTATAGTTTTCAGCTGAACACCCGTTTGGCCAACAGTTGTTCCTCTGAATCTTCCTGTCAGGAGAAAGTTGGGAGACCCTCATGCAAATTAGATGATTGGAGGGTTCCACCAATATCATGTGCTTTGGCCAATGTTAACCTAATACGTATGGGCACCTTAACAATTGTTCACTAGACAGACAAACATTCATGTAAGGTGTATGTCCACCTTTTAAATCATCTGAAACCTGCATAACACAGGACCAGTCAGCCATACATATAAGATCTGTCAGCTGAACACTAGTTCAGTGGACAGCTATTCCTTATGACTCCCACGTAAAGCATTCTTGGCTTGAGCATTTGCTCCTGCAGAAACAAAGGATTGGCTGTGTTAAAGGGGGTATTCCAGTGCAGTAATTGTGTATAAAAAAAGGCACAGAAGAGGTTAAAAATAAAAAATAATGATTACATACCTCACCAAATCCCTCTCTGCTTCCATATTGATGCTGCTCTGGTCACTGCTGCTCTCCTCTTCCTGGCACTGGGCTCACCATACAGGAAATGGCTCAGACTGCCCACTCAGGGAATCACTGAGGCGGGTCACCGTTGTGTTCAGTGATTGCCTGGGCTGGCGGTCCAAGCCTTTTCCAGTGAGTTGAGCCTGGCATGATGAAGTGGAGGGTACTGGGAACTAGTGCAATGTTGGATAAGGATTAGTGATGTGAGAAATCATAATTTTTGTATTATTAATCCCTTCTGCGCCCTTTTTTTAATACAAAATTACTACATTGTTAAAATCTGTAAGGCCCCCAAGTAACATTACCAAACAAAAGGGTGTAAGAAGATCAAAAGACTGTACTACTGATCTACCCATCAGTGTGGTACACTGCAAAACTGCAAAACTCGGGTTAAAATGTATTTTTGTGTGTTATGTGCATTCACTGTATTTTACATGAACGTGGTATTAATAGGCCATATCCATAGCCACCAATAGATGGCTGGTGTCACACTCTTCATTTATTGTAGAGCAGAGGAAAATTCTAGAGCAGGGATGCTCAACTTGTGGCCCTCCAGCTGTTGCAAAACTACAACTCCCAGCATGCCTGGACAGCCTACAGCAAGTAGTTTTATAACAGCTGGAGGGCCACAGGTTGAGCATTCCTGTTCTAGAGACAGTTCAAAGTAGTCTAGTCTGAGACAGTGAAGGAAGTACATGTCATTTTAGGAGAGCTGATAGTTTAGGCTGGGTTCACATCACATTTTTCCCATCCGTTTAATGTAAACAAAAAACGTATATGTTAAACAGATGCATCAGTCTGATGCCATACAGCGGCATCTGTTCACCATAGAGTCCCATTATAAAAAAAATATACTTTTTTTACCATTGTAAAACAAACGTATATGTTTTTTTACTGGACAGTGGAGGATACAAGAACGTGGTGTGCTGCGTTTGTATCCTTTTTTTCTAAAATATACTTCAAATGGAGGCTTAAAATGTGAACCCACCCTTAGCCTATCCTAAAGTAGGTACCAACCAAGGTAATGCCAGAAAGAACCAAAAAAACCTACAAAAGCAGGCAAGAAGAAGGAGAGTAGCAGGAGTGCAGAATAGAAGTTCTGTGGAGGTGAATTGCCGTGCAAGAAGCTTATAGTTTCTACAGAAATATTTTCCAGTTGTATAAAGACTTCCCACCCTGGACATAGATACCTAGAAGCTTGATTACCTGCCTAGAAGAATCCACATCCTGCAGAGGACACTGTGGAAGCGTATGGCAATCTGTTCAAAAAAGGTGCAAAAAAGCATAGTCTGATATTTAGGGTCCTCCCTGTGATTGCCTTGCCTAAAGAATTTGTATACCCCATACCTGCATGCTTAAGTATATGTTAGCCAGAGAAGTACAGCGTAAAGAAGATTGCTCTAAAAAGACACTTTGGCCTATTAACTACCTGTGCAGCTTGAAACTAGTAAAATCTGTTAAAAGAGCATTTTGTGAGCATCTGCTAGTCTATTGCATGAACTGTCCTGATCTGTTTCCAATTGAATTCTTCAGTAAAGAACTGTTGCACAACTGCCTCATCATTGCTTCCTTCTCTGCTAGACTGCACTAACACCCACAGCTGTACCAAGGGACCTGCCTTTATCTTCAAAACCTTCAACATCAAGGGCCCCTCAACCATCATCAAGCAGGAGAACCTCAGAATCACAGTGTGCCGTCAAGGGAAGAAGGGTGTGACCTTCGCATCACTGCACGCCAGCCCAGGGGAGCAACAGAGTAAGTGCTGCTGCCACCATTCTTGCTACTATGACTCCTATCCTCCTCCTCTCTCCACCCTTGTGGCACACTGCAGATGGACTTTGGGCTCATTTTGATTTTTGCCATGTACGCCACTGAAATTGTTCAATTACTTCAAAGGGGCACAAACCTAGATGTCAATGGGGCAAGAAATGCACAGAAGAAAACTGTCTTCATTGGTCCATCTGCTGATCCCATTCATTATCATTTGGGAACAGGATGATGGGGAGTAGGTTAGCTAAATATCTAAGAAAGCTTGCACAACCCTGGCAGGCAGGCCGGATGTTTTAAGTACTGTCTGGCTTGTGTCCTGAGATATCTGGTGGGAAAGCACTTGAAACAGGTAGTTAATAGGTTTCAGGATTTTCTGTACTCAATTAAGCAGCTCTTAAAGTCTGATGTATGAACATAAGTGGGTTTTAGAAGTGGACTCTTCTTTCCTACTACCGTGTTTCCCCGAATATAAGACCCCCCCGAAAGTAAGGCAGGGTAGGGGGGTGCCCAGGGTTCTCCAATGTAAGGCACCCCCCGATTGTAAGGCCGCTATCGGGGGGGGTCTGTGAGGAATGTAAGGCCGTCTATGGTGGGGGGTGGCTGGGGGATGGGTTCATACTCGCCTGCCTGCGGGCTTCTTGTGGCCGGCTCAGTGGCGTAGCTACCGGGGGGGCAGGGGGGGCGACGGCTCCGGGCCCAGTGACTCAAGGGGGCCCATAAAAATAAAAAAATCTTACTTACCTGTTCTGCGCTGCGGCTGCCCTCCGGTCCGCGCTCTGCTCTCTTCCCTGGCGGCGCGCACTATGACCTGACGCTGCACGCAGCGTCAGGTCATAGTGTGCGCGGGCCAGGGAAGAGAGCGGAGCGTGGACCGGAGGGCAGCCGCAGCGCAGAACAGGTAAGAGAGGTTTTTTATTTTTATCTTATGTGGCTGGGTGGGCTGATCTGAGGTCTGATGGGGGCACAATACGCTGATCTGAGGTCTGATGGGGGCACAATACCATGATCTGAGGTTTGATGGGGCACAATACGCTGATCTGAGGTCTGATGGGGGCACAATACGCTGATCTGAGGTCTGATGAGGGCACATTAAGCTGATCTGAGGTCTGATGGGGGCACAATACCATGATCTGAGGTTTGATGGGGCACAATACGCTGATCTGAGGTCTGATGGGGGCACAATACGCTGCTCTGAGGTCTGATGAGGGCACATTAAGCTGATCTGAGGTCTGATGGGGGCACAATACCATGATCTGAGGTTTGATGGGGCACAATACGCTGATCTGAGGTCTGATGGGGGCACAATACGCTGATCTGAGGTCTGATGGGGGCACAATACGCTGATCTGAGGTCTGATGGGGGCACAATACGCTGATCTGAGGTCTGATGGGGGCACAGTAGGCTGATGTGAGGTCTGATGGGGGCACAGTACGCTGATCTGAGGTCTGATGGGGGCACAGTAGTTCTGTTCAGCCTGTAGTACTGTTCAGCCTGTTATTAAATGTCAATTTTATTGTTAAAAAAAGTGTCATTTTTTTTTGTCTAATGTAAGGCCTCCCCGAAAGTAAGGCAGGGTGGGACTTTTGGGGGTAAATTTAATGTAAGACAGGGCCTTACTTTCGGGGAAACACGGTAGTGTAGTTACATGGGAGAATTTTTCACTAGAGTAATATATGATGTCAGTTTTGCTTGAGACTTTGCGCCAAATTTATCAAACATTGCATGTTACATTTGGTGCATCTTTAAACCTAACATATTGGGGGGTAATGTATTAAACTTCCACCAGAAAAGTGGAGTGTTTGTGCCATTTTTAGGGCGGTTTGAGCTAGTTTACATTTACTAGGGAGCGATAAGATGTTTTATGGGCAGATTACAAACATACAGATCCTTTGTAATAAACATGATTAAACTTTAGACAGAGGAACTGCTTTATAATTCATGTGTAAGATTTCCCAAATGGTGTGAAAAAATTTGAAAATGCTGGGAGCTGTCCTCTCCTCTTATACCTCATCCCTGTAATGTCCCCTGATATCACATAACAGCCTGGACTTGCTGGGAGTTCTAGTTCTCTCCTCTCTGAATTGTTCACTGATATCCCGTAAAGTGTAATTGCCAATTTATTTTATTTTTTCACCAATATGTAGGGACTGGGATAGGGAACATTTTTCTAATATACTTTATTTAGGGAAATTGTTTATTTACTGTAGAAAACTCGGCCAGAAATGTCCCTTAGCGGTGTTCTCTCAAATGAGCATTGCTCAGGGACATCATCTTGTTAACAGCACAGTGCTGTACTGACTAGGAAGACGGGCTGGGCTGGGAGCTGGTGGGCTTTTGACCTCACTGCTCGCTCACAGACTGGCGGGGACAGTATACTAATAACTATACATGACACATATATTTATACATTTAGGGGGTTATTTATTTATTTTTTTAGATTCCGGTCTTAACCCCGTGCGTTAGCAGTGGATCTGCTGAAGTTATGAAGAGGCGCCAACTTCTACATAACTTCGGGGCATCCACTGCCGGTCTAAAGGTAAGCCTGCTCCCTTGCTGGCTTAAATTTAGACCATTTTCTATGCCTAAAACAGGCATAGAAAATGATAAATGAAATGGGCTGGCTGGTCTGCATACCTCCCAACCGTCCCGGATCCAGCAGGACAGTCCTCTATTGCAGTGGCTGTCCCGCAGTCCTGGTACGGGGGAGGTATGTCCCGGTCTCTGGCAGCTGTCTCTGCGTCCATAGGACGCAGAGACAGTTGCCTGTTGCAAGAAGAAGCAGACAACCGGAATCGGCTGCCTGCTTCTTTCATCCTTCTTTCATCCTCCGAGTCCCCCCCTTGCCACCCTTCACCCCCCGCAGCTCTCTCCGTACCTTCTGCCTCATGTCTGGGCGGTGGGGCGGGGCTGGCCGTCAGGCAGCATTGGCTCTGCCCCCTCTAGACAAGAGAAGAAGATTTGCTAGTGATTCTGCAGCTAGAAAAAAAGGTAAGTATAAGGTTTTTATTTTTTTTAACTTTCTGTGAGGGGACTGCACTGTGTTTATTATCCCTGTACTGTGACATCACTCTGTTTATTATCCCTGTACTGTGACATCACTGTGTTTAATATCCCTGTACTGTGACATCACTGTCTTTATTATCCCTGTACTGTGACATCACTGTGTTTATTATCCCTGTACTGTGACATCACTGTGTTTATTATCCCTGTACTGTGACATCACTGTGTTTAATATCCCTGTACTGTGACATCACTGTGTTTAATATCCTTGTACTGTGACATCACTGTGTTTATTATCCGTGTACTGTGACATCACTGTGTTTAATATCCCTGTACTGTGACATCACTGTGTTTAATATCCTTGTACTGTGACATCACTGTGTTTATTATCCGTGTACAGTGATATCACTGTGGTTATTATCCCTGTACTGTGACATCACTGTGGTTATTATCCCTGTACTGTGACATCACTGTGGTTATTATCCCTGTACGGTTACATCACTGTGTTTATTATCCCTTTACTGTGACATCACTGTGTTTATTATCCCTGTACTGTGACATCACTGTATTTATTATCCCTGTAATGTGACATCACTGTATTTATTATCCCTGTAATGTGACATCACTGTGGTTATTATCCCTGTACGGTGACATCACTGTGTTTATTATCCCTGTACGGTGACATCGCTGTGTTTATTATCCCTGTACGGTGACATCACTGTGTTTATTATCCCTGTACGGTGACATCACTGTGTTTATTATCCCCGTACAGTAAGGGGACTGGGTGATTGGGAGCTTATAGTGGGTGGAGTTAGGGGCATGGCCTAGTGCTGAAAAAATTACGCACGCAGCACAATATGTCCCTCTTTGTCTCTTTACAAAGTTGGGAGGTATGGGTCTGTCCCCTTCCCCATCCATACCATACCCCCTTTTTTAGACCTGGCGTGAGCAGGGAAAAGTTACAGATTGTGGGACAAATAACCCTTAGTTTCTGCTCACTGATCAGTGTGGCCAGCACTGTCAGTGTACGCTCATCGCTCTGTGTAATTACCCAGCTCCCGGGAGAGGAGCCTGAGCGAGCAGTAAGAGCTATTAACAATGCAGGGAGTCAGGGGGAAGCTCCTCTACTGTATATAGGGACAATTATAGTATATTACTGTCCCTATATACAGTAGAAGAGCTGCCTCCCTGCAATGCCAGTAGTGATCGCTTACCTCAGTACAGAGGCTTCTCTCCCGGTGGCTGGTTCATTATACAGCGCGGCCTTTAGCTAGACCGCCTTTAGCTTTAATTACGGCACGCGTTTGCTGTGGCATTGTTTCCACAAGCTTCTGCAATGTCACAACATTTATTTCTGTCCAGAGTTGCATTAATATTTCCCCATGGTGTTTACTCCCTTACTCCATACTCCAATATGGAGTTATGCAGTTAACACATGTATCTATTCCGCATGTCATACGTGCACATTGAATAATTTTGAGTTCATCCCTTTGACAGTTTTGTCATGCTCATTAACTGTTGGAAATTTATCAAAACTGGTGTAAAGTAGAATGGGCTTAGTTGCCCATATGAACCAATAACATTCCACCTTTCATTTTCCAAAGGAGCTGTGAAAAAATATTATGAATGAACTAATTGGCAATATGTTTTTAAGAGTATTAATCATCTTCACTAAAGAAGTTTAATATAATCATGTGTAATTTATGTTTCATGTATTGATTCGAATATGTTGGTATATATGTCTGTTACTTTTATCATTGCACAGGCTTGAGAATGGCTCTAATGTTGATCTGAAACATTGCAACCACTTTTTTTATTCAGCAGAACTTTTTTATTAATTGTTTTGGTGAGTTCTGCCTCTTTTTGCATTTTAGTCATTGAGTCAAGCTCCCTGGGACTTGCACCCTATTTTGGATTTGATTTTTGGTGCTGCTATGACAGATAGACAGATAGACAGATAGATAGATAGATAGATAGATAGCTGTATGGCAGTCTGGGACTCTGGGTCAAAAGAAATATTTCACTTGGAATTCTGCAAACTCCTTCTCCAAGTCCATCGGAGCATCTTAAAGGCAATCTGTCACCAGTTGTATGTTGTCCTAACTAAGGGCAGTATAAACTAGTGACAGGTCTCCTTAGCACAATGTTGGGTCACTTTCTTTAAATGACCCAGTCGTTTTGCCAAAATCTTGTATTGAACAACTCCAGCGCATGCTGAACGAGTCTCCATATTCATGAGCTCCTGGCTTTCACCACCCACCGGCTTCTAATTCAGATGGAAAAAAAACTGTCAATCAGAGGCAGGTGGGTGGGGAGAGCTGTGAGCTCATCAATGTGGGGACTCATTGGCATGTGCTGGAGATGTTAGGATTTTAAAAGTGAGGCAGCAGAAAACTGGTGACAGGTTCCCTTTAAAAAGAACCTGCTGAGCAGAGCTAGGCAGAGTCCCACTCTATCTTGCTGTCCAGAAGAGTGCGCTATAATTCTAGGCCCATCTACATAGCAGCAGTCCAAGCTTCTACCATCACAAAGCCTTGTTGCACCAAGAAGCTCCTGGAAAAAGCCAAAAAAACACCCTAAGACACCAACCAGTACATCCTGAAAAATCCAGAAGGCAATACACAAGTGCAATATCACTGTCTGGAGGAATTACATGAGAACATCAGAGAAACCAACAGTATATCAGTCTACACAGGGCATGCAAACTGGACCCATATCTGGAGAAACTACCCAACCCCCTCAGCGCTATAGACTGAGCGCCCACAGTCTGCTCATGGAATTTAGACAATACCGACAAGCCCCGGGAGAGCAGACTGTGCCAGAAGTGCATGCCGTGGACTTCGGGATGTGTCCTTATCCCCATGCCAACTCAATTATTCACTACTAGCTTTGGTAATTCTGATGTATTTAGTAGTGCTGAGCAAATTGTAGTCCACACAGTGGATTTTGATCCAAATTTCAGGATAAATTCTAAAATCCTGTACGCAGTGGCGTATGATGTTACCACACTGGCTGGCGTGATGACGTCATCAGGGGCCGCGCAAGATTTTGCGCCAGATCTTCAAGCAAGATGATTGCGGCGGCTGACCCGTCGTGAGCAAATGGATCAGGTAAGTATGATTTTTTTAAAAATTTTACAATGTATTATTTATATCAGATGCCACAATCATGTATGAACACAGCATCTGAGGGGTACAATGATGGGGAGTGGCGCAATTGCCGTTCCTTGTCATTGCACTCATTACTTACAAAGAAATGCACTTCATAGCGAAGCAGCCGAATCAAACTTTTGAATAATTCGCTCATCTCTAGTATTTAGTCCTGCTAATAAAGTTTATTTGAATTTGAAAGGTAGATGATAGATAGATAATTTCTCAAAAAATGAGGCAGCACTCCAAATGTGGTGAAAGGGTGAGGACTAGTGATGACCGAATCGAAGCGGCAATATTCGTGATTCGCACGAATGTTGCCCGCTTTGGCTCGGCTCGGCATCCCGAGGCAGCGCGGACTCGTGATTATTCGTGCGTCACTGTAAGTTTGAAATGCCTGTTTTTTTCAGCCAATCAGCATCAAAGGGAAGCCTGTGGGAACGCCTGCTGTGATGTAACAGCCCCTATACCTCCCCAGCAGTGATTGGCTGGCAGTGACATGTGACCTAAATTTACATAAGGTAGGGACCTGCACAGTGTCGGACTGGCCCACCAGAGGACCGGAGGATGATGTGATGGGGGCACGAGACGCCGACCTGAGGTCTGATGGGGGCACGAGACGCCGACCTGAGGTCTGATGGGAGCATGACACGCCGACCTGAGGTCTGATGGGGGCACGAGACGCCGACCTGAGGTCTGATGGGGGCACGAGACGCCGACCTGAGGTCTGATGGGGGCACGAGACGCCGACCTGAGGTCTGATGGGGGCACGAGACGCCGACCTGAGGTCTGATGGGGGCACGAGACGCCGACCTGAGGTCTGATGGGGGCACGAGACGCCGATCCCTGTACTGTGACATCACTGTGTTTATTATCCCTGTACGGTGACATCACTGTGTTTATTATCTCTGTACTGTGACATCACTGTGTTTATTATCCCTGTACAGTGACATCGCTGTGTGTATTATCCCAGTGCAGGAAGAGGTAAGTGGTCTGTGTTTGTGTGTTTGTTTTCTATTTTTCAGGGTCGTGAATGCAGAGGACTACGTCAGATTCGGTGGACTACGTCGGACCAGCTTTTTTTTTTTTTTTTTTTTTTTTAATAAAATGGTCAAACAGGGGTCTGGGGGAGTGTTTATTTCAATAAAATGTTTTATACTTGTGTGTGTGTATTTTTTTTTTACAATACTACAGTTTTAGTAATTATGGCTATCTACAGACGGCCCTGATTACTAATACTGGGCTTAGTGCTTGCCAGTATGGCAGGCCAGCACTAACCCCAACATCTATTACCTCGGCACCCACCGCCACCAGGGGTGCCGGGAAGCCCTAATTACTAAAACTGTAGTATTGTAAAAAAAAAATACACACACACAAGTATAAAACATTTTATTGAAATAAACACTGCCCCCAGACCCCTGTTTGACCATTTTATTTAAAAAAAAAAAAAAGCTGGTCCGACGTAGTCCACCGAATCCGACGTAGCCCTCTGCATTCACGACCCTGAAGAATGGAAAACAAACACACAAACACAGACCACTTACCTCTTCCTGCACTGGGATAATAAACACAGCGATGTCACTGTACAGACATAATAAACACAGCGATGTCACTGTACAGGGATAATAAACACAGCGATGTCACTGTACAGACATAATAAACACAGCGATGTCACAGTACAGAGATAATAAACACAGTGATGTCACCGAACAGGGATAATAAACACAGTGATGACACCGTACAGGGATAATAAACACAGTGATGTCAAAGTCCAGGGATAATACACACAGTGATGTCACTGTACAGGGATAATAAACCTCAGATCAACACATTGTGCCCCCATCAGACCTCAAATCAGCGTCTTGTTCCCCCATCAGACCTCAGGTCAGCGTCTTGTGCCCCCATCAGACCTCAGATCAGCGTCTTGTGCCCCCATCAGACCTCAGATCAACACAATGTGCCCCCATCAGAGCTCAGGTCAGCGTCTTGTGCTTCCATCAGACCTCAGGTCAGCGTCTTGTGCCCCCATCAGACCTCAGGTCAGCGTCTTTGGCCCCCATCAGACCTCAGGTCAGCATCTTGTGCCCCCATCAGACCTCAGGTCAGCGTCTTGTGCCCCCATCAGACCTCAGATCAACACAATGTGCCCCCATCAGACCTCAGGTCAGCGTCTTGTGCCCCATCAGACCTCAGGTCAGCGTCTTGTGCCCAAATCAGACCTCAGGTCAACATCTTGTGCCTCCATCAGACCTCAGGTCAGTATCTTGTGCCCCCATCAGACCTCAGGTCAGCGTCTTGTGCCCCCATCAGACCTCAGGTCAGCGTCTTGTGCCCCCATCAGACCTCAGGTCAGCGTCTTGTGCCCCCATCAGACCTCAGGTCAGCGTCTTGTGCCCCCATCAGACCTCAGGTCAGCGTCTTGTGCCTCCATCAGACCTCAGGTCAGCGTCTTGTGCCCCCCTCAGACCAGCGTCTTGTGGCCCCCCTCAGACCTCAGATCAGCCCACCCAGCCACTTTAAAAAAAGCATACTTACCTGTTCTGGCCGCCTCTGTCCTCAGGCTCCCCGCTCCACTGTGTTCCCTGCCAGCGCGCACTATGAGCTGACGCTGCGTCAGGTCATAGTGCGCGCTGGCAGGGAACACAGTGGAGCGCGGAACCTGAGGACAGCGGCGGCCAGAACAGGTAAGTATGCTTTTTTTAAAGTGGCTGGGTGGGCTGATCTGAGGTGTGAGGGGGGCGCGGGGCCCCCCATGAAATCATTGGAGCGGGGGCCTGGAGCAGTAGCTCCAGGTGCTCCAATTATAATCCGGCCCTGGCAGCGCGGCAGATATTAGAACATGGCAACCGCATTAAAGTGATGCGCGCGCCATGTTCTATGTATCGGACGGCAAGAAAACTCGGTATCGAGCTTCGGTACCGCACTAGGTACCGAAACCGTACCGAGTTTTCGATATATCGTGCAACACTACTTTCAACTACCTCACCCCCGACACCTGTGTCTCGCCATTGTCCACCACCTCCTCAGACAACACTGGTAAATCCCCACTGTCAGCACACTGAGACTGCAAAAGGTCTTGCGAATTGGGGCAGAGAATGTTCTGGGGTAGCACATCAGAGAAGGGGTGACTATGGGGTTCCAGGGAGTACGTGAGCACATGCAATCTCCATCCAAAAAGTCACACTGAGGCTCACCACCATGCTTTACACTGCAATCTTATTGAAAGACAGACAATCAGGGGTTCACCGCCAGGTTGTCAGGCAGCATTTTAAAGTGGG
This sequence comes from Rhinella marina, assembly GCA_900303285.1. Classification (NCBI taxonomy): domain Eukaryota; kingdom Metazoa; phylum Chordata; class Amphibia; order Anura; family Bufonidae; genus Rhinella; species Rhinella marina. The sequence goes on from ONZH01013842.1 coordinate 52,452, forward strand.
TCACCATTACCGTGTCCCTGAAAATTGCCTTGGGGTCATCACCAGACTATTGGCCAGATTTAGAAAAAATGGTGCAATTAGGGAGCCTCAGAGGCATCCCTACATGCTGCCCCTGGTGTTTCCTATCCATTTCCAAGGTGTTTCCATCTTTTTCTGAGGTTTTCACATGTTGGGGCAAACTTGACTGTGCAGAACCTTTGGCCCCTGCAAAAATATTCGGGTCTCCCATAGACTTTAATGGGATTCGTGATTCGGCTCGAACCCATGAATCCCGCAGAAAATTCGGGCCGAATACCGAATCCCCGAATCTTTTAGGATTCGCTCATCTCTAGTGAGGACCCATTTATTTCCCAAGGCAACGTTTCAGCCCAACACAATGAGGCCTTTGTCAAGCAAGGTAATAGTGACAAGTGTAGGTGTATATAACCCATATATAATTAGTGCATCATTACTCACTTAATTAATGATGTAATTGATGGCAACGTTCACATGATACATTTATAAACAAAACAGTGATCAAAATCCATCTACATGATGTAAAATAACAACCTCGTGATAGATTGTGTATTAACAAAATCCTGATTCCTTTTCTTTATAATGTGCACTCAACTATACATAATCCATAATTCTACTGATGCATGAAAATAAGGGTTAAAAAGCATGATTCTTCACTCAATATCAGCTGTGTAAATACCTATTGATCAATGGATCTATTAGTACTATTCCAGCTTACCATTGATGGTTCCAGTGGAAACATGTGCACCTTGGCGTTCCTGTGAAGCCTCTGCGCCAGTGCAGGATGGTGACGACAGTAACCCACTCCCCCCACATTGCGTTGCACTTTCGCTCACAGCGCGGTCATGTGACTGGGAGCTTGATGAACGAGGCGTGCTGACAGCAACAAGGGGAGGGAGAGGATCAGGTCATGTGATCCCACATCAGCCAGTATCACAGGGAGGTGTGGTGATAAATTGCCATGGAGACAAACTAAGTTTATAAATGTAAATACAAAACAAAGGGTGAAAACTATCGGCATCAGTGGAGGAGCATCACCATCTACATGGTGTTAAATATCAAGTAGCCAGGAATAATAAAGTTGAATTAGTAAATGAAATAAAATAAAAATAAAGATAATTCAGGTAGCGTCACGAGCATCCAATCACCACCCTTCTGGGTACTGCTTCAGCCCTCCATTATGCACCCCGGTCTCCCGACATGTCAATGTCAGGTGGCCGAATGCAACTTTGTACACTGCGTGACAAATTAAGGAAACATAAGGCGACCAAATGGACCTCTAGTACAGTTAATTCCGTGTAAATCAAAATGGTGTAGCGTTAAACAGAAGCCACAAAAAGTGAACTCCCGAAGGTCACCGTTAGTGAAGCCCACTAAACAGAAAAAAAAGGGATTAAATATTATGAACTACTCCCCAGATAAAAAATCTGTTGGATGTTTCCAGCCACTGATTTCCCATAATCACCAAATACACGTATTCCATGGTTAGTAATGTTAGTAGGTAAACATGGTACAGAACCACTTGGGTGATGCTGGACAAGGTAAACAAAGGGCATCCAAACTAAAATAGAAAGAAGAAAGGAAAAAATAAATAATTGTGTTTAGAATTATCACTATTATAAAATACTATACCCAACTAGAGAGGATCACCGATCTTCCCTACAGCCTAGTTCATCATCCGCCTATTTGTCATATAACATCCATCTGAACTCAGTATTACAACCACTGGGTTTGAGTGTGTGTAAACGGTGGATCCACTAGATGGATGAATAGATGGATAGATAGATGGATAGATAGATGGATAGATAGATAGATAGATAGATAGATAGATAGATAGATAGATAGATAGATAGAATGATGGATGGATGGATAGACAGACAGATACTGTAGATAGATAGAATGATGGATAGATACAGGGGCATAGCTATAGGGGGTGCCTGAGGGGGCCCAAAGACCCTTCTGCCACATAGAAAGACACCAGTATTATAGAAAGTGACATTTCAATTTTTGCCTCAGGCAGCAGGAAGGCTCTGTGCTCCCCTGGGGGGCCCAAACTGAACTCTTGCACCAGGGCCCATGAACCTTTAGCTACACCCCTGGATGGATAGATAGATAGATAGATAGATAGATAGATAGATAGATAGATAGATAGATAGATAGATAGATAGATACTGTAGATAGGTAGATACTGTAGATAGATAGATACTGTAGATAGATAGGTAGATACTGTAGATAGATACTGTAGATAGATACTGTAGATAGATAGATAGATAGATACTGTAAATAGATACTGTAGATAGATAGATAGATAGATAGATATGACCTAGATAGATAGATTAGATGTATTATATATTACATATAGAGACAGCTGCTATCTGTTTGTATTTTGGATAGATCATATCTAGGTTTATTCTGGATCCCTCACTCATAAAATCCATGCTTTTTACACTTACTAAACTATTTTGTCAAAATCTTATGTATGGATTGTAACTAAAGGAGGAATGCTTAAGGATTAGTCGGAAGCTTGTGTGCATACTTCAGTCTCTTCAAATAGAGAAATAACTACACAAATATTCACCTCCGGGACAAATGGATCTAATTACAATATTTTTTTTTTTATGCAACCCCTTAAAGTCTCTTACACAAGTTCTGACAGTGGAGGAGCATAGATTAGAAGTATGCTTCCTGCCTTGGGTAAATAGCACTCTGTTGTGTCACCTCTGCAATTTCTAAATTGGATGCTTCATTTTAATTATCCTGTTTCCCTTACTGCCAGCAGCAGATCCATCAGTGCAGATAAAAATGTTTCCCTTGGTTCCCGCTTAAAGGGGTTGTCTGGGATTTGAAAAAAAAAAAAACTTGATTAATTATAGGAAACAGTGCCACCCTTGTCTGTGGTCTTTTTCTGGTATTGCGGTTTAGCCCTATTCACTTGAATGGAGTAAAGGAAAGCCTAGCTATTAGTGATGATCGAGCACCCCGATGTTCGGGTGCTCAGGTGCTCTGGCCAAACACTAGGTGGTCCTCGAGTGCTCGGCCGACCACCCGAGTATAATGGAAGTCAATGGGAGAAGACCAGGCACCCCCTGCTCGGATGAGGGGAGGGTGTCTGGTCCATAGGGAAACGTCAGAAAATGGTGGAAACACCACAGAAATGGTTAGGGAAGAGCATGGGGAGGATGTCTGGATGCATCTTGGACACCGAAATCGCTGCTATTAACGATGATGGCCAACTATTATGCCACTTTTACGGAATGACAAAAATACCCCCCCAAAACCCAAGATAACATCAATTTTACAGGAAATATTGTTAGGAAACATAGATTTACTTGTACGTTAAGCGCAAGTGCTACCAAAAATTACACGGATGAGGCACTCCCATACAACCGGTATATCATATAAAGGAGGGCCTCATTCACATTGTGGTATAATTGTGGGACTCTGACACTCATAAAGCCTATGCACTAAGGGAAAGGGCTGCCAAAAATTACAAGGAATAGGCACTCCAATACCCCCTTTATTACACATAAAGGAGTGCATCAGACACACCCTTGAAAAATTATGATTGATGGCCTGCTGCTGACACGCAAAAACAATAGTGGTGACGTGCTGCTGAGCTGACCATGTTAAAAATTATGGGTGACATGTTGCTGCTGAGTTGACCGTCTAAAAATTAAGGGTCACACGCTGATGCCGATCAAACTGTCCCAAATTTAAGGTTGACACGCTGCTGCCGAGCAGAACGTCATAGAAATTTACGAGTGACACGCTGCTGCCGATCAAACTGTCCCAAATTTAAGGGTGACACGCTGCTGCCCATCAAACTGTCCCAAATTTAAGGTTGACACGCTGCTGCCCATCAAACTGTCCCAAATTTAAGGGTAACACGCTACTGCTCATCAAACTGTCCCAAATTTAAGGTTGACACGCTGCTGCCCATCAAACCGTCCCAAATTTAAGGGTGACACACTGCTGCTCATCAAACTGTCCCAAATTTAAGGTTGAAACGCTGCTGCCCATCAAACTGTCCCACATTTAAGGTTGACATGCTGCTGCCGAGCTGACGGTAAAAAAAAATTTAAGGGTGACACGCTGCTGCCCATGAAACTGTCCCAAATTTAAGGTTGACAACGCTGTTGCCGAGCTGACGGTAAAAAAAATTTAAGGGTGACACGCTGCTGCCCATCAAACTGTCACAAATTTAAGGATGACACGCTGCTGCCCATCAAACTGTCCCAAATTTAAGGTTGACATGCTGCTGCCAAGCAGAATGTCCAAAACATTTGCGGGTGACACGCTGCTGCTCATCAAACTGTCCCAAATTTAAGGTTGACACGCTGCTGCCGAGCAGAACGACCAAAAAATTTATGGGTGACACGCTGCTGCTCATCAAACTGTCCCAAATTTAAGGTTGACACGCTGCTGCCCATCAAACTGTCCCAAATTTAAGGTTGACACACTGCTGCCCATCAAACTGTCCCAAATTTAAGGTTGACATGCTGCTGCCAAGCTGACCTTAAAAAAATTTAAGGGTGACATGCCGCTTAGCTGAACGTCTGAAACATTATAAGTGACATGTAGCAGAGCTTAGCGTGTTAAAAATTATTTTTGACATGCCGCTTAGCTGACCATCTGAAACATTATGTGTGACATGTAGCAGAGCTGAGTGTGTAAAACATTATGGTTGAGGGCCTGCTGGTGAGCTGACCGGCTAAAAAATTATGGTGCAGGCCCAGCTGGTGAGCTGACCGGCTAAAAAAAATAGGGTGACATGCCGCTTAGCTGAACGTCTGAAACATTATAAGTGACATGTAGCAGAGCTGCGCGTGTAAAACATTATGGTTGAGGGCCCGCTGGTGACCTGATAGGCAAAAAAATTATGGTGCAGGCCCAGCTGGTGAGCTGACCGGCTAAAAAATTATGGTGCAGGCCCAGCTGATGAGCTGTCTGGCTAAGGCTAAAATATTATGGTGCAGGCCCAGCTGGTGAGCTGACCAGCTAAAAAAATTAGGGTGCAGGCCCAGCTGGTGAGCTGACCGGCTAAAAAAATTAGGGTGACATGCCGCTTAGCTGAACGTCTGAAACATTATAAGTCACATGTAGCACAGCTGAGCGTGTTAAAAATTATTTTTGACATGCCACTTAGCTGACCGTCTGAAACATTATGTGTGACATGTTGCAGAGCTGAGCGTGTAAAACATTATGGTTGAGGGCCTGCTGGTGAGCTGACCGGCTAAAAAATTATGGTGCAGGCCCAGCTGGTGAGCTGTCCGGCTAAAAAATTATGGTGTAGGCCCAGCTAATGAGCTGTCCGGCTAAAAAATTATGGTGCAGGCCCAGCTGGTGAGCTGACCGACTAAAAAAATTAGGGTGCAGGCCCAGCTGGTGAGCTGACCGGCTAAAAAATCAGGGTGGAGGCCCAGCTGGTGAACTTCGAGGGCAGCCTAATAAGCAGTTTCATATGATGGAGGAAGAGGAGGAAGAGGACGAGAAGAGGAAGGGGTACATGATAATACCTGGTCACAACTACAGTAGTGCAGATTTTTATTAACTGTATGATCAGAAAAATTTAACGAATGTCCAATATTCTGAATGCGCAAACGTTATAGAGCAGCCGCAAATGAGGAACTGCGGCCTAAATTAACGGTATTAAATGTAACAACGGATGTCAGCTATATAGACTTTTGAACAGGGCCCACTTGGGGTTTTTTTTGCCACCAAAAAAAAAAAGCAGACGTATTTCACAATGGACTTTGGTCTTTTTGGAACAGAAACAATCTTTCTACCTAGCCAAATCCTATCCCTATAGTTTAATTCCCTCCTTGGGCAAATTAAACTGCAGACGCAAATGAGGAACTGCGGCCTAAATTAACGGTATTAAATGTAACAACGGATGTCAGCTATATAGACTTTTGAACAGTTCTAATACGCTGTGCACCTAGCGTTACTGACAGGGCACACTTGGGGGGTTTTTTTGCCACCAAAAAGAAAAAAAAATGCAGAAGGATTTAACAATGGACTTTTGTGTCTTTTGAACAATGATACTAACCCTGCCTATAGAAATTCTATCCCTACACAAGTCCCTACCTGCGCAAATGTTATACAGCAAGACGCAAAAGAAGTACAGCGGGCTTAACAGCAGAAATTATAGCAAAGTATGTCAGGTATATAGTATACAGAGAGTATCCTACAGCATGCAGCAGCACATGTGGCATTAATGGCAGGCCACCTAGTGCTATTTTCACCACCTTTAAACACCCCAAAAATAATAAAATATTGCTTTGTGCCAGATATAATAGCCATTAAAAGGGCTTTTGGGTCTTTTTTGAGCGATTTCTATCCCTGCCTAGCATGCTTCTCTCCCTACAGTGTATGTCCCTCCTTGCTGCAGCAGCGCATGTGGCGTTAATGGCAGGCCACCTAGCGCTATCTTCACCACCTTTAAAGTCCTCAAAAATAATAAAATATTGCTTTGTGCCAGATATAATAGCCCTTAAAAGGGCTTTTGGGTCTTTGTTGAGCGATTTCAATCCCTGCCTAGTCTGCTTCTCTCCCTACACTGTCTTTCCCTGCTTGCAGCAGCTGTCCCTGGCTCAGTATGCGCTGGTCACATGTCACCGGGTGCTTTATAGCACCCGATGATGCGTTCCCGGCCATCCAATCAGTGTAATGCCAGTAGCTAACATGGCTACTGGCATTACAGTGAATGCCAGCACCTTTCTGCACGCTAATTGGCTAATTAGCGTGCGGGGAGGTGACTTGAGCATGGCGCTCGAGCACACGCGGTATTCGGCTGAATACCGCGTGGTCCCGAGCACCGCCATGTTCGGCCGAATAGTGTATTCGGCAGAGCATGTTCGCTCAACACTACTAGCTATGTTTCGGCTCAATGGGACCACATCTACATATCTCATATTCATATACTCTATGGTTCATTTCATAGGGTTTCTTGAATTGTAAGAGTGTAGTACCCCAGAGGGGGCACTACCATTTCTTACACCTAGCTACTGTCTCTAATGGCTAGCAGAGAATTCATCTGTGTATTTAATTTTAGGTCCTCTGATACTGTGCCTTAATAATATTTTTATGTAACTGTTATTACATATAATGTGATTGGTTGTCCAGCAGGTGGCAGTGTATCTGTCAGAGAGTACCTTTAAATAGAATGGAACTTACCATTCCATTTTCCCCCTTTTGGGCAAAAGTGGGCTAGTCTTGTTTCCTACCAAGGAAAGGTTTGGAAGAAGATATGGTCGAGTCGAGAGTGGAAAAGTGGAGTTAAGAGTTGGAACAAGAGAGTGAAGTTGTATGGTGTGGGGAGGGAGCGTTTCTCCTCACTGCTTCATGAGCTTTTGGAAAGTAGCTCAGAGAGCAGGCCACTCCTGATATATAAAAGGACTTTGTACCTCTGAGAGGCAAAATGGAGTAAAAGACCCCCACTCAGCAAAACGGCTCACAGGAAAACTCACTCTCATTAGAAAATGTAGCTGAAGCTGATAGGAAGCCAGAGATTAGCACAGTAGCAGTGAGATAAGGCAAAGTATTCAAGTTTACCCGCCAGTTTACCCTTAGCCTGCTGGAGCCAAGAAAAAGATCACGTATAGTTTGGATGACGCAACTTTATTGCAAGTTTGTTGCAAAAAATATTGAACTTTACCAGGTCTGCACTCTACTTACTCCACAAACTACAACTCCTTTGTCGCTGCAGAGCCTAACCCCGGGGAGCAACAGTATCCAGGTAGGAGCACTGTAACACAGAAACTATTAAAGCCACAATATACCACTCGGCATTCCTAGACACTGGGACCTGAGCAGCCCTGGCGTTTGGCCCGATGCATGAGCAACCTGGAGAACATCTGGAACAACATTCAAACTCCATGGAGATGTTGTCCTTGGTTCCGTTGAATCTCAGGGTCCCAATGATGAGCCACCTATTTCCTCATTGCCTAAATTTGTCTAAATGACTGACAACCTCTTTCTAACAAAGCTAGAACCAGCCCTGTACCTCACATGGATCCAGAGATCTCCCTATTCATTGCTGCAATTGTTCTGCTAGATTATCTTCAGCCTGGCAGCTCCAGGGGGCATGCCCATTCTCATGGGGTGTGTCTTTTCTGCTGAAGCTAGTGGCACTTGAAGGCTGGAACTGAGCATGTCCTTCCATCTCAGTGGGCAGAACAGAGAAATTAGAAAAAAGAGCAACCAGCAGGTAGCGCTATACAGATTTCATTGAATAACTCAGTAGCAATAATATTGTTTTAATTGCAATCACAATCACAAAAGTAATTCAGATATAGGTGCTGGTTTGAAAACTGTAGAATATTTTTCGTGGGACAACCCCTTTAATTAAAGGGGTTGTCTGGGTTCAGAGCAGAACCCAGACATACCCAGGATTTCACCCAGGCAACCCACCTGACAACAGCATTTCATGCTCCGATGCCCTCCCTTGTCCTGCGCTGGATCGCGCAGGGTAAAGGCTCTTTTGTTTATAAACACACACTGCCGGGTGGAGACTTCCGCCCGGCAGTGAGTTCAGTGACGTCAACGGCCGTTCTACTGGCTAGCGCAGCGCTAAAGCCCGCCCATCAGTGCCAGTGATGTCACCAGGCTCACTGCTGGGCGGAAGCCTCCGCCTGGCAAAGCCCAGTTTGTCACCGGAACTGGGCAAAATAGCTTTGCCCTGCGCTAAATCGCTCTGATGCTCTAGTCAGGCGGGCTGCCTGGATGAAATTATGGGTATGTCTGGGTTCAGCTCTGAACCCGGACAACCCCTTTAAATTTAGGGCTGTACATACATGTCACCATAAGCAGTTAATGCATTTTTATTGCTGTTTCATAAAAATGCCTTCATACTGTGCTGTCAGTGCTACTGTTAGCAGAGATGATATGTATACAGTAATTCATGGGATCTGAGCCATTCCCTTCTTTGTGTGGCAATGTCCCTTTAAAAGGCAGCTCCTCAATCATCGTAGGCTGCGGTTCAGGATGTCACAGTGACATGGGCTGTATTCGTGAATCCTGATGCAGTTTTCAGCACTCTTTATCCCTGCACACAAGATATTTTCCTTTAGTGAAAGCTCCTACAAAGAGGCAATCAACACATTTACATTTTACCTTGTCTTTCTATACAGTGATTTATAAACTACAGAATGAAAACCACAATGCTGTCTGAAATAGTAAATGTGTGTTCCCCAACTGTTACCTTGTATAATCGGACAACTGGAATCCAAAAAGTGGAAAAAGGCAAAAATTATTTAATTGGGATTTATTGAAAACAGATCTTCATGGTTGCCTCTAGGTATTTATCTAGGATTTTGACAGTCTAAGCTTAGGGCCCATTTACTGGGGGCCGATTTGCAGCTCATTTATGTGAACTGTATTTACATGCAGCAATCATACCCTTCTATGGGAATGAATGATCTCTCCTAGGATCATTCATTCCCATATAAATTCATTGCTTGTTTGTCAGGTGATCAGTGGCACATTTAAGATGGGGCAATCATCGGGAAGGAACATATATTCAATCATTTTCCCAATCCGATAAATTGCCCATGTAAATGGACCCTAAAATCAGTCAAGTGCTGCTGGATGATAAATGATAGGGCAGAAAATTAAAAGGTTGTGCTACAATGGAAGAATGGGGTGGGGGAGGGAGGAGGTTGGCAAGCCCTTCCAATTGGCCAGACCTGTAAAGGGAAGCTTACTTGACTTCTTTCTGGCATTGGTTCCCCACTCGTTCTCCTTCCAGACTGTGATGCTCTTCTGGGCTTGCTTGTTGAAAAAGTTTGGTTTAGCATCACCTACAGCCAAACACTGGCCGCGCCGTTAACTGGCTCTCCTTACATCATTACAAATGGTCACATGATGCAAGTGGATCTGGGGATCTGGTCATTGCCGCATCCAGTGATTGGCTGCAGGCGGCTTCAAATCTGATGTTTTCAATGAGGGAGCCCATCAGAGCACCATGGGTCTGGATGAGAAGGAGCGGGATGCCAGCACCAGGAAACAGGTAAGTAAGCTTCCCTTTACAGGTCCGGCCAAGTGGCCAAGTGGGGGTTTGCCAACCACAGCCCTTTTTTACACAACCACTTTAGTCAGTGCTCTTTTACAAGTTACACCGCCTTTCCCAGTTAACTGTGAGACACAATTCTTATGCATTTTTATTAGGTAATCCTGGCCCATTACGTTAAGCCTGGTGCCTACTGTTTTGTGTCTACATCTCCTAGGCAGACCAATATGTGTGACCATCCACAGGTTATCATGAAGCAGAGAATGACGTGAATACAAGAATCAGAGTACACAGAAGGTTTGTTTGCAGCATGTAGATATCAAGATCCATAGGCAGGGCTTCTTTTATAGAATATGGGGCCCTAGATTCCAAGTAAGGTAGGGTCCAACCCAGCTGCCGTATCTAAAGAGTTGTTGCTCCTATGTATCCAGTCTTTGGTGACAGCCTCCTAAAGCCTTCCCTGGACCATGGTCTGCATGGGAGCTGTAGACACATAAGGGTAAGATATTGTTATGGATTGCAATTTTCATCATTGCTTCAATGTTTTTTTGTTTTGTTTTTTAGATGCATGAGGCATAGTGGTTATACACGCTCTCTGAAATATAATAGATTATAGATGGTATTAATTTATCTTTTAGTTTTAATTAAAAATGATGTTATTTTAGCGGAGCTACAACTTTTTTGCAATGGCCAAGTGGAACTAATGGTAAATAATATCAAGACAAACCATGTAACTGGTGATATACTTCTATCCCCTCCAAATAACAGTGTCCAGCAAGCGTGTCGTCACGGTCGGCTGACCAAATGACCCTGTAAACAAGGAAAAAGAAGTAACTTGTATACAGTCTGAAAGATGGCAGAGGTTGTAATTAATCTCATTTCATAACTTCTCGAGATGGACTCCAGGAGACTGAGCAATAATGTGCCCATGGAGCATTCCGTCATCCCTCAGAAGATCACATCTTCTGTCACTGTCCATCCTTCCGCTCATGTCCCCACAGGATGTTAGCTCTCTGATTGGCTGGAGGTGACTTCACACTAATGTCCTGCCAACATTTCCCTTGTAGGCTGCCAACACAGACGTTAACATCTTCCCTACCACAGAGCCACACAACGCTGTACACAGTGTTTACCATTGACCTCATAGTCATAAAGTAGCAGAATACGTTGTGGCTAATAAATTAGAGCGTAAGCTCTTCTGAACAATAGCTCTATGGTGTCATTGTGAACGGTATATCTAATGCCTGCATGTTTTGGCTTTTAGGTTGTGGAGCGTAGGGATATAGGGAAGACAATAGAAGGAATGCTGGGTGTTTGGGGATAAAGTGGTTACAGCTTAATTATAAATCAGTTACGACGTTGAAAGAGAACCAAGTGATCACAATGGAAAATGAAACACTGATTTGCTGACGTAATTAAAAGATTTTTCTTGTTGAGCATATAGACCTCAGCTCATTTCAGGATTAAAGTTTTCTGTGCGTCTTAAGAGGTGAAGAAAACCAAATACAATTCTCAGAAACTCAAGCAATTATTACTACAAAAAAATTGCATTAAAGGAATACTACCAACAATTTTTTTCACTATTAACAACCTGAATATGGTGGATGGTTTTCTGGATATCATTTTTTGAAGTTATTCCATGTATTCTACTTCTTGTCCTGGCTCTTTAACTTCCTCTTTGTGTGGGCTTTTAGCATGGAAAACAGTCTCGCTTGACTTTCTCAGCCAGACCATCCACTATCACTAGAGAGAGAAGGAGACAAGTGACACAATTAGAACATTACACATTACTCTTATAAGTATACTGCTCTTCTGTGACAGAGCCACTGTTATCCTAATTCTACTATTCTACTATTATACTAGCAGATACCATCTTTCCTCAGATCAGCAGTAAACTAAATAATGGGATACCTATCTGTATAGGTATATCTCTTGTGCTGACTGAAGGCCAGTATTTTGTATTTAATTTCCAGCAGTATAGTATTGCCAAAAGAAAAAAGAAAAACAGCCAAAAATTCTAAAAACAAATTCTAGGAACATTGAGTTTAAACAAAAATACCCCTTTCTGACTGGAGTGTCCCCTAAATATGAGCTCCTGATGTTTTAAAGCTGTGATAAGGGTTGTATGAGATGGGAAGCACCACCACCCTTGATAGGATTTTACAGTTTTTACATCGGGATCCATGTACTTCAAGTGAGTCATGTAACATTTTGTTTCCTGGTTATAAGTGAGGAGGATTACAGAAACCACTCTGGCTCCTGAGTGGTGACTCTTCCAACACAGCCTACTAGTTTTCCTTAAAAAAGATTAAAAGAAAGTTTTTCATACATTTTAGTTGTATGTCGACCATCGATAAGGATACCAGGATCAATAAGGGTCTAGTGGTTGGTTTTTAACTCCTTGATCATTTTATTCTTGGGGAAATAAGCCGGTCCCAGAGGTGTCTATCAGTGGCTTTGTTTCATCTCTCATTCACAAACATGCATGCTGAACTGAGAGTATATGTGTGTGGGGGAATCGAGATATTCCTGTCAGTTATCTTGTGTGTTTAACTGGCTCAAAGGGGTTGAGCAGTGTCAATATCTTGGCACTGCACAACCCCTTTAAGAAATAGTTGAATAGAGTGTTTAACTGGAGAGGACAGGAGAGAGCAATGTAATGATTCATCTCTTAATAATATAAAAATGAATTTCTGTCTGTCTGTTCTCTATGCGCGACCAAACTACTGGACCGATTTTCACCAAATTCGGCATACAGGTACATCAGGTGTCCGGGAAGGTTTTAGACCAGGTCTCATCTCTCTAGGACGTACCGTTCCCGAGATATTCCCAAAATATGATCTCCATTAGCCAACATTACAACTGGGAGCTTTGGTTTTAAACTCCAACTGCCATTCTCTGCAAAGCCACACAGGGAGGGCAGGTTTCCATAACAACCAGGTAATTATCAGCAGCTGAGGATCTCATCCATTTCTATTCACTGACACTGTTAAAGGTATTCCGGTTACCATAAATATAACTTATGTTTTTTTCTATTACTACAGTTCAGTAGTAATAAAAGATGTTTTCCTCCACTGCTGCCTATTGCGTGGGCTCATAAATAAGCATGGTATTGACCTTTAATTCAGGCCACCCTAAAAGAAGTACTTAAAACCCCCGCCCCAGGTCTCACTAAGCCACACCCCCAACTCTGTCAGGCCACACCCCCTTTCACTCCGCAGCCAACAGAGATTGAAAAAATAAAGGTAAAAATCAACTTCTGTCAGCTGCAGGGATGGGTGGGAGGTTGACTTTCTTTCTGCAACAACACACACAAACATTAAATAAAATAGATTAAATCCACCCATGCGAAGCGTCTTGCTAATCCATGCCCCCGACTCTGTCAGGTCACGCCCCCTCCCACTCCGCAGCCAATGGGAATTGAAAAAATGAAGGTAAAAATAAACTTCTGTTTGCTGCAGGGGTGGGAGGGTGAATTTCTCTCTGCAACGACACACAAAAATTTTAGATGAAATAGACTAATTATAGACTACAACCGTTCGAAGCCTTTTGCTAAGCCATGCCCCATCTCTGTCAGGCCACGCCCCCTCTCACTCCGCAGCCATTCTGCAACGACACACAGAAACATTAAATGAAATAGATTAAATGCACCTATGCGAAGCGCTTTGCTAAGCCACGCCCCGACTCTGTAAGGCCACGCCTCCTCCCACTCCACAGCCAACAGGGATTGAAAAAATAAAGGTAAAAATCAACTTCTGTCAGCTGCAGGGATGGGTGGGAGGTTGACTTTCTTTCTGCAACGACACACAGAAACATTAAATGAAATAGATTAAATCACCTATGCGAAGCGCTTTGTTAAGCCACGCCCCCAACTGTGTCAGGTCACGCCCCCTCCTACTCCGCAGCCAACAGGGATTGAAAAAATGAAGGGAAAAATAAACTTCTGTCAGCTGCAGGGGTGGGAGGGTGAATTTCTCTCTGCAATGACACACAAAATTTTAGATGAAATAGACTAATTTCAGACTACAACCGTTCGAAGCATCTTGATAATCCACACCCCCAACTCTGCCAGGCCATGCCCCCTCCCACTCCGTAGGCAACGGGGATTGAAAAAAATCAGCTGCAGGGGTGGGAGGGTGAATTTCTCTCTGCAATGACACACAAAAATCGTAGATGAAATTGACTAATTTTAGACTACGACCATTCAGTACTAATAAAAGATGTTTTTTTCCACTGCTGCCCATTGCGGGTCCCCATAAATTACCATGTCATCGACCTGTAATTCATGCCACTCTGACCCCCGCCCCAGATCTCGCGAAACCACGCTCCGACTCTGTTAGGCCACGCCCCCTCCCACTCTGCAGCCAACGGGGATTGAAAAAATGAAGGTAAAAATCAACTTCTGTCAGCTGCAGGGGCGGGAGGGAGGTTGGATTTCTTTCTGCAACAACATACAGAAACATTAAATGAAATAGATTAAATATACCCGTGCAAAGCAATGTTTTCTTCCACTGTTACCCATGGCATGTCCTCATAAATTACCATGGCATGGACCTGTAATTCTGGCCACCATCAAAAGAAGGACTTAAAACCCTGCCCTAGGTCTTTCAATGTCACGCCCCCGACTCAGTCAGGCCATGACCCCTCCCACTCCGCAGCCAATGGAGATTGAACAATTGAAGGTAAAAATCAACATCTGTCAGCTGCAGGGATGGGAGGGAGGATGACTTTCTCTCTGCAATGACACACAGAAACATTAAATGAAATAGATTAAATATACCCGCGCAAAGCAATGTTTTCTTCCACTGCTACCCATTGTGTTTCTTCAAATTACCATGGCATTAACCTATAATTCAGGCCACCCTGAAATGAAGGACTTAACCCCCCCCCCCCCGTGTCCCATTAAACCACACCCCCTCCCACTCCGCAGCCAATAGGGATTGAAAAAATGAAGGTAAAAATCACCTCCTGTCAGCTGCATTGACTTTCTCTCTGCAACGACACACAGAAACATTAAATAAATAGATGAAATATACCCAGGCGAAGCCGGGTCTTTCTGCTAGTAATTTATATTTACTGGTGTGGAGTGACCCACAGGATCACTTCTAAAGGGTTAATGCTAAAATTCTCAGGTTCACTACTTTAAAATGTTTACAGTTATATTAAATGTGACTTATGCATCCTTTGATCCAGAAAGGATAAGTATGAGAGGAAATATTTAAAGGGGTTGTCCTGTTTCCAATATTTATGAACTATCCTTGGAACAGTTGTAGATACACTCCGTCCAATAAAACTGAATGAAATGGAAGAGCTGTAATTATACCTAGTAAAAATGGAAATGTGATGCGCACACTCAATAAAAAAAATAATAAAATAAAAATAGATATATACGGAGTCATTCAAGCCAATAGCGGAGACTGCTATTTGAATTTGGGCACCAAGATACCTGTAACACGCGGGAACTCACATGGGACGCCACGTGAGACGCCGCACTATCGAGTATCAGGGGAACCATACCGGAGGACAGAGAACACTGCCGGAACATTCCAATATAGCGAGCACAACTGCAACATAGACGCCACACAGAGATACAAGTGTGAGAATAAGGAAACATCCACTCCAGAGGGTAATGTACTGATATTCACACGCCCAAGTGTATGTTTTGTGGGTCCAGCTGTAATATACAGGACCAAAAAATCACTAAGGAGTGAACACTGATCCGTGACTATCTGGATACAAATATCTATATAACCAATAGAGGACAACATTTAAATACTGTTGCAAATATACAAAATATATGCAGGATATATATATGGATAATATTCTATCAACATATTCTTAACAGATATAATTATATATCCATATATCTATACACTGATATCCTCCATATAACAGTACATATTTTTGGACCAGTATTAGGTCCCAAAAAGGATCCTTTTTATTTTATTTTATTTTTTTTTCAATTTTTATCTTGTATTTATGTGTATCTATTTTAATCATTATTTTTTATCTTGAGAATAATTAAACTGTACAATTTATACTATCCACTACTCGACCTATCTTCATTGAAAAGTTAAGAGTTTACATATGCATTTCATATTGTATTGAGTGTACGCATCACATTTCCATTTTTACTTTGTTTATTTCATATAGCTGGGGGTACAGCTAGTGATACGCGGCACCTCAGATCCATCTATTGTAGATTGGTGAGCCACTAATATACTCTGTAATTATACCTGCTTGCTGCTGCAGTGCCGACAGCGACCTGGTAAACAGTGAGAAGAATGCTGCATTCTCTTCAAACATCCGACCGGTGGGTGTACCGGGAGTCAAGCCCCTGCCAATCTGATATTGATGGCCTATCCTGAGGATATCATGACGAAGGTCATCAATATGGGAAACCGGACAACCCCTTTAAGCTGGTAGCCTTGGTAACAGTTGCCAGGTGGTGGGCTGGTCCCATATTCCGCTGACTAGTGTAGTAGGGAGTTCCTAGCAAATCAGGCTAGTCCGAAGACGTGTTTGGTCTGCCAAGTAGGCCTAGGAAGAACCTAGGAAAAACTGTTCTCTAGGGAAGACACCATCCCTGAAGTAAAAGGTGCCAGAAAAGCAACTTTGCTGAGGATCAACCACTAAGGAAAGAAGCTTTGAATTTTTATAGATGGTTGAGGACTAAAAATGCTGTGTTTGTACTGAGAAAGTAAAGGTAACACTCACAGCTTTGGACTTTAGTGCACATGGTTAGGGTTAATTGCTTTTGGCCCCGACACAATTCAGAGACGGACTGGCCATCCATTGTAGGACTTTGCACCACCGTTGGGAACTGCAGGAATATAGAAAAAGGATTGGCACGCCTTTGGTCATTTGGGAGGTTGCATGGTATACCTAGAGAGAGACTTACAGAGAACCATACTACTGACAATCCCCTATATAGAGCTTTATCATAATCTATTGAATAAAGCCAACCCCAGCCAACACCAAGCAAGAGATCCCTGTATCACGTTCTGCCGACGCGGGCTCCTCAGCAGGCAATGCCGCCGGCATTCAGTTGTCAGGAGAACAAGGCCAGGCTTCATGGTTCAGAAAGCGCTAGCCAATCAGACGTGCACTGATGCCATAAGTCATGTGATACTGAATGGGTCACATAGCCAGGAAATGCTGCCTATTTAAAGAAACAGCCTGCTGGCCACAGGTTGCCTGTGATTGGTTCCACCACTTGGATTGCCACACTAGCGTTTGTATCTATGAAGTTTGGATTCCTGACACTGGCTTGTACCTGACTCTGACTTGTGTTTGACCGCTTAGATTTGGCACGATCTCCTGGTTTTGATCTCTGTCTATCCCTGGGTCGTGTGACTGGTTCTGATTCTGATTTAGTTTGGACTCTCCCGGTATTGACCTAGGCTTGGTATTTTTTGTGGTTCTGTCTTTAACCGCTGTGCCATTCTGTTATTAGTCATCTGTTATTTTGTTCCCCTCCCTGATTCGGACCCAGTACATATATAAGAAAGGACTGCCATCCAGTTGCAGGTTGCCGATTAGGGCAGATTATGCAAATAGTACAGGGGAGTACAGGGCTCACAGTTCCCTACAGTGACACCCCGAAGTCCAGGGTGTGCCTCAAGGAAGAATGGTTGTGCCCCTCAATTCTCTGCCCACCCAGCCGGGGGGAGCACTGGAGTAGGGATTAGCCACTGTGAGACCTACAACCACCCTCATAGATGTATGTTGTGAAGTTCACTTATCTGACCATTACATGACAAGGGGCAGAGATGCGGCCAGGTTTTCCTTTATAAAGGGCAACAATTCAATTAGTTGCCCTAGCCTTGTATTTAAATACTCTAGCAAAATGCAAAATGATTTGTTGCGTCCCACCTTCCTGGCCGTGGCCGCCAGCACTTGGGGCACCCCACCCCTCTAATAGCTAGGCCCCTGATCATGGCAGATTTTTATCACTTGAAAGTAAACAATGATGTTTTCTATTGAATGACAGCAAGCAGATAATTTGCAATTAGAGATATTCAAGAATTCTCCAACTAGATATACATAGAATAATGCAATAAATTAACTTTAAATTAACTTTAAATCAGCAAGAAATAAAGTTTTACAGTAGAATATGGTGAAGTTTAGTTGTGTAGATCCCAGCAGAGCTGCCATATGTAGGATGAGATCACCTTTGGTAAATCCAAATGTGATAGGTTTCCAGTACAGAGCCACATGTCAGCACAGTGAGCCCGTCTGTCCATCTGGCCCAGTCCCATTGAGCTCTATGAGGAATCTCTGCCAGACGATGACACAATGTAAATAAGGGAAAAATGCACTTTGTTATACCTGGATGAGGTAATTGGTGATACAGACAAAAATGCAGGAGAACAGTGTGATCCCGTGCAGAGAAAAAAAATTAATTCTGCATAAATCACACACATGTAGCCTAAGTCTTTCATCCAATTCGTGTACCTGGTTCCACCCCAAACCTGCCCAGGCCCAGGTACACTTTTGTGGGCTTGTTTTGTTCTTATGTAAACATATATATATATATATATATATATATATATATATATATTAGAAGAATAACTTTATTTTTATTCATGAGAAAGGTAGTACAGCAAACAAACTTGGGGGGGGGGGATAGTTATGATACCATTGATTTTTAAAGTACAGCATTTGGAGGCACTGAGCAACACAGCAGATACAGTAATAGGGGCGCATAAATGAGGCTGGCAACAAGATTTGATGTTACTGTAGACTGCAAAATGTAGGGAGGGTGCTGTAAAGGAGCTAAAGATGTCTGTGTGACACACAGCAGACACAAGCAGTGTTGGACTGGGGTGCCTAGGGCTCACCAGTAACATTTATTTTGTTTTTTTGGGGGCCCATCATACGAATACATTCAAATATTACCTGCTCACACAGCAGCAAGATGCTAGCAGATGATTGCATATGGGGGTCCCTGCAGCAACTTTGAGAAGGTAGGTCTTGGAGGAAAGAGGACACTGGCTAGCTTTCCTCTATACCTAGAAGTCATCTCAGCCCTGATCATGTCTATAATAATAAACGGGGGAGTTTAATAATCTATAAGGTTTTTTATATGAACATAGGCTGGTTGAGGGGCTGTAAATTGAATATATGTAGGTAGTGCAGTAAGTCTATTGTGTTATGTGCCACTTGTGCAGGGGGTGGAAGACTAGGGCCCCTCTTTCTCAGCAGCCCACTGGGGGATTCGCCTGTACTCCTGTAGGCCACTCCGAGTCTGGACACAAGTTGTGGCTGGAAAAAGTCTGCCTGGCAGTTTGGGCCAGATGGAAAACATGAGAAAAGTGAACAACTACAATCAAAGATGTAAGCTGTAGGTTAATGGATGTAACTGTACTGCAATCACTTATACCGCCTGCAGAGAAAATGCACAGAACTGGTATCTACCACTGTATGGTCACTTTATGGTGGTAATATTGGTTTTAGTATAGTGGCTTATTCAGTATCAGTATTAATATACTGGTTATTATATTTATTATAATTGCAATGGTAGTGGTCATGCATACCTCCCAACCGCCCCGGATCCAGCGGGACTGTCCCAGATTACAGTGGCTGTCCCATTACGGTGGAGGTATGTCCCGGTTTCTGGCAGCTGTCCCTGCATCCATAGGATGCAGAGAGAGTTGCCTGAATGGTGATGAAGCAGAGAGCCGGCATCGGCTCGCTGCTTCATCCATTCTCCCTCCCATCCTCCCTGCAGGCTCTCCGTACCTCCAGGAGGCTCTCCACACCTTTGGTCTGGGCGAGGGACGGGCATGGACGTCAGTCAGCCTTGGCTCCACCCCCTCCAGACTAGAGAAGAAGATGTCCTGCTGGTGAGGTTGCTAGTAAGAAGGTAAGTATTATGGTGTTTATTTTTTTCAACTTTCTGTGAATGGCACAAGGTGAGCATATTACTGGGGGACAATATATTACTGGGGGCTCAATGTGGACATGTTACTGGGGGCACAACATTACTGGGGAGCACAAATGTGGGCATATTACTGGGGGCACAACATAAACTGCAGAGCACAATGTGGGCATATTACTGGGGGACAATATATTACTGGGGGCACAATGTGGACATGTTACTGGGGGCACAACATTACTGGGGAGCACAAATGTGGGCATATTACTGGGGGCACAACATAAAATGGGGAGTACAATGTGGGCATATTACTGGGAGCAAATCACGGAAAAAGGTGCACTACAACTGTAAATATAATTGATAATATAAGGCTAAACCCTCACGCTGATGTTAAAATGAGACTTTCGCCAATATATCCTTATATCAAGAACATACCGGAGCCCGAGCACCGCGTCAAGGTATCTCAGAGTGGCTCGGGACCTAACGCTAACCTACCTATGCCGTATGGGCAATTACGGAGGAGCATATAGGCCGACACACAGCGATCTACTCCTAGTTACCTCCAGCGTGAGATCACACATACAATGGGAAGAGACTGTGAGTCCCACCTACCAATGACTCATGTGACTCAGGCTGCACAGGTGCACCAGAATGTTACCATAAGATGTAAGTCATGGTACATTCAAACCTGGAGTTGCCACACCTTCAGGTGTAAACATACAAACACAATCACGTAAAAAAAAGGGGTCTAAAATGGCAGAGAAGTGCTCAAAACCCCATATGCTGTTGTGCATATCAAAACGGGGGAGCAAATCCTACACATGTGATCCGTTGCTAACAGCAATCCCCAGCAAAAATGTATACAATGGAGGATGCCTGCAGCGGACCACATGTACCACAAAAACATCCTACACAAGATAACCAACCAATTGTGCGGATGTGACAAACTATGTAATCAAACAAATCACGGAAAAGGGTGCACTGCGACGGTAAATGTAATTGATAATATATGGCTAAACCCTCATGCTGATGTTAAAATAAGACTTTCGCCAATATATTCTTATATCAAGAACATACCGGAGCCCGAGCACCGTGTCAAGGTATCACATTAGTGGGAGCACATTACTGGGGGGCACAATGTGGGCGTATTACAGGGGGGCACAATGTGGGCATATTACAGGGGGGCACAATGTGGGCATATTACCGGGGGGGCACAGCTGGTCATATTACTGGGGGCACATAACAGGGCATATTACTGGAGGCATATAACTGGGCATATTACTGGGGGCACAGTTGGTCATATTACTGGGGCACATAACTGGGGAATAATTACTATGTGGGGCAATAAGGGGACTGAGTGGGATTAGGTGTATAGTTATGTTTTGGGCGGAGTTAGAGGCGTGGCCTAGTGGTGAAAAAATTTGTTGCGGCGCACGAATCTGTCCCTATTTGTCCATTTCCAAAGTTGGGAGGTATGGTCATGGTGTGACAGTATTATTTAGGCCTTGTATAGTGATCTCATTGGTAATACTGGTGTTTGTATACTACTTTCTTCAGTAATAGTATGGAGGTAATATTTGGTCATGGAATAGTGGTTCTATTTGCTAGCTTAAATTTTTATATGTAAGTGAATCATATTTTTCCATTTAACGTTTTCAAGTCTAATCTGCAGTTTCCTTATGTCCCATATTTCTACTATATTTACATCTAGATGCAAGTATGTCTGCCAATATCAGTGTATCTATAGATTGCTATCCATTCTTTTAGAGATCATGCAGGTTAGGGGTCATCTATAGGTTTTTCATGTTGCTGGCATTTTTGTAGATCATGTTCAAAGAATGTTTTAGTGTGGGTAGGGATATTGTTCTATGTGGGCTAGTACGGTATAGACTTTATGTCTGGAGTTGCGGACACTTTTGGCCCTTGATAGAGCCTGGAAAATCCTGCCCAGACAGGTACATTGGCCTGCAGCCTTAGAAAAGCTGCATGCCACCATCTCATGGGGCACAGTATATCCTTCCCTAAAGACTCATTTCCCAAGCCCTGGAGCTCTCATGTACAATTACAGACATTCAGACACCAGCCACTAGTATCTTTGGGCAAATCTTTATTACCTGTTGTTACTATAAACTTTAGATCAATACAGTCTAAAGGTGGAGTTGATCAAAATGGATGATTTCAGCCACAATATTCTTTCAGTATATTCAAGTTGAACTAGACCTATTGATAGGCACACCCGAATAAATCCAAACCTACAATCAAGGTGTTGTAGCCCACATCAAAGCAAGTACACCGGAAACAATTACAATAAAAAATAAATATCCTTTATTTAACTCGCTTAATAAAATCACATTAAAATCAGAGGAATCCACATGATTGCAAGAGAGAAGAAAAACAGGTTAAAAAACCAGCAGGGGACTCACTTACATACAGACCAGGACAAGTTATTAAGTAGACTACCAGAGGAGGAATATATTAAGTAACCTTAAAATATTATTTTATAGAGAGAATCCAACAATAAGCAACCATTTTATGACTACTGAGAGTCAATTATTATATGGAATGAACTTGCTCTATTTAAAAATTTTGTCTAAAAGTGGATTTACACGGTCCAAATATCAGGCCGATTATCGGGAGTGAACATTCCAATGAACTCTTGTTCCTGATAATCTGCCCATCTAGCGGTGCCGCAGATCACCCGATGAACGACTAAAACGCTTGTTCATTGGATGAAATGATAAAAGGTGAACCATCGTTCCTGGGCAGCAGATTGTGCAGTGTAAACAGCAGAACATGCTGTGTATGGGGACAAGCATTAGCAGTAGCGATCGCTCGTCCTCATACTATGGAGGTGATCGCTGCAGGTAAAAGCTACGCTTCACCTCCACTTAACGAGCAGCCAACGCTCCTTCTCAATGGCTTCTCCACGACGCGTGTATATGTGCTTTAAAGGGGTTGTCTCACTTCAGTAAGCGGCATTTATGATGTAGAGAAAGTTAATACAAGGCATTTACTAATGTATTGTGATTGTCCATATTGCCTCCTTTGCTGGTTGGATTTATTTTTCCATCACATTATACACTGCTTGTTTCCATGGTTACAACACTTTGTAATTCATCAGCAGTGGCCATGCTTGCACACTTATTAAGTGCCTTGTATTAACGTCTATCTGTTATCTCTTATATAAAAATGAGTGTCTGTCTGTCTGTCTGTCTGCTCTTTATGCACGACCAAACTACTGGACTGATTTTCACCAAATTCGGCACACAGGTACATCAGGTGTCCAGGAAGGTTTTAGACCAGGATGTACCGTTCCTGAGATATTCCCAAAATATGACCTGCATTAGCCAATATTAGCCTGGGAGCCTTTCTCTTTAAATCCCAACTGCCATACTCTCCACAGACACACACAGGTTTAGTGCAGGTTTCCATAACAACCCAGCCATTTCTCTTCACTGCTTTAAAGGGGCATAGCGCTGTGGATGACACTGTTAAAGGGGTATTCCAGTTACCATAAATATAACTTATGTTTTAGACTAATTTTAGAATAAGACCGTTCAGTAATAGTAAAAGATGTTTTCTTCCACTGCTACCTACTGTGTTTCCTCATAAATTACCATGGCATCAACCTATAATTCAGGCTACCCTTCAAAGAAGCACTTAAAACCCCTGCCCCAGGTCTCCTTAAGCCACACCCCCAACCCGGTCAGGTCACGCCCCCTCCCACTCCGCAGCCAATGTGGATTGAAAAAATGAAAGTTAAAGTCAACTTCTGTCAGCTGCAGGGGTGGGTGGGAGGGTGACTTTCTCTCTGCAACGAAACACACAAACATTAAAGAAGAACTCCCGCAAAAAAATTTATTCCATGTCCTGCTAGAAATGTACGTGGTGTAATCTGTAGTGAATGTCATTTTCTTACCAATGGCTGTCTTTGTGAGTTATATCTCCCTGATGTTTCTCATCTGTGTCATGTGACTAGCAATCAGACCCACCAACTCACACAGCACCTTATGTGTGGACAGGAAGTCTAATTTTCTATGCATTCCTATGGGAGCCTCACTTTCAGTCTCATAGGAATGAATAGAGCAGTAACTGGCTTCCTGTCCTGGTTCAGTTGGAGGTCAGGGAGTTGGTCACATGACCCAGCTACAATAAGAGAGTCGATAACTCTCAATTACAGCCTCTGATAAGAAAATAACATTCACTACAGATTATATCATGCACCGTTCTAATAGGTCAGAGAATAAAAATTTTTGCGGGAGTTCTTTAAATGAAATAGATTAAATATACCCGTGCGAAGTGATGTTTTCTTCCACTGCTATCCACTGTGTTTCCTCATAAATTACCATGGCATTGACCTGTAATTCAGGCCACCCTCAAAAGAAGGACTTAAGAGCACCCCCCCAAAGGTCCCACTAAACCACGCCCCAGGCCCGGTCAGGTCACACCCCCTCCCACTCCACAGCCAATGGGGATTGAAAAAATGAAGGTAAAAATCAACTTCTGTCAGCTGCACTGACTTTCTCTCTGCAACGACACACAGAAACATTACATGAAATAGATGAAATATACCCAGGCGAGGCCGGCGGGTCCTTCTGCTAGTACATCATAAATGTCACTTGCCGAAGTGAGACAACCCATTTGAGAGTCTCTAGCTCACAAATGATCTTTCCTTAAAGAGATTTTCCAGAATTTTTATATAGATGGCAGCCTATCCTCAGCACAGCCCACTAATATCTGATCAGCCAGATTCCAACACCTCACACCACTGCTGATCGCCTGTACTACACAGCTCCATCCATTGCATACTGAGTGTAACTAGTTACTGCACAGCTGCTCCTATTCACTTCAATTGGAGCAGTAATTAGTAGTAGTAGTAGTAGTAGTTCTGGCGCCAGAGCTACTATCATAGTGGGGGGAGGGGACCTGATATTCATGGCCCATCCTGAGGATTGGCCATCAATATAAAAATCCTGGAGAGCCTCCTGAGAAGATCTTTTCCAGAACATTCCCAGAAAAATTATTCTGTGTCATTGAACATGTATGGCCAATCTGAATGACTATAATGGGCAATATAGAATAAAATGTGTATTACTCTGATTGTGTAATCATCATTCACCGGACAATTGTTAGTTAAACGGTTAATCAAGCATCAACCTACCATCAACCTACCTCTGTTTAATGTGTATGGCCACCTTAATTGAATGGACCAGGAGAGCAAAGGCCAGTGACATCACTCATCAAAGTCTCTACTTTACAGTGCCAGGCTGGAAAATAAACCGCCAATGAATAATTTATACTAAGACCAACCATAATGATTGTCCAATCAGAATTTGGGACATACATTTTAATGATTATTTAATAGAAAGGTCTGCAGCAAATGTTTTTCATCAAATCTTTATCATCAAAATCTTGACTTGTCAATAAATCGGGGTTCAAGGGGATAATAACCATATGAACCTAAACAGGGGCGTAGCTAAAGGCTCATGGGCCCTGGTGCAAGAGTTCAGCTTGCCAACCCCCCCCCCCAGCGCTGGTGCACCTAGCTTTTCTGCTGAAACCCCCCCCCCCCATGCCAAATTCTCACCCTAACCTTTTTCCTCCTAACATTACGTGTATGACTACAGAACATACAGGGTAAGGCTACATTCACACCACAGTTTTTGCGGCCTCCGATCTGCATATTTTGCACCTCAGATGCGGACCTATTCACTAAAATGAACACTGTGTGCTGTCCGCATCTGTATGTCCATTTCTATTTTTGTCCATTTGCGGACAAGGATAGGCATTATTACAGTGGATCTGCAAAAAAAACAGATGCCATACGGAACATCATCCTTTTTTTGCGGATCTGCAATTTGCAGATTGCAAAGCACAATGTTTGTGTGAATGTAGCCTAATACAGCGCCCCATACCTCTTACATCCAGTGACGTCTCCTCTGATGTAGATCTCCTCTTTCCTCATCTTCTCCTTTCAGACCAGACGCCATTTTTCAGCCATTTCTCATTTCTGCAGTTTGACAGAAAAAAATCTTAGTTTATTACTTTTCCCTCATCCTCCCGTCTTCTGGACAAATCATCCTACCACCCCCAGTACTGTGCCACTAGTACCACACAGATAGTGCCCTTCAATAATTATTGGCACACAGTGTGCTAAAATAACTGCGCCCAGCAAATAGTGCCCCGTGTAAACATAACGTCCCCCAGAAATAACTGCGCTGATACTGTGCCAGGGTGCCCCCCACAGTAATAGTGCTCCCCAAAGTCCCAACTAATAATTCTCTGCCAGAGTGCACTTGTTAGTAATAGTGCCCCCAACAGTACTAATGTCCCCACTGTGCCCCAGAAGTAATAATGCTTCCAATGTGCCAGTAAGAAGTGCCCCCAAAATTTCACCCCAATAATGTGCCAGTAAGAAGTGCTTCCCACCCATAGATGCCCCCCAAATTATGTGCCAGTAAGGAATGCCCCAATAATGCGCCAGAAGTTCCCCCCCAAATCATGTGCCATTAAGAAATACCCCCAGTGCCCCCATGTGCCAGAAAAATGCCCCCAGTGCCCCCATGTGCCAGTAAGAAATGCCCCAGTGCCCCCATGTGCCAGAAAAATGCCCCCAGTGCCAGTAAAAATGCCCCCATGCCATAAAGAAATGTCCCCAAGTGCCAGTAAGAAATGCCTCCAAGGGCCAGTAAGAAATGCCCCCCAGTGCCATGTGCCAGTAAAAATGGCCCCAGTGCCTGTAGTAATGCCCCCAGTGCCAGTAAAATGCCCCCAGTGCCCCCATGTGCCAATAAAAATGCCCCCAGTGCCCCATGTGCCAGTAAAAATGCCCCCAGTGCCAGTAAAATGCCCCCAGTGCCCCATGCACTAGTAAAAATGCCCCCAGTGCCAGTAAAAATGCCCCCAGTGCCCCCATGTGCCAGTAAAAATGCCCCTAGTGCCCCCATGTGCCAGTAAAAATGCCCCCAGTGCCAGTAAAATGCTCCCAGTGCCCCTATGTGCCAGTAAAAAATGCCCCCAGTGCCAGTAAAATGCCCCCAGTGCCCCATGCGCTAGTAAAAATGCCCCAGTGCCAGTAAAAAATGCCCCCAGTGCCCCATGTGCCAGTAAAAATGCCCCCAGTGCCCCCATGTGCCAGTAAAAAATGCCCCCAGTGCCAGTAAAATGCTCCCAGTGCCCCATGTGCCAGTAAAAATGCCCCCAGTGCCAGTAAAAATGCCCCCAGTGCCCCCATGTGCCAGTAAAATGCCCCCAGTGACACCATGTGCCAGTAAAAATCCCCCCAGTGCCAGTAAAAATGCCCCCAGTGCCAGTAAAAATGCTCCCAGTGCCCCATGTGCCAATAAAAATGCCCCCATTTCCAGTAAAATGCCCCCATGTGCCAGTAAAAATGCCCCCATGTGCCCCCAATAGAGCTCCGGTCCGTGCTACAATAAAAAAAAAAAACAAAACACTAATACTTACCTCCATGGAGCCGGCAGCGATGCGATGCAGGTCTCTTCCGGCCTGTGTCCCGCGCTTTACGGCTCAGGAGGCGCGATGACGTCATCGCGCCGCCTGAGCTGGCCTCTGATAGGCCTGCAGCCTATCAGAGGAACGGGCAGGGGAGACGCCTCTCCCTCCCCTGCCCCGCAGTAGAATACAGGCATCTGTATCGTAGTCCTGAGGACGGCGATACAGATGTCTATGGAGATGAGCGCTTCCACATTGGAAGCGCTCATCTCCCTCTGCCCCGCCGGCGCCCCCATCTGTGCGCAGGGCCGCGCCGCACCTGGCTAATTGGCGGTGCGGCCCTGCAAGTGGCAAGCTGCGACCCCTATAGTTACGCCACTGATTACCTAAATTTTGCACTGCTAAGAGTCTGATACAATAGTATGCTGTCTGGGCAATGTTTTGTGACGTTCAAAAGCAGTAGAAACATCTCTCCTGCCTTAAGATTGTCTATAGATCCATGTTCTCAGACAAGAGATATTCACTCCCTGGTGCTGTCTGAGTGTAAAACAAACTCTTGGACATAACACTGAGCCATTATATTCAATGGACTAGTTCACCTGTAAGATTCTCCACACAGATCATAATTCTGTGCAATTAGCAATTACAAATTAGCAGCATGGACCATGGGTGAATTAAAAAAAATTGTCAGTTCTTCTCTTCAGTCAGTGACAATCAAGAGTTGGAGCTTGTTCATCTGAATGAGAGCTTAGGTCCATTCACAAGGAATTGGTGCAGATTCCAAAGCCGTTGAAGGGCTCATAGAATCCTCCTTTCATTGTTTTCAATGGGAGATCACACCTATAGTTCATGGGAGGCCAAAGCTCAAGTGGGCCTGTACATTCTTATTGAAAAAATGCAGCAGGAACTGAAGGGGTTTCTATCATGGAATATGCTGCAGATTTTGCCTAACGGTCCTAAAGTGCAATAAAAAGGTCATGATTTTAGAACTTCCTTAATATTGCACTGGTTATCATACATCTCAACTGTCCTGGGTCTGATGGGACAGTCACAGATTTCGGTCTTGGACCAGATGAGGTATGTCCCACTCACAGTTGCATCTGCTTGTAATGGTGAAGCAAGGAGCCGAGCACGAGATGTGTAACAGTATCCTGCCTGCTGCTGCTGGGGAGCATCAGCAGCTGAGCTATGATCATCGGAGGAACTAGAGTATTTTTTTTCTTCCTGTTAAGGGGGCACATATCTGGGTATAACTACTGTGAAGGGGCACATATCTGGGTATAACTACTGTGAGAGGGCACATATCTGGTCATAACTACTGTGAAGGGGCACATATCTGGACATAACTACTGTGAAGGGGGCACAGTGTGGGCATTGTTACTGTGAGAGACACAGTGTGGGCATAGCTACTGTGTAGTGGCATAAAGGGGGAATAATTATGTGGGGGCATTAAGGGGACTGGGTGGGATTGGTTGTGTATAATTATTTATTGGGCGGAGTTAGATGCATGGCCTGGTGTGAAACAATTTGCCACGCTGCACCTTTTTTCCCTCTTTGTACTTTTGAAAAGTTGGGAGGTATGCTGGTTATATAGTGATGGTTAGTTTTCTCACTACGAGATATCCTCAAATCATGCCCTGGGGTCATTAGGGAATAGAGAAGCACTGGTCTACACTGCTTAAGGGTGCATTCACACGAACGTAAGTGTTTTGCGGTCCACAAATTGCGGATCCGCAAAACACGGATACCGGCCGTGTGCGTTCCGCAATTTGCGGACCGCACATGGCCAGTGCTACATAGAGAAAGCCTATTCTTGTCCGTGCTTGCGGACAAGAATAGGACATGCTCTATATTTTTTGCAGCGCTGTGGAACTGAACAACGGATGCGGACAGCACACGGTGTGCTGTCCGCATCTTTTGCGGCCCCATTGAAATGAATGGATCCGCACCCGGTCCGCAAAAGTTGCAGATCGGACGCGGATGAAAAATACGTTCTTGTAAATGTACCCTAAAACTGTATCCACTGAGAGCAGGATTTGGTCCATAAGGGTTCCAGACACAACTACATTTCAATCCTGGAATGTACAAAAGAATTTTATTGACAGCAAGCAGAGAACATGAAAATGGTGAAGGATTGAAATGCTTCAGACTACGTTCACATTACATTTATGATCTATGTTTAGCACATTTGCTGGGCGAGTTCTGAATGCACATGTTAAATGTATACATTAACCAGAGAAAGACCAAAGGAGTGTCCTTTTGGACTCCATTTGGCTGGTATATGCCATTATACTGCATAAAAAGATATCATGGAATAGCATATTTGACTGAGCCATTCCATGCAACCATGTTCAGTAAAAAAAGGTTTGCATTAACTGCATACAATCTTTTTTTTTACTGTGGCACCCTATGGGTGATGGATGCCAGACCAGTGTGTGTTGGCATCTATCAGAGGCATCTGGGTAACCTATACACATAAACATATACATTAAAGAGCATCTGTCAGCAGATTTGTACCCATGAAACTGGCTGACCTGATACATGTGTGGTTGGCAGCTGAAGACATCTGTGTGCCATGTTCCTATTTGCCCACATTGCTGAGAAAAATGTTCTTCAAAGTAGCCACCTTTTGCTTTGATTACTGCTTTGCACACTCTTGGCATTCTCTTGATGAGCTTTAAGAGGTAGTCACCTGAAATGGTTTTCACTTCACAGGTGTGCCGTGTCAGGTTTAATAAGTGGGATTTCTTGCCTTATAAATGGGGTTGGGACCATGAGTTGTGTTGGGCAGAAGTCAGGTAGATACACAGCTGGTAGTCCTACTGAATAGACTGTTAGAATTTGTATTATGGACAGAAAAAAGCAGCTAAGTAAAGAAAAACGAGTGGCCATCATTACTTTAACCACTTCCAGTCTGCCCATTGACTATAAACGTCCTGGTAGTGGATCTCTATCTCTGAATGGACGTTTTAAAACGTCCTTCAGCTTTGCCCCCTGTGTGCAGCACCTGTACATAGAAGCTCCATGACTCAGCTGCCTCCTGACAGCCAAGAACATGGAGCTTTAACCTGAGACCTTTTTTCCTGGCCTCCAGGTTTTTGATCACTCTGACAAGCTGTCAAAGACATCACAAATGCTTGTACTATCTCCCTCTCATTACTGCCAGTCACAGAGCAGTTTACAACCACATATGGGGTGTTTCTGCAAACTTCAGAATCAGGAAAATAAATATTCAGGTTTGATTTGCGGTTTACCCTTGCTATCTTATAGGAAAAATGAATAAAAAATTGAAAATCTGCAAAAAAAAATATATTTTTTTTAAATTTCAACTTCCTTCTGTTTTAATTCTTGTGGGAAATCTAAAGGGTTAACAAACTTTGTAAAAATCAGTTTTGAATAGTTTGAGGGGTGTAGTTTCTAAAATGGGATAATTTATGGGTGGTTTCTATTATGTAAGCCCCACAAACTGACTTCAGAACTGAACTGGTCCTTAAAAAAGTTGATTTTGCAAATTTGAAAAAATTGCGTCTAAAATTCTAAACCTTCTACTGTCCTAAAAAAATAAAATGACACTACCAAAATGATGCCAACATAAAGTAGACATATGGGGAATGTAAATTAAAAAGGATTTTATGGGGCATCACTATCTGTCTTAAAAGCAGAGAGATTCAAATTTAGAAAACAGTGAATTTTTTCAAATTTTCGTTAACTTGTGGATTTTTTATAAATAAAATTAAAACATATCGACTCAAATTTACCATTAACTTGAAGTACAATGTGTCATGAGAAAACAATCTCAGAATCGCTTGGATAAGTAAAAGCGTTCCAAAGTTATTACCACATGAAATGACACATGTCAAATTTGCAAAATTAGGCCTGGTCAGGAAGGGGGGAAATGGCCCAGATCTGAAGTGGTTAAGAAATGAAGGTCAGTCAGTCCGAAAAATTGGGAAAACGTTGTAAGTGTCCCCAAGTGCAGTCGCAAAAACCATCAAGCGCTACAAAGAAACTGGCTCACATGAGGACCGCCCCAGGAAAGGAAGACCAAGAGTCACCTCTGCTGCGGAGGAACCAGTGGAAATCTGTGCTTTGGTCTGATGAGTCCAAATTTGAGATCTTTGGTTCCAACCACCGTGTCTTTGTGCGACACAGAAAAGGTGAACGGATGGACTCTACATGCCTGGTTGCCACCGTGAAGCATGGAGGAGGAGGTGTGATGGTGGTGGGGTGCTTTTCTGGTGACACTGTTGGGCATACTGAACCAGCATGGCTACCACAGCATCTTGCAGCGGCATGCTATTCCATTGGGTTTGCGTTTAGTTGGACCATCATTTATTTATCAACAGGACAATGACCCCAAACACACCTCCAGGCTGTGTAAGGGCTATTTGACCAAGAAGGAGAGTGATGGGGTGCTACGCCAGATGACCTGGCCTCCACAGTCACCAGACCTGAACCCAATCGAAATGGTTTGGGGTGAGCTGGACCGCAGAGTGAAGGCAAAAGGGCCAACAAGTGCTAAGCATCTCTGGGAACTCCTTCAAGACTGTTGGAATACCATTTCAGGTGACTACCTCTTGAAGCTCATCAAGAGAATGCCAATAGTGTGCAAAGCAGTAATCAAAGCAAAAGGTGGCTACTTTGAAGAACCTAGAATATAAGACATATTTTCAGTTGTTTCACACTTTTTTGTTAAGTATATAATTCTACATGTGTTAATTCATAGTTTTGATGCCTTCAGTGTGAATCTACAATTTTCATAGTCAAGAAAATACAGAAAACTCTTTAAATGAGAAGGTGTGTCCAAACTTTTGGTCTATACTGTATATATGTGCAAATCAGCCTCTAGGAGCAACAGGGACATTGTCATTACTCCTAAACACTCAGCTCTTTCTATAACTGCCATGCTCTATGCACTTTGAATGACAGGACCAGGTGTGATGACATTTAGGACTGCATTCAGATGGCCGTAGAATTGCATTTTTGCGGACCTGCAATACTGCGGGTGCCGCCCGGCATGTGTTCAGCAATTTTCGGAACACACGCCAGGCGCCCCATTGAAAATGTCTATACTTGTACGCTGTTGCGGACAAGTATAGGACATGTTCTATATTTTCTTGCAGAGCCGCGGCACGGAGCCGTGACTCGGCAAGATCGTGAGCCGGCCATAGAAGTGAACGGGCTCGCACCTATTCCGCAATTTTACGGTTGTGTGAACAGGCCCTTACACTGCCTGGTCCTGTCAATCAAGGTACAGAAGGTGCAGCAGTTGCAGAGAGAGCTGAGCCTCTAGGAGTAATGGCAAGTAGAGGCTCATTTGCATATACTAAAACATCATTTTTCTCAGCAATGCGGGCACATGAACATGGGACCAACACACATGACTTCAGCTGCCAAGTGCACATGTAACAGGTCAGCCAATTGAAAGCAAACCTAAGCAAGGCCTATCTTCAGGGAATATAGCAAGACAGCCCTGAGGTTTTGTCCATAGACTCTGTATCCCAGAAAAAAAATCCCACCTAAAACAGTGTTATGACAGTGATAATGTGGCATAGCATGTGAATATAGTACTAAATGCCTGGTCATTGCTTCTGTTCTCTTGACCAAGGTGCTAATTAGATTGTAACTTGCATGTAGATTGCCTACAAATAATGCGTATCATTTTTTTTTTCAAGCAAACTTTTATTGAGGTTGCCCAACTGAATCAGTGGACTGAAATGGATGGATATACTACCAGCAAAGTATATGACCACAGCAAATATTTATACTGTCCCTCATACCTCATACTATGTGAAGGAGCATCAAATGAGGGTGAGGATAAGTACTTAGGATCATCTCCATCATGCATGGCCACCTTAACTATTTGACCTAAGGGCATGACCACACGGTGCGGTACTGTGGTGCTTGTGATGTGGCCCCACTGAGTGTGGGTACCACGCAGCCGTATGTGGCCACAGCGAGCTCTAATTAAACTTATGGAGACCGCACTGTTCAGTGGATCTATATTGTTAATGGCCATGCACACCTTTAATACCAAATGGCCCTTAACAATACAGACCCACCGAACAGTGCAGTCTTCATTAATTCAATTAGAGCCCTCTGCGACCCATGCAGCCCCTTGGTACTTATGGAACTAAAGTGCCATAAAAATTAACCACGCCATATGTTTGTACCCTAATACTGAACACCTTAGGTAAAGGGACCAAACCAAAGCATGAAGTCAACCATGACTGAAAATATCTGAGAAGGAATATAATAATTTGGTATTTTGAGGCTGTCAGCTGTATGCTCATGCAAGGTATGGATAAGAGCTGTGACCAAAAACGGGTTTTACCACACTTTGGCAAGCATACACCAAACAGCTAAAACACTGAAACCAATGACAGGTAAAGTGAATAAGATTTATTATCTGGTGACAATGGCACCTGTCAAGTGGTGCGATATATTAGGCAGCAAGTCAACATTCAGTTCTTTAAGGTGTTATGTTGGAAGCAGGAGAAATGGGCAAGCCTAAGGATGACTTTGACAGGGTCCAAATTGTGATGGCTAGATGACTGGATCAGAGCTTCTCCAAAACAGCAGATCTTATGGGATGTCCCTGGTATGCTACGGTTAGTACCTAGAAATATTAGTAAAAGAAATGACAACTGATGAAATGGTGACAGGTTTATGGACGAGAAGTATGATTGATGCACATGAGGAGTAGAGATGAGCGAAGCGATTCGTTGATTCGTATCGAATCTTGGGATTTTTCAGCTGCGAAGCGAATCCGAATATTAGGTGATTCGCTTCGCTTTTGTACGCATCGCTACGTAGTTTGTCCGCTAAATTATACGCTATTCTACGTATAATTTAGTTACTCTATACGCTGTTGCGCAGACTCCTCCCTGGTAGTTACTCTACACCAGGGGTGCACAACCTTTTCTGGTTGGGGGCCACATTATCAGACTGAAGGTATGCCAAGGGCCGAAAATAGAAGTTAAAGGGGTTGTCCAAGTTATGGGAAAAAAAAAATATAGCACTGTAAATCTGATGGGCAGCAATATATAACTAAGTTCAGCAAGTTTTAGGCAAAAAAAAATCTATATTTCCTCATTTCCCTGGTTCTCTTCTGGCCTTTGTTTACATGCAGTAATAACAATCTCTGCCCCTCCCCCCTTCTCTGCAAAGGCAGTGAATATAAGTGCTGTGAGTACATGTCTGCCTGCTGGGATACTCAGCAGCATGTTGTTTGTGTAGGACTACAAGTCCCAGCTGTACAATGACACTGCTGATACACACAGGAAATTCTCCCTACCTGTTCTTGTACAATTCCTCTAAAGCTCCTTGCCCAGCATTTGTCTCCACTCACTGCTGCAGCTGCTATTTGTTGTAAAGCCTTGAGCCCTCAGTGTGTTCTGGCTGAAGGGGTTAATGTTTCATCTGAAGGAATCCAGGGAGAGAGCAGATAGCAGGAGCCCGGCAAAGAAAGGGGGCGTGACCAGTGACGTCTCGTGTACAGACTGTTATCTGAACTCTGAGGCTTGTACACGAAACATCACAGACCAGGGAGATAAGGTGACATCACAGGTCATGTGACCCTCAATCAACTCTGAGAAACCAGCAGCTTTAGAAACACAAAGTATATGGGAAAGTTGTTATACCTGACAAGTTAGAAACATATAAAGAACAAAAAAATAACTCGGACAACCCCTTTAAAGGGGTTATTACCAACTGCTATTCTGTATTTATGGCATATTGTACACACAGTATATACTATAAATGTCTGGTTACACATCCAGGATCACCATCTAATGGGAGAATACATGAAAAATGCATGTGAGCAGCCACAAGACATACTGTACATGTCTGTCACCAGATGGTTGGGGGCCGCACAGAATGATATTGAGGGCCGCATGTGGCCCCCGGGCCACAGGTTGTGCACCCCTGCTCTACACGCTGTTGCGTACGAATTCTATTCAGCTATGCAGACTCCTCCCTGGTAGTTCCGCCCACTTCTCCTGCGCGCGAGGAAGACGTGGCAAGTCAGCAGAGTAAGATGGCGGCGAGACAGCGAGGTCCTGACTGGGGAAGCATGTTGTGGGCAGACGACCCCTATGAGTAGAAGGAACCGGAGGAGATCTATCTCTCACAGCTCAACAGGAAGTCTGATGAGGTGCCTGCTGAGGTGGTGACTCCACTGGCTGACAAGGCGGAGGCGGCAGGAGTTCCCGCTCCGCCGCGCAAGGACTACTCCTTACGCCAGAATTTGATGGTCCCTGAGGCTGTCACCCGGAACGCTCAGACCCTCTGGGAATATAAAAAGCTGGTGGAGGAGTGGGTGGTGCAAGTTTTGGAGCACCCACGGCCCGGTGACCCTAAGCTGGAGCGCCGAAGGGAGGAGCGATGAGGAGACGGCGGAGGAATTATATGTTAACCGCCGTTCAGTTAAGTGGCTGTATCTTCCACCTGTACGCCACAATCTCCACGCAGGGGATTACGTGGAGTATACCCCCATGAAGAGCCTCCAAGGCCCCTTTGCTACTGGGGTGAAAATCTTAAAGCAACCACCTACTCCTGCAGCGCCCCCGGAAGACTGGAGTGAGGAGGCCCAGGCCACAGAAGAGGCTTGTGACCTTGAGACCTTGAGATTTGAAGAGAAATCCCAAAGTCAGGATCAGCCGGAACCCCTGATTCCTGATTTGCCGCCACCGCCACCGATACCACCGATCCTTCATGTGGGACAGATGACCACGAACACTTTCGTGTACCATCCAACTGTGGTACAGTACCACTACCAACTGCCATGCCCATGGCAGTTGCAGACCGCACAGTCCGCCGCTCGTGGAAGACCGTTACCATTACCGTTACAGCCGGAGATTCTGTCACCTGGTATGCCGGCAGGAGGATCTGGCCACTACAGAGTGATGGGCAGGGCCAAA
Source organism: Rhinella marina (assembly GCA_900303285.1). Lineage (NCBI taxonomy): Eukaryota > Metazoa > Chordata > Amphibia > Anura > Bufonidae > Rhinella > Rhinella marina. The sequence continues at coordinate 88,729 of ONZH01013842.1, forward strand.
GTTACCACTGCCTTTACCAGTGTGACAGCCCAGTCACCAAGAAGACCATCCTTGAGAGGTCGGCGGGGGTCTGCTGCCGCAGCCAGGGCCGCTTTCATGATGAGGCAGGAGCGCCCTCTCATGTCCTTTAGCTCCAGCAGCAGTGAGGAGGACCTGCTGGACTTTAAGTAATTCCAGCAGTTTTTATGGGAGCCACAACATGGACTTATCCTGAAGGGTGGGCACTAGTTGGCCCTTGTTTTTAGTTTTGTTGCCCCGCGTTTGTCCTCACCCAGATGGCCATGGATTGTTAGGACTCCCCCCATCAAAAAAAAAGTTTTTTTTTATCCAAGTTGCGCATACGTGCGCCTCATCCCTTTTTTCCCCCTTTTCAGGTTATTTGGGGAGCCCCTCGAAAGAGGGTTTTTTAAAGGGAACCTTTGCTGCTATTTTTTACCCATTTGGATTACAATTTTGCCTATGTGGATTACAAATTGCGACTGAGTTTGGGACTCTGCTCCAGTTCTATGACAAGCGTCAGAAGAAAAGAGACTTAAACGTGTCCGTGAGCATACTAGGTAGGTGATATTTAAAATGTTTATATTATACTTATAATAATGTATTTGCACTATTTACCATATATGTGTCTCGAATATTCGCCCTACCTCTGAGGAGTGCACGCCGCGGCCTCTCCTCGTACGTGCCTACGTATTACGTAACCGCTTAGACAATAGTACGCTGAGATTCGTAAGCTATTTGTACGCTCATGCGTACGTCTTCTAAGAAGTTGCGTACATTTTGTAAATGAACGATCGTTATTAGTGAGCGAATGTTCGCTAATAGCACATAATAACGTATATTTTGTACGCAAATACAACGAATCTATTCGTCGAATACACGAATTTTAGGAAAAGTTCGGCGAATGTTCGGCGAATAATTTTTTCAATGATTCGCTCATCTCTAATGAGGATTAAAGGCTAGCCCGTCTGATCTTTCCCACAGAAGAGCTACTGTAGCACAAACTGCTGTCTATGATAGATAGGTGTCAGATCACACAGAGAATCGTAGCTTGCTGCAGGCCAGTCAGAGTGCCCATACTGACCCCTGTCCATTGCCGATAGCACATACTATGAGCATCAGAACATAACCCTGGAGCAATGGAGGTAGGTGGCCTGGTCTGATGATTCGTTTTCTTGTACTGCTTGTGGGAGAAGGCAAGCTGAAGGAGGCAGAGTGATGCTTTGGGCAACGTTCTGCTGGGAAACCTGACATTCATTTGGATTTTACTTTGACATATAACACCTCTCTAAACATTGTAGCAGACCAAGTACAACTCTTCATAGCAATGCTATTCCCCAATGGCAGTGGTGTCTTTCAGCAGGGTAATTTGCTCTGACACACTTGAAAAAATTATTCAGGCATAGTTTAACCCCTTAAAGATCCAGCCTATTGAGGCCTTAAGGAGATTGGACTATGTGATCTTCTGATTTCTAATATGATATACTGCATATTGCAACGTATTATGCCTTTCAGAGTAACAGTAATAGGCATCATCTTAGGCCCTGCCTCTAGTAGACCTTGCCTCTGTGTAACATTGTTGTTTACTTGAATATACTATTCTATAGTCATAGTGAACTCCTGGTCCCATATCAATTCCCATCGCTAGATTGCAAGCTTTCAATATGTAAACTTGCCCTTGAACACCTTTAACCTTCCACTATTAAACCTAAAACAATATTATGACAGTGATTATTACTACACATGAAGTAGCATGCGAATATACTAATATATTATCTGCCCACTGCTTCTATTCACTTGAAGTAGTGGTAGCAAGTTGCTAATTGGATTGCAACTTGAAGAGGTGTCTGGACATAAATTAGACTGTCTAGTGTGAATCATACAAGAAATGTGTAATCATAAAAATTACATTGCATGTTTCAGTGAAAACTAAAGACATGATGTTAAAAGGGATGAAGGAAAAGAGGACACTGGCATCTATTTGAGACATGAAAATTACGTAGCGTGATGTAGAATGTAACTTTAACCAACAAATAAGGTATATTTTTTTAAACCAAGTTTCATTGAGGTTGCTCAATTGAGTCAGCAGACCCAAATAAATGGATATAAAGTATGACAAGCAAAATATATGACCACAGCAAATATTTATTCTGTCACCGAACCCTCAGGTTAAGGAGAGCGACCAAACAAAAAAATAAACCCAACCCGAAAAAAAAATGATAAAAGGCATAAAATGAGATTAAAGATGAGACTAAGGCCCAGTTCACACTTCAGTTATTTGGTCAGTTATTTTCAGTTATTGTGAGCCAAAACTAGGTTTGGGTCAAAAACACAGAACAGGTGCAGATCTTTCTATTATACTTTATTTCTGTGTAGCCTCCACTCCTGGTTTTGGCACACAAAAACTGATGGAAATAACTGACCAAATAACTGATGTGTTAACTGGCCTATGTAGGCTCCTCACCATCATATATTCCCACGTCATCTAATAATTCTAACACTCAACCCCTTAGGTAGTGGGACCAAACCCAACTACTATAAACAAAAATCTGCAATGGATCATAATCATTTTGTACTTTGATAAGAGACTGAGCACTATGTGTTACCACAATGATGACTATGAACAAAGATGAGAGAAAGTATGTATTTCTTCATGTATGATGATATCAAACACTCAACCCTCATGTTAGGCCGAAGGACTAAATAAAAAACTGAACTCAGCAATGACTAAAAAAATATTTGATTGGTAACATAAGAGGGGACCAAAGTAAGCATGTAGGCACTTCTCCATCATATATGGTCACATGCTAGGTAGAAGGACCAAACAAAATCATGAACACAACAGTGAGCACAACCATCTCTGTGTTACCTTGCAGAGAGACTTCAAACAAGATGAGATTAATTAATGTAGGATCTTCTGCTTCATCGATTAGAGCATTTATTAAAGAAAACATTCAATGTGTTAGTAGCACAGATGTGGACTCACTAAATCATCATTAGTAAGTCAGGATCACAGTCTGATTTGATGAATGATCTAAGTAATCCCTTTGAAAAGAAGGAATGGAAAGAAGGAATGGACAACAAACTGGCAAGGATCATGAACAAGCATATCACAAAACGCAATATATGTCCACGTTCAAATATATCAGCTGGCATCGAGAAGCATGGAAGCCTACCTCTCATTTTGTTGTAACATGTAGTGTGATGAGATATTGATGTGGTGCATACTTCTGTTTTACAAGGCTGACAGTAATGATAAGTCCAATATGAGCCTAAACTAGGGACCAAGTGACAGTGATGTGGTTGTGAACTCAGTGCCGTGATGCTGTAAGTGGACATTAGTATTTTAAGCTGGGAACAGATGGGGTGCTCAAATATCACATGTGGCTCATGAGTCACAATACAAATGACATAGATTTTTATGGAAAGTTTTATTGTGTTTTCCAGGGGAATCATTTTGTTTAAAAACAAGTCTAATAAGAGAATAATTACTCACCTTACTGATCCCCTATCACTGCTGGTTAGCTATTCCTTCTCCCTGCTCCTCTCCACTTGGACTCCATCAGTTCTGGCAGCCCAAAACATTTGCGAGGTCTCTAGTTTGAGACTAAGATGTGAAAAGGATGGGGACCAAAGCAGCAGGCAATCAGTGAGGAGAATAATGATTGTTTGTTTTTATAACTCACTCTGACCCAGTTTTTAAGTAAAATAATGGCCTTGAAAAACCCCTTTAAAGATTCTATCTATCTACTTACTATTTTGTTATATTTGCTTCTGCCATAATATTCAGGTTAGGTGTGGTGCCTTCAACAGCCATCGTAATAATACCATGGCATGAGTGTTTTGCACACAAACATGGATGCAGATAGCCTGGACCATGTTTAAACTCACACTGCCCTAGATGCTAAGAATCAATACGTCCCATTGAAGGCTCATTTACACTCCACTTATTGTCATGGTTTGCTAATTTTAGGAAATCATAATGATAATTGGTCAGTGTTAATAACGGAGTAGTTCAGCGATAAAACTATTATTTGTCATATTGAAAAATAAATTAATGAATGTAAATGTTGCAGTTACATTTAAGCAAGTGCACAATCAGGAACTCGTATCCAGTGATGTGAACAGTGCTCGCTGCGATTCATGCGCTCTATTGTGAAATACATGGCATACTAAACCTGAATTTGGAATCTGTATATACAAATTAGATCAACCCGCCAAATCAATATAGGGGGTTATTTATTACGATAAAATACACCTAAATTATGCGTGTTTCAGGCGCAGATAGTGGCTCAATGATTAGCTGTGCCACTATCTGAGACTTCGCCCCGCTCACGCCAGGTCTAAAATTGTGGACATGGGCCAGCAGGTGTAGAAAAGGGTCTAAATGTTAGACCGCTCAGAAGCTTTCTTACATTTAGAATTGGCGCTGGATGCGGCAAAGTTATGACTTCGGCAGATCCACTGCCAGTTCAGGGCTTTATTAACACCGGCGTCTAAAACGACAATCTTAATAAATGTGCCCCATAGTGATTAAATAAAACTAGTGACTGGATAACACTACCATACCATTATTGGCTGACATTCCTATATGTCTCTGGTTAACACCACCATACTATGACATAACACACATTACACCGTGACTGGATAACACCATCTTACTGAGAATGGATATCATCCCCATACCATGACTGGTTAACTCCACCATACTGTGACTGGATAATACCACCATATCATGACTGGTTTACACCACCATACTATGACTGGATACCACCATACAATGCAGTGTCAAACTGGCCCACCAGAGTACCATAGCCCAGACTCTGATATCATAGTGGATTCCATAGGTCCAGGAGAAAAAAAACATTTGGCGCTTCCTTTGGAGACAATAAATGTCCACAAGAGTGTATTTCATTGAATTAATATCTTTTAGACTTTATCGATGATGTGGGGGTTGGGCTCAGAGAATAATTTCCTCTGGCGGGCCAGAGGAACCCCAGTCTGACCCAGACACTGTTACTGGATAACACCACCATACTGTTGCTGAATAAATCGCATTACAGGGATTTTGATATTACTGCCATACTGTAAGGAAGTATTACCAATATGACCTTTTCTCTTATATCCTATGAACCCCCCCTGAGCCCCACTACATACTATGAGACTTTGTGCCTTATATACTGTAACATGTTTCTCCTCTTATATACTATGACCCTCCTGCGTCTTCCCTATATATTATCAACCCCTGTGCCTCCCCTTCTATATACTATAATAATCCCTTCATGTCTCCCTCCAATATCCTTAGATGCTCCTGTGTCTGCCTGTATATATTATACTGAGATAAACGCAGTGATGTCATAGTGCGGGACAATAAACACGGTGATGTCACAGTCAGGGGATAATAAACACAATTAGGTCACAGTACATTGTGATGTCACAGTAGTGAGATAATAAACACGGTAAGATCACAGGACAGAAGCATCAGGGCCCATATGCTCAACCAACCCCCCCACCACCACCACCCCTTTAAATCAAACTTCTCAATCACACAGGGAGGAGATATGGGGACTCAGGACCTATTCCAGTGAATGGGTTGCTCCTAGTGGTGCGATAGATATATCTTTCCTGGGAATAAGTGCTAAATGCCTTTATCACCTATTCTGTGGATAAGTAATATGTCCATGAGGCACTGTTTCATGATGGTGGCTTTTGAGGTCTCGACTATAGACAAGTTACAATTGTAGATCTCTTTGGATGCCATAAAATATCTCCACCTTCTTGTAGCCACATTTTCTGAGATCAGCAATTCCAACCTCTGTTATACATAGTTTATATAATAACGTAAAAGCAATAGACGTGACCTCTTTCTTGAGCCTTGACTCTCTCGTATAGAGAGTATACTGTGTATTGCCTTTTAGCAGATATTGCCCAAAAGGACATCAGTACAGTCACACTGTATGTTAACCTCATTTACTGTGCAGGTTAATTGTGTCAGGCTGGATTGCTTACAGTACAGGGTGAACATTACACGTATTTCTGTTTGCAATGTAATTTTCCTTAAGAAAGTTTTTTTCTTTCTTCTTTTGCATGGTTTATAACAATGCCTCACGCTTCCCCCCACTGTAATTGCTGCAGTGAATATAACTATCTGCATACAGATCTAGGATTTGGCTTTGTCACAATCCCTCACCTTGGGGGAGAGAAGCACTCCCTCCTCCTCCTCCTGCTCTACCCTAGCCTGTCTGACAGGAGCTGGGCTCACAGGACACACCTCTCCTGCCAGCAAGCCTTGTGCTTCTACCTGTTCGGCTTCCACTGTAGGACACTCTTACTACTGTACCAGGCATAACTCCATTCAGTAGAGACATGGAGCAGAGGACTTTCCTGCATCTTAGGGGAGTCAGACACACTCAGTCTATGACTGCTGAGGCCTAATTCACCCTCAAAAGAGCCAATCCCCTTAAGGTAAGTGACAAAATATCTTTTTATTTGCAGAAAGTAACCTTGCTGATAGAAGGCGTTTGGGTAGGAAAGAGTTAGCTCTAGTGCATATGGCAAAAGACACAAAAGCATTAAAACAGGAACGTAGGTCAAAAAGTAAAAAGAGTATTGCAAAACAAAGAGATAACAAAAGAGAAGCTTATAACAATAGGACGGTGCCAGAAGGCACAACTGAGAGAGGTCCAGGAAAAAAAGGAGAAATAAATTGGTCATTATCAGTGCTGGTGGGAGTCCTACAGCAGTGGAGGATGTATATCCTTAAAATGCAGAAACATTCAAAGGGAACTTGAGTAAAGACTTTAATGATTCCATTATACAAATAACACTGGTATTGTTAAGGATTGTGGATAGTTTTCGCTCCAGGCTTAAGCACCCTACAAAGATTTAGGAGCTCCTCGTGGATGTTGAATGAACTATGAGCTAGAAGCTTGAAGTCTTCTTCTGGTTTGGCAGAGGAAAAGTATATGTCGGACATTTATGTATAATTTTAAGAATAGTGGACTGACAGGTACACCAGAAGACCATCTGGCCACATGATATGACTAATCTTCTCTTCCAAATTTCCATGCAAACTAAGTTTGTCTTTCTATGAACCTTGGTAAATATTAATTAGGAATATGGGAACTGACCAAACCTGCTAGTGGCATTCTGGATCATTGTGTTGCAACTATCGCTTGTGCTGAGGAACATGTCTCGGAGCTGATGAACAAGGTAGGAATGTCTGAGAATGCCCTTGGTAATTTGGATAATGGTTATGAGATGTGGATGTGGCATGTGGAAAAAATGTTGCTGGGTAATACAGTATCTTAGGATATGGTGGTTGCTTTGGTAGATCCAACATGGAGGAGGTGTGACTTGATTAGACTTTTTCATAGTTTTTTTTTTTTTCAAGTTTTACTAGAGTGATGTACTGTACAGTCTCAGTAAGATAGCCAGTGGAGCACATTCAACGATATCTGTACATTTGGTGATATAGTTTCCAGTAGTCAGGTTTTAACAAAATGTTTCCCGTGTATTAGTGACAACAGAACGTTTGTAGGTCCTGTCTCTCATTGTTTAGTATAAAGTATGTGGGCTTTTGTAACTTATTTTAAACTCACATGGTCACCAAAGAAGAAGCAGATAGGGACTTTTGATAATCTGTGTTTTTCATTATACTAAAATGAGAATTATAAGGTTTGTTCAGTGTTATATGTAAAAGCCACAGTGTGACCTGGCCTTTTGTCCTTTACCATAAGGGTACATGCACATAAGAGGCGTGTTGTACTTATCCTCAATATGGTGCTCATAGACTGCAATGGGACACTACTGTACCCCCTTCTATTTTATCAGAGATTTACTCTAGAGGGTTTGTGGTGTGCTCCATCACATATCATATCATGCAGCTGCTCTTTCGTCTCAGGGGCACCACATAGGGTACATTGAGTGTCTGTGGGTTCATAATATGAACCAAAGGCACTCCATGATCCACTAAAGTCTTGTACGTGAGTCTCAATTGCCTGATAAACAAGTAAAGAAGTAATTGCAAAGATGAGGTGAAATGCACAGTACTACTCTACTTGATGAAATGCACAGTACTACTTACACTATGACTCGAGGTCTTAGCACTTGATTTATGAGATATAAAACATATCATGAGACATCGGTAATTTCCTGTTATGTGCTAGATGATGTTTGATGTTCTTTTACCTATTCCCATGCTGTGTTTTTGCACAGCACTACTTCTCTTGATTGATAGGTAAAGTATTGTTCTCTGCCTTCTCACTCTACAAAAGTTAATGCACTCCAGGGTCAATTTTTGAATACAGACAATGTTTGCCATGCCCTATTTTAATGGACATGTCAATCAACAAGTGTTCTATGTCTATAGCTTGCCATGCTTGCATATCAGTGTTACCAGAGGTCTATAGTCTTTTTGACTATGGTGCTGTATTATTATACAGGTTGCAAGTGATAGTAAAAGTGAATGGTGGGTTCCATTAGCTTAAGGTAAAATGTATTAAGAAGATGTGTTTTTTGGCACGTGTACATATATATATATATATATATATATATATATATATTCACCCCAGATAAGGCTACATTCAAATCACTGGTAACCTGAAGCAGCGCGCTGTTTCGGCAGAGACTGCCAAAGTTCACCAGATACTGCTGTTCAATTCCGGACCGCAAAGACAATAATGGGAACTGGCAAGATTCAATCGTTTTTGTATATCTGAAACCCAGCACTCATGCCAGAAAGTGGCAAGCCTGATGCCATTATAGTCTATGGGTTCCAGCAGTGAAGGCAGTACCCAGCAATACCGGAACCCATGAACTCTGGCAGGCTGTTCTCTGCCAGAGCAGCCTGCCGGATCAGATTACCAGTGATGTGATCATAGCCTGAAACGAGCATGTCCTAGACTATATTGTTAGACTAGTACAATAAACATCTATGATGTGAGTGGGCACAACCAAATTTATACTGGAGCTCACACCAATGTGACCCAGAGTGATATATTGCTGAAAAAGACTATTGTTGTTGCCACATAAAAGATCTAATCACCCAACAAACAAGCGTTTTCTCATTTGTCGGGTGATTTGCGGCACCAGCTGGTTATTCCCAATATATGGCCTGATCCTCAGTCTGCCTCTGCCAAACACATCTTATGCTGGCTTATCTCCCTGAGAACACATGCCTGACCCTTCTTTCCCCCGACACCTATCATTGACTGAGAGTTGGACTACCCCCATTGAACACATTGAAATCCAACATGCCAGACCCTTCTTTTCCCCAACACCTATCATTGAGTGAAAGTTGGGCTACCCCCATTCACATTAGATGGTTTGCAATTCCTATTCAAACTTCAAATCATACAAACTTCAATAAGATCTTACAAAGTGATTCTATTAAAATGTCATGCCTGACCATTTTCTCCCCTGACACCTGTCATTGGAGAGAATGGTCACATTAGATGGCTGGCCTTTCCAGTCAAAATTGCATAATATACTTCTAATGTGCATGACCAACCTAAGTCTAATGTATCTACTGTACTTTAGAGTATTCAAAAGTTATACAATGTAAAGAAAATCATTACGGTGTCAAGAACTGAGGGGTGAAAACAACTAATGAATGAAAAATGTGATTGGAATGCCTGATGGGAAAGTAGTATTCACTTTAGAATCTAATCTAATTTTGCCATTTAGCATAACTCGTTGTGGTATCACTATATGCTATCTAGGGTTTTATATAGGACTAGAGGTGCAGCTAGGCATGGTTTGCATGACATGTGATCCAAATGCTAGCTGCCAGAAGTTGCAAGACACTTAGCCAGGGACTTTAGATACAGGGCTAAGCAAGGCAGCAACCTGAATCTTTGCCCCAGGCGAAGGACTATCTATCTACTGCATGGTTTACAAATAGTGCAGTAGAGCTGAGTTACAAATTTTTACTCTGCGTCATCTATGTCATATAGTTAATGCACCTGTACAAGCTGCACCATACAAACTTCAATAAGATCTTACTAAGTGATTCCATTAAAATGTCATTATTCTACCTAATATGGTAATAACATCTACCCATCCCCCGCAATCACAAAAGGGTGTTGACAATAAGTAGTAGGGGGTGTGAACATGGTCAATGGAAAACCAAAGTGTACTTAAGGAGAGAGGGAAAAAAAAAAAAAAACCTTGAGCCGTGGAGGAGGTGGGGGGAGGGCAGTGTATAGGACTCAATGCCAGGCCGCATGTGTTGGGATGGGACTGAACTCCTACCCCTGGCTTACGTCAATAAGACCCTAAAGATAATCTCCTCATTATGAATTGTTTTGTCTCTCAGTTCACTGGTGAACCCTGCACCTATCTGATGGGGACTACTCGAGTACATCTCACTGCTTGTGCAAGCCATTGCTTTTTAGTCAATAAATAAATATCACAAAGGGTATGGAAATACCGGCAGCATGGACGTCTTTGTTATTTCACTCCGGATGCTCGAGGCTCATGGTGTTGTACTCACTTGTGTATTCTTCCATTAGCCTAGCTAATAAGAGGTGTCATATTGCACTTCCCTTTATGATTGTGTTTTCCCAGGTAATCTAGATGTGTCTGGGTGGATGCAAGGAAATATTTCACACTGGTAGATAGATATTTAGACCTTTCAGCGGCAAAAAGTGGTATATAACTGGCCAAAGACTTTCAATTTCTGTTGGGAGATCCCATTGATTTTGGTTAAATTTGCCCATAAGCCACTTCTGTGGGGTCTGCCATGTAATTTCTTAACCGTTGGGGAACACAAGGACTGGTTGGATTTTTACCTTTCCAAGATAAGTGCCATCATATGGAGTCTGGCAGCAGCTGAATATTAAGGCTAGGTTCACATCTCCCTTGTGTAGTTCGGTAGTCTGTTTTGGCATAGTTGGACACCACTGGATCCCCTTTCACTATAATGGGATTCAGCAGGTTTCTGGCATAAATGCCAGCTTTCTGCTGGAGGAACACAGTTGCATTTGGTCATTTTAGTGAATGGTGATCCAGTGGTGTCAGGCTATGCTGGAGGCGGTGTACTCCTGTAGGCAGTTCCGGAAAAGAGAAGTGAACAAAGTCTAACAGGGTCCAAGTGTCCAGCAGAAGATACCCAATTTGAAGTTGATGGGAATTACCTGCCACTAGGATCTTGTTCTTATAAGCTGATTTTCAAATAACCTATTACATCTTTTCGATGATATGTCCTTTGTATTTTTCTGCCATCAATCTGTTATGATTTTATTTAAATATGCAATTAATGGTTTCTGGATCTTTAGAGAGGTGAATAACCTACTGAAATCTAGACAACAAGAACTTTACTTGGAAATGGACCGACAATAATCACAATATCTATAGGAAAAACTATATATACCGTATTTAAAGGATATATTTTAAATAGAATTCCGCTTTACGCTCAGGGTCAGGGATTACAATGTAATTTGCAACTCTAAATTCTGCCCTTTTTGTGACATCTACACAGATGAGTTACCCACAACAGCTCTGAGTTGTCAGTGATTAACGACATCTTTAAAATGGTTTTTTTTTTGTGACACGTTGGGTCGGCTGCTTTGGTTCCAACAAGCAGACCCTGACCCTATACTGAAATGGTACATGTCTTTTTGTACCATAACAACTAACTGACAAGACATAACCCCCACTGTGCTCTTTCATAAAACAACCTCTCTGCAGGTAGCAACAAGGCTCACATGATTAGCCCAAGAAAATGTATGACTTTAAATGGTTAAGACAGCATTAGAATACAAAACTTGCAGAATACTATTGCCTACCCAATGCTATCAAGTTGTGAACAGTTTATGTGACAACCAATATGACCTTCTCCCACAGGGGTTGTCTATCAGCTTTCCCATTGGAAAATGAAACCACCACTGGGAGGAGAACATACTATATAGGCAAACGTTTGCATGTGCACAGGTACCTAGTTGGTAGAACCACCCACTGCCACCTATGTCAGCCAAACCCACCAATTTCAGCAGGACCAAAAAAACATCTAATGTGTATTTTGACTCTCCACCAGTGACAGATTTCAAGGATGATAAGGATTAGGCAAGTTCTCTGCAGAGGTCTTTGAAGCTAAATGTATTATAACATAATGGCACTCCATTCAGGCTCTTAGAGGAAGGTCCTGAGTGGTTCTTGATTAGACAATCCCTTTAAGAAGCTGGTCAAAGGCAAGATGATGTCTCACCAATAACACCTGTCAGTGGGGCATAGAGAAGCTATACCACTTTTCTATGAGAAAAGACATGGACCAATTACATTTTTCTGAGAATTACAACATGCTGTAAACATCCTTTAAGGGCTTGTAAGAGCTTCAGTTTGTAGCACTCATTGGCAATCCCCTACATGGTCCAATTAGTGGCCCCATAGTCCCATCAGAAAAGTCAGGCACTGTGTGGCCCCCTTATGTCAGACACTCATGTTTTATTGCAGTTAAACAAAAGTCCAGTCTTCAGTTTACTAAATTGTGTGATTTTATTGCCCTAATCAGAGCCAGATTTGGGTTCCTTAGGCCCACCAGATGAGATAATTTTAAGGGCCCACCTTTGTTGCTATTATTTCACATACAGGACTTACCTTCAATAAGGAATAGTTTTTTTGTGAATCTTCCCATAAGTAATAGACCTTAGCAGCAAGTGATACACCCCTAACTCCTCTCCACACAGGGTTGCCTTCAGCTAGGTCTTGAAAGCATATAATTCTAAACTTACTGGAGATCCCCTAGTACTCTGGTAAGCCAATCCAACTTCAGTCCCAATAACAACCTGATGAATTTTGCCAAAGGTATCTAATAGCTACACAATCATCCCCTTGGGGTAACTGTGTATGGCCATGCTGGGCTCAGACATAAACCATTTTAATTTATTTTAGAGTTATCAGATTAGAAGGATCCTCCCCAAATAAAACTTTGTACATCATGTTTTTACTGTCATCTGAGTAATCTGTCCGCACCCGTTTAGCAATGCAACTTGTATATTTCCATATCAGGCCTTCATATGCCATCTCTATGTAAACAGATCATTAGCACAATTCTATGATCATTAAATGTAAAGCGCTTGATCTCAAGAAAACTGTGTCTGATTATATTATGACTTTCAGAAATTTCAAAGCTGATGTAAGGTTGATTCCTCTATAATTTATTCTCCCTAATGTGAGGTGACACATGAGTCATGTTCCCTGCACCTTTAAAATTACAGCATAATTTGTGTTTGTACTCTATGATTTATATCTTTTCGTTAGGCTTGTCATCGTATATGACAAAATGCTTGTTTTTTCTTATAATCATAGCAGATATACCAGTTTAATGTAACAAATCCTTCACCACAAAGTCTTCAGTTTTACAACTATATGCAGATGTAAAGCTTAAAATGCAACTGTTTGGTTTATTTTTAATATTGTGTAGGGAGAGGGATGTTAAACAGTCTTGTAATGTACTTTATTAGTGAAAGATATTTCTTTGTACTAGAAAATAGGGCGTAATAGAGTCTTCTGAAAATTTCTAATGGAGAGTTGCTAAGGAGTCTGTCTTCAGTCTTCAGAATTTTACTGAGCGCTGAAGACTTCTGTTTGTAACAGTCTTCCAGCCCGCCTCTTGTCACTACTCCAGTCCCGCACTATGTATATGTGCCCTAACTATCACTGCCCATCACATTCCTATCTGATACATAGGTGTCTTCAGTACTCAATAGGCTGAAGACTGAATGCAGGCTGACCTTGTAAAAGAAGACTCTTTAAACCGAAATGACAGTTACACTTTAAATCCAAGTGTAACTGATGATAACCTCAGTAACTCATAACCTGAGTTATGTTTTGTGGGATCCTCAAACTCTAGAGCTGTCACTATGTCTGTGACATGGAGTAAATCTCACCTCTGAAAATTACTTAGAGGGGATTGCATGGATGGTTGTAAGGACACCTTAAGTTTGTCTCAAATCTCCTATTAGATGCCTCCCTTCCTCTCAACTCAAAAAGTCATTCTGTGCAGCCTAAAGGGAATGATCGTTCATGTGCTGGAGTTAAATCCAGTCCTCCTGGTCATAATTACACTACCCAAATTAGGAAAACATTTTCAAAGGGTAGAAGATCAAAGGAAGAAGAGAACACCAAATCCTCTAGTAGGAGGTAAGGTGAGGCTGGGCAAAGCTCATTTAACAAATTCAGGTCCGGCTGAGTCTGTTTAATGACCTTTGCTTGATCATGAAGAAAGATTGCAATGCAACAGTGAGTAATTCAATCAATATCCTCCCACAGACCCGACATACTGATGTTCAGTTACGTTGTAGTATGACATATTACTACTACTGACACCATATTCTGCTGAGAAAAAAAAGAATAAATACCTAATAGACTATTGGATTTGGATCCCAGGACTTTCCAAAATAGTCCAAAAACTGTATCAACTTATTAATATGGTCTTCAGCTTTCTCAATGTATATGCATTGTCTATGATTGTAACTCTTTATCGCGTCCAGTTCTTCCCTTCCCATATCTTTTCTAATTTCTGGGTCACATTTGCATATAACTTTTGTTGCAATCACTTGTTCAAGTTGAAGGTTCAGGTTAATTAAAGGGATTGTCTTCTGAGACAATGGGGGCATATTGCTAAGATATGCGTCCATTGTCTTATAGGTGCGGGTCCCACCGCTGGGACCCATAACTATATCGGGAACAGAGCCCCACGAAGTGATGGCTGGAGAACTCCAGTCTGGCCACCATCAACTGCTCTCCTCATAGAAATGAATAGGAGAGGATAGCGCATGACAGGCCACCGCTCCCATTCACTTCTATGGGCCCGACGGAAATAGCCGAGCCAGCACTCAGCTATTTTCAGCGGCCCCATAGAAAATGAATTGAGGGCGGCTGTGCATGCGCAGTGCGCACTCCACCACTTTTAGGGCTCCGTTCTTGGTCCCACCGCTGGGACCACACCTATTAGACAATTGGGGCATATCCTAGCAATATGCCCCGATTGTTTCAGATTAGAATAACCATTTAAAGGAGTTTTCCCAGTTATATATATTGATGACCTATCCTCAGGATAGGTCATCAATATCAGATTGGCGGGGGTCCAACACCCGGCACCCCAGCCGATCAGCTGTTTGAAGACAAGGCACGCGCCGTATCAGCGCTGCCTCCATTTCACTGTTTACATGCTGGCCGTAACGGGGGTAGTGGTGAGTAGGTGTAATTACACCTCACCGCCCCATTCATTTCTATGGGAAGAATCGCTTCCATAGACTTGTATGAAAGCGATTCTTCCCATAGAAATGAATGGGGCGGATTGGCCATAGACCTTACAGGGAAATTTCCCGGTGGGCCGATGCCTAGGGGGCCGGCCAGTGGAAGTTTTTGGGGATATATTTTGTACTGCTGGCAGTATTTTGTGATGGGCTATGGTATTTGGCTATGTTGGGGTGGTATAATGTACCACAATATGGTATTGCTGGCCCTGCATTCGATCAGTTTGGACCCAACTACAAAATGTGGCCGCTTTTAGTATTTTTTCCAGGGCCACTTTAAGTTCCCAGTCCGCCCCTGTGGGGCGGTGAGGTGTAATTACACCTACTCACCACTACCCCCGTTACAGCCAGCATGTAAACAGTGAAGAGGAGGCAGCGCTGATACGGCGCGCGCCTCCTCTTCAAACAGCTGTTGGACCCCCGCCGATCTGATATTGATGACCTATCCTGAGGATAGGTCATCAATATATATAACTCGGAAAACTCCTTTAAGTTAAAAGTATATTCTACCAAAAACCACCCATGAATAAGTTGTACTCTTCTCTCTAGTCCTTTAACCACTTCCAGTCCGGGCCACTTACCCCCTTCCTGACCAGTAATAATTTTGAAAATCTGACATGTGTAATTTTATGTGGTAATAACTTTGGAACGCTTTTACTTATTTAAGCCATTCATTTTCTCGTGACACATTGTACTTCATGTTAATGGTAAATTTGAGTCAATATGTTTTATCGTTATTTATAAAAAAAAATCCAAAAGTTAACGAAAATTTGAAAAAATTCACTATGTAAATTTGAATCTCTCTGCTTTTAAGACAGATAGTGATACCCCATAAAATACTCATTAATTGACATTCCTCATATGTCTACTTTATGTTGGTATCATTTTGGTAGTGTCATTTTATTATTTTAGGACGTTAGAAGGTTTAGAATTTTAGAAGCAATTTTTGAAAATTTGCTAAATCAACTTTTTTAAGGACCAGTTCAGTTCTGAAGTCAAGTTGTGGGCTCACATAATAGAAACCACCCATAAATGACCCAATTTTAGAGACTACACCCCTCAAACTATTCAAAACTGGCTTTAGAAATGTTGTTAACCCTTTAAGTATTCCACAGGAATTAAAGCAAAATAGATGTGAAATTTCAAAATTTCACTTTTTTTTGCAGATTTTCCATTTTAATCAATTTTTCCCTGTAGCACATCAAGGGTTAACAACAAAGCAAAACTCAATATTTATTACTCCGATTCTGCAGTTTGCAAAAACACCCCACATGTAGGCGTATACAGCTGTATGGAAACACAGCAGGGCACAGAAGTCAAGGAGTGCCGTATGCTTTTTGGAGGGCAGATTTTGTTGGAATGGTTTTTGGGTACAATGTTGCATTTGAAGAGACCCTGAGGTACCCCCACAGTGGAAAACCCCAAAAAGTGACCACATTTCATAAACTACACCACCCAGGGAATATATCAGGGGTGAAGCAAGCACTTGACCCTACAGGCGTTTCATAAAATTTATAACCCTTGGCTGTGAAAATGAAAAATTAGATTTATTTTTTTTACAAAAAAATGGTGCGTTAGGCCCAAATTTTCTTTTTTACAAAAGATAACAAGATAATATCCCTCCACAATTTGCTCCCCATTTTCTCCTGAATACAGTAACACCCCAATTGTGGTCGTAAACTGTTATTTGGGGATATGCCAGGGCTCAGAAGGAGAGGAGCCGCATCTGCATTTCCTAACATGGAATTTTTTGTCATGGTTTTTAAGAGCAATAACGTTTAAAAATTTTTGTGGACTAAGCTGCATGCGGGCTTATTTTTTGCGGGACAAGCTGTGCTTTTTATTGGCACCATTTTGGGGTACATTTGGCTTTCTGATCACTTTTTATCTCATTTTTGGGAGGTTAAGTCACAAAAAAAGCAGTTTGGTGTAATTTTTCTATTTTTTTTTACATCGTTCACTTGATGGGGTAGATCATGTGATATTTTTATAGATCCGGTTGTTACGGACACAACGATACCAAATATGTCTATTTTTTTATTTTTATTTTTTTACACGTTTATGTTTTACACAATAAGAGCATTTTTAGAAAAAAAAATGTTTTTGTGTTGCAATTTTTTTAGAGCCAGATTTTTTTTTTCATTTTTCTGGCTATGATCTTGTGTGGGGACTAATTTTTTGCGGGATGAGGTGATGTTTTTATTGCTACCATTTTAGGATACATACGACTTTTTGATTGTTTGATATTATGTTTTTTGGTAGGTGAGGCGACTAAAAAAAGCTGTTTTGGCATAATTTTTATTAATTTTTTTTACGTGGTTCACTTGATGGGGTAGATCATGTGATATTTTTGTAGAGCCAGTTGTTACGGATGCAACGATACCAAATATGTCTATTTTTTTTTTTTTTACGTTTTACACAATAAGAGCATTTTTAGAAAAAAAATCATGTTTTTGTGTTGCAATTTTTTTAGAGCCATATATTTTTAATTTTTCTGGCTATGATCTTGTATGGGGGCTTATTTTTTGCGGGATGAGGTGATGTTTTTATTGCTATCATTTTGGGATACATACGACTTTTTGATTGATTGATATTATGTTTTTTGAGAGGTGAGGTAATTAAAAAATCTGTTTTGGCGTAATGTTTATTTATTTATTTAATTATTTATTTTTACGGCGTTTAACTGATGGGGTAGATCATGTGATTATAGAGCCGGTCGTTGCGGATGCGGTGATACCAAATATGTTTATTTTATTTATTTTTATTTGTAACATTTTTTAAATGACATATTTGGGGAAAAAATATTTTTTTTTACGTGAAACTTTTTGTTTATAATACTCTTAAAAAAAAAAAAAAATTGTATTTTTTATTTTACACTTTGTGTCCCCCATAAGCTCATACAAGACCTCTGGGGGACATTTATCTTCACTTTTTTTTTTTTTTTTTTTTTTTTTTTTACACTATTGATTTCTCCTGTAACTGGAGCTGACATAGCTGAATGGACGTTTAGAAACTAAAATGGACGTTTAGATACTATGGGCGGATGGGAAGTGGTTAAAATTGGATCCAACCATTTCTTAAACTTGTATTACACCTGCTGATTTTTTGGCATACGATCGTTAACGAGTGTTCGTAGTAATGCTCGTTATCGATCATCTAATACTACCAGATGTCAGGTAGCTATCCTATTAGTCAACATTCAATCTTTTAAACAGACCTAGAGACATGACTTGGATAATAATTAAGACAACAAGTTATCTGCAGAAAGCTGTTTCGGGGCGCTTAACTGGGTTAGAGGCCTGGCTTAACTGGGTTAGAGGCCTAGGTCAGGATTCGGGAGATAGTATATCTCCTTAGGGAGAACTCCTAAACGACATGAGGAGTCTTATAGGCCAGGCAATGCTCCTCTAGAATTCTGGGAAGAGGTTATGCAAATGGGATATATCTCTTAAACTGATCTGCAAAGCAGATGATACGTGATGTGAACCTAGCCTTAACCCCACCTGATATTTGGTTTTACATACACATTGTAGATTTAAGACAACTGATAACATCACCATGTTGCTTGGTCTGTGCTGGCAGTGGATATACTAACATCAGGCTTACACCCATCACGTATATTCGTCATACAGCTTGTTTTTTGATTACCAATACCTGTGGGGACAAGACTTTTGACTTACCTAATTTGTGTGCATGGGAATCAACTCAGGTCTATGCTTGTTAACGTGACCTGCCAAACATATTATTCCATAAAGGGACACAACGTATTGTGCCAGTACACAGACAAATGCGTATACATAGCAGAGTGTCTATATAACAACAAAACAGTCGAAGCACTTAAAAGTAACATGTCTATAACAGTAATGGACATCGGAGACCAGCCATTGCTTTAGGAGAGATTATCAACATTTATAACTAAGGCTACTTTCACACTAGCGTTTTAAAATTCCGGTATTGAGTTCCGTCATAGGGGCTCAATACCGGAATAAAATGCTTCAGTTTTGTCCCCATTCATTGTCAATGGGGACAAAACTGAACTGAAGACAACGGAATGCTCCTAGAAGCATTCTGTTCCGTCTTCAGACCGGAGAACAAACCGCAGCATGCTGCGGTTTGCTCTCCGGTCCAGGCATCCGCACCAAGACGGATCCGGAATGACCCCCAATGCAAGTCAATGGGGGTGGATCCGTCTGGTGTGACCATAATGGTAACCGGATCCGCCCTCCATTGACTTTCAATGGAGTTCATTACGGATCCGGCTACACATAGACACATACAGACACAGACATACACATAAACATAAACATACACACACATATAGACATACAAACACACATACATACTTACATGCTCCCGGCAGGTCTTCGGAGCGTCGGAGGGACAGGACGGCGCGCACAGATGACGATTCCACCAGGCGCCCAGCAGAGGGCGCTGTAGGGAATCGTCACCTGTGCGAGCCATCCTGTCCCTCCGACGCTCCGAAGACCTGCCGGGAGCATGTAAGTATGTATGTGTGTTTGTTTGTCTATATGTGTGTGTATGTTTATGTTTATGTGTATGTATGTACTGTGTGACATGTGTGGGGCCGGAGCACGGTTCCGGCTCCACACATGTCACTGCGGCAGGCCTGATCCGGCAGCACCCTTCACCTGCCGGATCAGGCCTGCCGCCAGTGTGAAAGTAGCCTAAACTAAATTCTTGTTAATATCGCCACCATATACAGTACATTAGCTAAAAGCTGGCCAAACCTGATTACTTTAGCTGAGCTAATGTGAGACTTCTTGTCTGCCATTTAATGGCAGGTGTAAAGTCCAACATCATGGAGTTCATAATGCCTGATCCTTCATCCTCAAGAGATAAACTACTGTCAAGACTGAAATACACATGTATGTTTCTGGTGGAGAGAGGAGATTTAGCTGTTCGGGCTACACCGTGAGCATGGCCAGCTTGACTTGATGAGTGGTTGCTAAGAAAACCTTGCCTGACAGCATTGCAGTTGTTAGGCAGGATATCCCTAACGACCAGTTTCAAGTGATGAGTTTTCCAGTTTAAAGTGATGAGAAACAAAACCACTCTTGTACATGGGCTGTGCCTGGTATTGCAACTCAGCTTCACTAGAATGTATTTTTAATAATAGAAAACTGTAAGTAATCAGAAAGTGTTACATATCACAGCAAACTATCTGCAGGAATATATCTCACCTATAGCTGCATGGGGTTTGTGCAAGGAAAGAAGTTCTATTCCAGATTCCAGGTTGTCACATTTTTGAAGGACAGATGTTGCCCTCAGCCTCCCTACCATTGACAGTCTTCAATAGTACATGAATACTGATTGTATAAATTCCAGTCCTTACCAAACATTTCCATCTCCTTTTCATGACAGCAGTTTAAGCCATCTTCAAAGTTAAGGGCAAGTACAGGATAGGCAGTCAAACAAGTTATAACCCTTGGAGGAGATTTTTTTCAAGGTAAACTCATGTTCACCTGGTTCACAGAAGTCCTTGCAGAGAGAACCATGTGTATACTTTATATGCTAGGGTGTATAGGACTGCGCTTTAAGTATATTGGTGAGCAGTGGTGTAGCTAGAAGTGGGCATGTGATCTGGGCATTTGGTGTCAGTGGGGTTTCCATAAGCCATTGTTCTTTTGGCAGGGCATTTAGGTTATTAAATTTGTAACCCTCTTTAATAACAGTAGGTTTATTAAAGGAGCTTTCCAGGATCACTTTACAGACATTAGCATCCCCAATGGGGCTCACAATCTAAGTTCCCTATCAGTATGTCTTTGAAGTGTGGATATCCAAACTCCAACTGTCTCTAATGGGGCTCACAATCTAAGTTCCCTTTCAGTACCCCAAGGAAACCCACATACAAACTCCATGCAGATGTCGGATGGTCAGATTCGAACCTAGGAGCCCATCGCTGCAAAGCACCAGTGCTACTGAGACACTGTGCTGCCCATATCCTCAAGATAGGTAATCAATATCAGATTGGTCCGACTACCAGGAACCCTGCAGAACAGCTGCTTGAACAGGCCGCTATGTTCCAGTAATGTCACATTCATCAATTATATGGCTGTGGCATGACTCAATCCCATTCAAGTGAATGGGTCTGACCTGTAATACCAAGCACAGCTGCTATCCAGCTGCTATTACAGGAGCCTCCTGAAACAGGTGATCAGTAAGAGTGCAGAGGGTTGGACCCCCAGCAAGGTGATATTAATGACCTATCTTAAGGATAGTCCATCCATAACACCTCAAAAAGCCCCTTTAACACGTAATATTGTAGGTATTTAGAACATCCTTGGGCAAAGCCTGCAGTGTTTATCTATATATAATCTGTACCCTTCCCTTGGTTTCAATATCCTTGTACACCCTCACCTTATTAGCTGATGTCTTCAAACATAAATCAGGCAAATAAATAAAATCTGACAGGTGACCATGACAGAAACTGATTTCGAGAATTCTTTAGTTTTAGGATATTAGATAGATAATCAAGTGGACTAAGAAAAAATGATATATGAGATAAAACGGATTGTACAGAATTAAAAAGCATGGCTGCTTTCATCCATAAAAAGGCACTACACATGTGCACAGGTTGTGTTTGGCACTGCAGCTCATCCTTATTCACTTTAACAGAACTGAGAAGCAATAGCAGACACAAACAATGGACAAGAGTGGCACTGTTTCTGGAAGAAAGCAGCCATGTTTTTGTATTTCTGAACAACCCGTTTTAGAATGTGTGAAGTTGCAGCTCATTAAAGTACATATGAGGCGCCCATCCATGATCAAATGACCTTATCAAAGTTTATCCAGTTTTGAGTATTTATCTGAACTTTCTGACCATCCTGAAGGACTGTCCGAGTCCATAATTTTACTGATGTACTATTACTTTAGACTGAGAACAATTTAATCAGAATGGAAATAGCCTACGTGTCTTATATACATTGAAGTTATATTCTCACCTTTGCTCCTCACATCATGTAATTAGAGGGTCATGATTAGAGAGCATCCAGAGGTACCTCATTCCAACACGTGCCATCACTGAACCAGCACATTCTGTCAGGAACATCAAAGTAACCAGTTTTTCCGTACATTCTCCTCCCCAGCCCCCCTGCTTCTCTTGTCCTATAATAAAGATTTGGCTGTGCCTCCTATTCCTCAGTGACCCCAGGCAGAATGACTGCAATAAAAAGGCTGTGTAACTAGAGAATTTGCTCCCAGCATGTCTATAAAAGCAAGAGGCGTGTGCTTACAGGTTTTACTGGGCTAGTTTTGGGAAACTTGTGGTTTGAACAATCACTGATAAAGGTGCACTGCAGCGGTCGATGCAATTGATAATATATGGCTAAACCCTCACGCTGATGTTAAAATGAGACTTTCGCCAATATATTCTTATATCAAGAACATACCGGAGCCCGAGCACCGCGTCAAGGTATCTCAGAGTGGCACGGGCCTAACGCTAACCTACCTTGCCGTATGGGCAATTGCAGAAGGAGCATATAGGCCGACACACAGCAACCTACTCCTAGTTACCTCCAGCGTGAGATCACACATACAATGGGAGGAGGGAGGAGGCTGTGAGCCCCACCTACCAATGACTCATGTCACTCAGGCTACACAGGTGCACCAAAATGTTACCATAAGATGTAAGTCATGGTACATTCAAACCTGGAGTTGCCACACCTCCAGGTGTAAATGTCCAAATACAATGACTGAAAAAAACGTGGTCTAAAATGGCAGAAAAGTGCTCAAACCCCATATGCTGTAGCGCATATCAAGCCGGGGGAGCAATTCCTGCACATGTGGTCCGTTGCTAACAGCAATCCCCAGCAAAAATGCATACAATGGAGGATGCCTGCAGCGGACCACATGTACCACAAAAACATCCTACACAAGGTAACCAATTGTGCGGATGTGGCGAACTATATAATCAAACAATCACTGATAAAGGTGCACTACAATGGTAAATGCAATTGATAATATATGGCTAAACCCTCACGCTGATGTTAAAATGAGACTTTCGCCAATATATTCTTATATCAAGAACATACCGGAGCCCGAGCACCGCGTCAAGGTATCTCAGAGTGGCACGGGACCTAACACTAACCTAACTTGCCGTATGGGCAATTGCGGAAGGAGCATACAGGCCGACACACAGCGACCAACTCCTAGTTACCTCCAGAGTTTGATTATATAGTTTGTCACATCCGCACAATTGGTTACCTTGTGTAGGATGTCTTTGTGGTACATGTGGTCCGCTGCAGGCATCCTCCATTGTATACATTTTTGCTGGGGATTGCTGTTAGCAACGGATCACATGTGCAGGATTTGCTCCCCCGGTTTGATATGCGCTACAGCATATGGGGTTTAAGCACTTCTCTGCCATTTTAGACCACGTTTTTTTCAGTGATTAAACTTGTGGTTTGGGCTGAGTGACACTTTCATAATGCTGGATACAGGAGCAAGGAGACAGGGTCAAGCTGGCTTCATGTTCTAGAATACCTCGCCTTCTGTAGTGCGAACATGTAGTAATCCTTTATTCTTCTATAGTGCACTCACTGGGCGTTAAGTGTTTCAAATGAAGGTGTCACAATCACACATAAAGCATGTCTGGGAAAAAAAGAACAGAGAAAAATGTTGCTGAGAAATTTCTCACTGATCTAGGCCTTACTTGGAGCCTAAACGGAGACAAGAATATTATAATGCAATTTTTTTTACTTCAATAGGATAAAGAAAAAATAACCCAGACATAAAGAGCTATAGACTCTATCAATCCTATTCTATGTGATCAGGTCATAAGGTGACCATATAACCAGGGGCATAACAAGTGGAGGAACTGGAGGGACACATGCCCAGGGTGTTGGATGCAACAACAAATCACTGTCTTGGTCGGTGTTTACAGATAGATATAACTCCTTTTTAAAATGAAGCAGTGTGACATTTAACTGATCAGCACATGTTGGCTTCTCTCACCCTTGGCAATCAGTTGCTGAACACTAGGGAAAGATGAGTCTAAGTCCGTATTTCTCCTGCAGAAGCCACAGCAGGGGAAATGTAGCATTACGTGCCAAACTTTCATATTAATGCTTACCCATGTAATGCATGGACGCATTAGGTTTGCCAAATTGGCTTTCCATTCCGGCAGATAGATGGGGTTCCTCAGGGGCGTAGCTAAAGGCTCATGGGCCCTGGTGCAAGAGTTCAGCTTGGTCCTCCCTTCCATCAGAGCTTTGTGGCTAGGGGCAAGGAAGCACATAGCCTTCATGCTGCCTGAGGCAAAAAATGAAACTACATGCCCCCCCCCCACACCTTCATGCGAAATTCTTGACCTAAGCCCTTTTCTCCAGCCAAAGGTGTAACTTACCCAGCATGCACTTTTTTTTATATCAGTGTCTTCTTATGTTGCACTAGGGTTTTTGGGTCCCTCAGGCTCCTGGAGCCGGTTAGCGACTTCCACCTCTGCACCGCCTATAGCTACGCCCCTGGGGTCTTACACCCACCTATAGACCCACCTATATGAAGACCCACCTATATGAAGTCCTTTTAAAATTGCCATCTCATATTTGCAGGAATTGTTCTATGTTCCAGTCATTGTCGGACTGGGGTGCCTAGGGCCCACCAGTAAAATTTATTTTGGGGGCCCACCATACGGATACATTCAAATATAATAAATAATCTAACAAAGTTTTTTTTATATGAACATAGGCTGGTTGAGGTGCTATACATTGACTATATGTATGTAGTGCAGTAAGTCAAATGTGTTTGTGCCACTTGTGCAGGGGGTGGGAGACTAGGGGCCCACCTTGCTCAGGGGCTCACCGGGGGATTCCCTTGTACCCCTGTGGGCCAGTCTGAGCCTGGTTCCAGCCAATAATCAATGGTGATCCTTTGCCTCGGTGATGATTTATCCATGCGACATCATGCCATTTTCCTGTGATCTCAAATAGCAGGCGATGATGACATTTTCAGCCCTATGATGTTACATCAGTAACTGCTATAGGAAGCAGCCACTTGTCATGACATAGAAAGGGCAAAGCACTACAGAGGTTGAGGTAGCACCCAGGAGACTGAGATTGGGGGTGGGAAGCAAAGCTTTAAGTTTAACAGCATCACTATTTCCCATAACAAAATTTGGATTGAGTGGCACAAAGTTCAAAACTTAGTCTATGTCCTACCATTACCTTGTCTTTTAATTCGTTCTTCTCAGGACAGTAAAAGTGCTGTATAAGCAATAATTTCTCTACTGGATGAAATTTTAACCCTGGGCAACTACTCCTATCATTCATCATCTGGTAAGAGTATCAGCTTCATCAGTTGTCAGCAGTGACTTCAGCGATCCCTGAATGAGCTGGTACTGGCCCGCAATGAAAGCATGACTGTACATGTTCTTTTGACATCTCAGAAAGCCTGCTCCCAGTGGATAACCCACTAAGAGACATATAGAACAGCCCTATCTTGTAATAGTCTTGCATGACATCATTGTGTGATGATCTAACACATAGACTCATATATTGACCATATGTGCTGAAATGGTCAGTGTGCAGGAAGTGGCACATTCTCCGGTTCTTAGCTAACAGTAACAACTGGGACTGGGTGTAAGTATGTATTTCTTGTGTCATAAGAGACTCAATCTAGTCATTTTAACATGTTGGAAAACATTTATTTGGAGAACATATAAAAGTAGAAAGACGGCACTGAGGACACCTAAGGATTGGTAGGTTAGACGACGTCTTGTGGTTGCACATAGATAAGCCAGATACTACTACTCTCAATGAAATAAATTTTGGTTTTAAAAGAAAATGAAAAGTTCTTATACAGAAGCTTTAACCAGGAAATTCCACTCAAACAACCTGGAGAAATTAAAGAACAATGATTTATGTCAGCTTTGAGTGAATCTGCGTTTCCTATGAAATGTCACATGTTGTCAGACTGCGGTTCGCTACCCCAGGCTCAATACCTGATTCTAACGCTCACTCGGTAAGATCAGAGTTTATAGCTGTTGTAGGCCTGTGATATCATTATGAGAAATCTGTCAAATGAAAGTTCTTGCTTGTAACTCGACTAGTAATACAAATACATTTTCTGCTTTTTTGGTGGGGGGGCTGCAAAGGTAATTCCTAAAAAAAAGGGTATTCCTTTTTGGGACATTTATGGCATATAACACCAGTACTAGAAAATGCTATTGAGGTGAATAGAGAGTCGCACATGCACGGCCATATCTCCATTCACAGCTGGGCACAAAGGTGCCCAGTTCTGGAGATAAGAGTAGGTCCCAGAGGCATATCTTTCATAAATGTCACAGATGAGACAACGATTTAACAGAGTGAACCTCTTCAAAGGACCATCTCTTTGAGAAGACAACCTCAGGCCTAGACCAGATTTTTTTTTTTTGTGAAATATATTCCATTCCCTTATATGCTATGTATATTGGTTCTCTTCATTGAGTTGACCGCCCCTCTAGACTGTTGCAAAACCTACATATGGCATGGTTTCTTGGAAAATAAGTATATAGGATAATTAATTTATACTGTGTATTGTAAATTGGGTTTCTATAAGGCCTTGCCTCCCCAGCCATGCTCAGCTATACAAACTAACAGTGGTAGACATAGATATTAGGAGGCTCCTGTGCAAGAAAAGAACATAGGCATATTAGTATTCAATGGCTACAGTAGTTTATCAAGAGCAAAGAGCTCATCATAATCCTCCATACATCTAACAATAAATGACTCTCTATAGTCAATTCTTCATCTATTGGATTAGAATCCATAGATAGATAGATAGATAGATAGACAGAAAATGTTGTTGTTTGCCTTTGTAAATGCTTAGAAGACTGGAAAAGATAAATGAACAATATGAATTCCCAACTGTACAACTTGTTAACAAGATAGATTTGCTAGAAATTCATGGGCAGATCATTCTGAAGAGTGTGCTTCATTGAAGGAACACACCTGGCACTCATAAGGAAAGAATACACGTCCAGTTCAGTCTGTAATGTTTGTTTAATAATGTGAGGTATGTTTAATAGGTTTACAGATGTGTGTACACTAATACATAACCAGATGACTAATCATTTAACATTCTCACCGTGGTCTTCAAATTTCTCCACAGGAAACTCTGCATCCGCACTATTCAAAATATCTGTATGAAAGGCCTTAGGGTATGCCAATACGTGACTGGATTAGATGAGAGGACTATGTAGTGTTATGTTAATTTATGGGTGGTGCAAGGGTTTCTTGGTCTTTGACTCTCTGTTGCAGTGGTCAGTGGTGAGGAGGTCTTGGATGGTACTTATTAAGGATGGGGCAGGGCTCATCGGATGTATGGGAACTCACTGTCATGGAGGAAGGTTTGGTGGTTGCTCCTGTTTGGAACAGTTCCAGGGGAATACATTCAAAAGGAACCATTGGTGGTGTACCCTGACATATTTGTCAACCCTGATATATAATGATTAGGGGTCTTCATATCTGACTTGCAGATGCATATAACTGTATGGCCATAACATTTTGTTAACCTCTTAGATGTTGTGGTAAATAGTAAGACATTCTCCACCTTTAGTTATAGATAGATAGATAGATAGATAGATAGATAGATAGATAGATAGATAGAGTAGTGGAGACCTAAGGTGGTAGAGAACCTGGGACATGTACTCATTGTGTCCTCCCTATGATCCAGTCCTGTAGACTGGGAAATCTGGCATTTAGAGTCCTTATGTTACCTTATGTACCCACTATTTAGAGGAAAGTATATCACTCCAGTGTCCGAGAACATATTTCCTTTAATCAGACTGACACATTAGAAGCAGTGATTAAGTCTCAACTATGTGAATTATGAGTAGGATGCCTCTTTTATAAACAAGCCTACCTCATACTGATAAGTAGATTAAATTGGTTATTCGTCCTCAGACAACTTGAAGGGTTCTGTTTCTACACACTATTCACGTAATACAGGACTTTATCTATCCTACCTCCTTATCAGCCATTATATTTCTATCAGATACACACATTCGGCATCTCGTGAAATATGATACATCCAGAGATTAATCTGCAACAGAATAATGTATTTATCTTTCTTCTTATGAGCTGTTGTGGATTTCATCCTGTTAACTAGAATGATTGTTTTTTTGCAGAGCTTTATCTTTGTCAGGAGAGGTTATCACATCTCTATGGTATGCATCGCATGGGAAGATAACTACTCCAGCATTTAACTCTGCATTAATATGTCTGAAGAACAGTGATTTTGTATTATTAATGTTTATAGATATACAGCAAATCCCTACCATAGCGGTGTATTCAGAATAGTTCTAAACACAGAAGCAAGGCTAGGGAAATTCAGATCCTATACTACTAACCTTACCTGATGAAGAGACTAAAGACCCTCATACACATTAGTGTATTGTAGGACGAACTCGCCAACTGTTGTGGGTTTGGACAACAGTTTAATGTGTATGGGGAGATCCCAAATCTCCCCGACAAATAATGTTGGGGGAGAGAAGGATAGGGGGAAATGAATATCATTTTGTTCTCCTCGTAGATAAGCCACCGCCAGAAGTTTCTGGCAGCAGCTTTCACCCTTCTCCCCATTAAATAACCATATAAGCTCGGCTGAGCTGAACATGCATGTGTATGAGAGAGTTGTGAGGGAGTCGGGAGAGATAGCTTTTGGCCAAACAATCATTCAGCCAACTATCTTTAGGTAGTCTCCAAAATTGCCATTTCAGTAAAGGTATCAACAACTTAGGACAAGGTTAGAGACCCACCTGTGGAGTCTCTGGTAGGTCCAGGTTCAGACAGTATAATGGAGATCAGTCACAACAGGATTCAGAAGGCCTAGTAGGAGCCAAGCCAATGAGAACATGAAAGAGGATTACCTACTGCTGGGGAGGGTTTATATTTTTGAGGGGTTATTAAAATAGTTAATATCAAGTCCAGTCAAATGGGCCGATCAGAGGACATAATAATCCTGCAGTTATGGGTGTAACAATTGTGGTAGCAGGCATTGTAGTTGCTATAGGGCCCAGCAGCTGAGGTGCCCATATCTATTGTTAAAAGAGCGGCTGAGGTAAAGTTAAGAAGTAGAATATGTTATTGCTTACAGTGGGCACTGCACAGTGGTGAAGAAGTTTTCTATCAGGCTTCATGATTTCTTGCTCCACCTGCAGTGTGCCGGTCTTCTGATATGATAACCAAATCCGTCACAACAGGGAATGTGAACTCAAAGAAGACAACTCCATCTGAAGTTGACACTAGAGAGGCTCCCCAACACCAGAGATGCCTATATAAAAGGATGAACTTTTGTGATTGTGTTGATGCAGTCCGTTACTTTGGGAGAGCACTTGACAGTTAGACACAGTTAGTGGTTATTTTCCTGTATTCACTAGCACATAGACTTGGAGTACGATATAGTAAACATCAAGACAAATGTGGTATTACATGGCACTCGGCCCTACAAAGTGGGTATTGCTCTTTACTGAAGCGCTCTGCTTTGACTGCTAAAGACCCCCTCTATGATGTCTGTATGTCCTAATAAATATGGACAGTATGTACAAGGGTTGTCCCAACAGGACAACCTCTTTAACTGTCCTTCAATGGAGTAAAGTCAGAGTTTAAAGAAGCCCATTAGTGGACCACTATTGATGACTGACAGCGTAGCAAGTAGCAGCAACCTCAAGCAGATTATGAGTAACAAGCGTTTGTAGGAACGCTTGTTAGCATTAATCTGCCTGTGTGAAGGTGCCGCTAATTACCCAATGAATGAGTGAAATGCTCGTTCATCGGGTAATACCATTGTTCTTGTAGACACCTAAATCATTGTGTGCCTGCAGTAGATAGTGCCATCTAAACAGCCTCTGGCACCAGCAAATAATGATTCTGTATGAGGACTAGCGATGGCATTAGCTATCGCTCCTCCCCATACTGTGGAGGAGATCGCTACATGTAAATGCATCAGTCTCCTTCACTGACAAGCAGAAGAATGTCTGGAAGGAACGCTTCCTTCCCAACAATTGTCTGCTCAATTGAGCAGTGTAAAGGGGCCTTAAGGATATAAAGCAAAGGCAAGGAATTTGAAATGTAACAGGGGTGATCTCAAAACCCGTGCTAAACTTTAACATATATTTGGGCACTTATATTCTACCCTCAGATTTAAACCTCATGGGGGTCCAATGGTCAGCCACCGCTATTTACATAGCAGGTATCTATCATCTATCTGTTATGTCCGTGAGGAATAGTTTGTGGACTCAAGTGGTCTATGCATTCTTCTTTCCCAGTCATACGTGATATGCATCAGTCTGCAAAGGTCACAGAGTCAAAAATGAGGCAAGGCAAGGGATGGTTGATACATGTCTCAGCCCGCAGAATGCCTATTCACGCCAGTCATTTCATGAAACAGAACAGGGCGCATTAGTGTAACATGGCTGCTTTCATTATAGACTTGAAACTTGTCAAACTATAGCGTACAGGCAGTAAAATATTTAACTCCATTCAACTGCTTACTTCCTAATAG
This sequence comes from Rhinella marina, assembly GCA_900303285.1. Lineage (NCBI taxonomy): Eukaryota > Metazoa > Chordata > Amphibia > Anura > Bufonidae > Rhinella > Rhinella marina. The sequence continues at coordinate 119,487 of ONZH01013842.1, forward strand.
TAAGCACCAGCCTAAAGGCATCTTATTATAGGGGCTGTAGCCTATACCTGTAAGATGGAAAGATTCAACACAGTTTCTATGAAAACATATGCTTTTTTGACCTATGTCAATTTGAAACTTTTCATTGTGTCATTCAATCTAACACATAACAGTACATATAAATATATGTATGTATATATATATATATATATATATATATATATATACACACTTTTTTTTTAGAGGATTGGTGCCCTCTTTATGTTACGTATGTTAAGGGACCGCATGCAGAGTAATTCCCTAATAAACGTCTATTATCAGAATCACCCATTGAGCTGACAATAGAGCAGAGCTCTGTATTACATCAAGTCTCTATAGTACTGGAAAAGTAAAACTATACTGTATTTGCTACAAGTTAACATGTTTTCAAGCAGCCGGGGCACATGAGGTATTCAATTTCAAGAAGCCTGTGAAATCTGCACAGAACTGGTATGACACAATGTTACCTGCTGAAAACAACCTGTTCTGTACATGTCCTGAATATCAATGGTTTCAGAACACAGTTAACATGAGTGATTATTCCTTATACTGGCCAACCTTATTAGATTTTATAGATATTTAAACTCTGTACATATTTTGTTGGCTGAAGTTTGCAAAAATAATTGTAACCATCTGCCTCATGAATTTTACCGTCTAGGCCCATACACCTCGAAGAGTTGTCAGCCAAATGCTAATTAAGTCAACAGTTCTCCCTCCCGAGAGGAGAAAGTCGCCTCCTGACACCTCTGGTGGTGGCCTATATCCTGAGAGAAAAAAAGGATCAGGCATTGAAATTGAAAGCACCCGATTCTTCTATCTCCTGACATCATGTGTGGACATTATTGTTGATCAGCCCTTCCAAAAATGGTGGGTTTGGCCAACAATACTCTATTTTGTATGGAGGCCATAACTGGGATTTTGGTTTTCTAGACCTCCCTATTTTTCTTCGCCAGTGTAAGACAGGAAAAGTAATCAGGTATCATTATATTTCCCCAAGATTACTTCCTGGAGCCTAGTACACATAGGAGAGGATATATCTCTTCCAGGGAAAGCTGAATGAGATACAAGGAATCCAGGAAAGCTGAGTATGCCTAACGAAGAGTAGTTTGCTAAGTCTTGTTTTCAAATCTGGATTTTTATGGAATGATTCGCAGGTTGTTAGTGGGGCTTCTCATTCCCTTCCTGGCCAGTACAAGTTTTCTTTGCAAACAGTCCAGGTCATTACTGGGCAATTTAGCTGCAAGTTGTGCACTGGAGAGAGGGCCACCTGAGGGGACAGAACCTGGATGGAGAGACTGGTACTGTTATTACTATCCTCAAAGTGGACATTTACTCCTACTGTGAAGTAACACACATTAATGTAGTTTTGTCCCAGTGGTGGGTAATAAGCTACTTGTATAGTCAGGGAAATGTATATGGTTAGTTAAGCTAGTTTCACACTAGTGCTAATAGTATTAATCCAGCAGGCTAGTAATCCAGCAGGCTGTTGCGGCAGAGAACCAATCTGCCGGAGTTCTATGGATCTGGTATAGCCGGCTAGTACCACGTGCCCTATGCACGTCCTGCCAATTCCCAGCATTAATGCGGTGGAGCAGCTTTGATCCCCACTGGTTCCGATTATAGTTATTGGGCTCTGGTGGTGAACAGCCATATCCAGCTACATCGGACCTAGAGAACTCCGGTAGGCTGTTCCTCTGCATGACAAGTGTGAAAGAAGCCTCATCCAAGAAGTGGTTTATCTGCATTTTGGGCCCCAATTGTCCACCTATACATTTATCTTGCTCAACAAAAATAAAGAACCGACAAAACCCTTTATGAAAGGGTCTCCTGGGTCACTGACTGCATTGGATACATTTTACCTACCGGAACAGAACTAATTCCCACACCAGATACAAGAAAATAAGTCAAAATTATTTTGGATTTCCCCAATTGTAGCAACAACAGATACTAACCGAGAAATGTATTTTCATCCGGTTGGATGCAGCGTAGCACTCCAATATATACTATGGGGTGACTCTTGAGTTAACCATAATGAAGGCTGGAGATGTAGATTTCCTTTATCAAGGGCAGACATTCACTTTAGTGCCCTATCCCTAATATAAATACTGATTAACATTGGTAAGTTGATAGGAATGGGTGACTTCCATACTACAAGGGGTTAGTGTCCCTTTAAGCTGCTATTCTATATTCTAGTAGTTAATGGACAAGACTCTAATCAAATCAAACATATAAGTGCAGAAAAGTTTACTCAGCTGAACTGATCTTTCAGGTTGTATGCATTCAATTTTGGTTACATGCCTTGATTTATGTGTAATGCTTCTGATAAAATAGGCTGTTAAATTCCTTTCTGTTAGAGGAGCAAAAAAAGGTTACAATGTGTTCCCAACTAGTTTAAGGAAATGTCACTGAAAATTTTTTTTTTTAAATTGAAACCAGATACTGAAACATATTTTGTGTAATCTATTTTTATTTTCTGATGGTATATTTTTTGTACTATTTTATATACATGAATATGGGAGCAGCCACCTTGCCTGAACGTCTGTTCATGGGAGTCTTTCACCTCATTTTCCCTTATTAAGCTTCTAGCAGTGTTCTGCTGTACACTAAAACAGCATTCTAAACATACCTTTACTAGCATGTGTGTGAGTTGCTTGCAGCATATAATGTTCTTTATATGCTATGCAAATTAGGCCCAAAGTGTTGTCAGGGAGGGGCATTATCTATCGTGCATGAGCTTAAGCCTCCCTGTCCTCAATGTACATAGCCCCATCCCTCTTCTCTCTAACGCCCTTCCCCTTTCCAACATTTCACATCATTTATCCCCCTCGGTGAAATGTTGTCCAGTGCCTGCCCATTACAATCACTGTGGTCATCAACTTCACAATTTGTAATGCGTGTGCACCATCAGTCCATCAAGTATCACCTCAGACCTGTTGGAAGAAGAGGAGTAAAGGCCTCTTTACACTGCTAGATAGAGCAGACAATTGTTGGGAAGGAAACGTTCCTTCCCCACAAGTGCCTTCTTGTCATTCAAGGAGACCATTTCATTTATATGCAGTGATCTCCTTCACAGTATGGGGAGGAGCGATCACTAATGCCATCACTTGTCCCCATAAAGAATCATTGTTTGCCCACAGCAATGTCTGTTTCGAAGGCACGAGTTACTGCTGGCAAATGATGATGTAGGTGACCACATGGAAGATCCAATTACCCAAAGAACGATTAGGTAATCAGCGGCACCTTTACACCAATTCCTAGGAACACTTGTTAGCAATTATCTGGCTGATGCTCAGCCAGTGTAAAGGGGCCTTAACTGTGGAGATAAGCCACACAGCTCCTCTTCTTCCAGCAGGCCTGTGGTGCGCTGCGTGTGCATGCGCATTACAAGTTGTGAGGCCAATGCCCACTTCCACAGCTGTGTTTGTAATGTGCAGGCACCGGACAGAATTTCATCAAGGGAAATGAATGACGTCACAGGGAGAGGGGAAGGGCACTAGTGAGGAGAGGCGAGGATGTATGAATGTTTAGGACAAGAGGGCTTGGGCTCATGCATGATGGATAATGGCCCCCCCTGGGCACTTGCATAACAAAAAAGAATGTTATATGCTGCAAGCTACTCACACAAATTCTAGTAAAGCTATGTTTAGAAGGCTGAGTTGGTGCACAGTAGAACACTGCCAGAAGCTTAATAAGGGAAAATGAGGTGACAGACTCCCTTTAACAACATTTAAATATATGCTTAAAAGCATCCATATGTACCATAGGAACCAGTAGACTGGAAATGTTCACTGTAGGAGTGTTGTAGACATATTCTGTGACCTGTGCAGAGGTCATTGTGCAAGGAGGGGGAATATATAAGCTGTGGTGTCACCTGCCAATGGTAGATCTTGTGTTATCTACTGCGTTATCTGAAGCCTAACTGTGACTCTGTGTCATATATAGAATTTTTATAAAAAAAGATCTAAATATTAATATATGCATATAGGTTGCTCCTTCTAGTTAAATTGGTACAGTGTATGTTGCTCAGTAGAATATTAAATATCTATTTACTTATAGCATCACTATCTCTTGCGTTACAAAGGGGCTTCTGCTTTTCTCTAGTCTTCAGCCTAGTGCAACCTCTCACCAGGGAGACTATAGACTGTGTAGGGTGGATGTGTGAAGAAATATAAGAAAGGGGAGGTGAAATTAGAAAATAACCTCCAGGATTTCACCCAATGTGGGCCACCAAGCCTTTTGACATCATGGATATAAGGAGTCTGGAAATTATAAATCCAATTATATGGGCAATCGCAACAATTGTATTGACTAATAGAAAGTTTTAGCAGACTTTTTGGGTTATGTAACAGGCCATCCAGTAGCGCTCAAGGTCTTTTGAAGATACAGTCTCAACATGCTCTGTCAGCTCTACCTGTTCATGCAGTCTTTGTGCCAGAATGAATAAATTAAATAATCAACTTAAATATTCAGAAGGTAAAAACTTGCAAGCTCATCATATGTTAGCTCTGCTCGCTAAGGTGTCAAGTTCATGGAAAAGAAAATTTGATTTTGTGACCTAAGTTCTTAAGTTTGGAAATTCATTTTGCAAATGATAGTTGGATTAGATTTCTATTAATACACCAGTCCACACAATGAAGGTCTGGTTAGTTTTCCCGGTTCTTTATCCTTTTTTCCCACCAGTTGTGTGCACAAGCCACCCACGGCCAGACTCTTCTCTCAATAGCAAACAGGATGTTTTGGGGAAACTTCACTCTGCTGGCTGCTGGTAGCAGTTACATAATGAACAGACTTGTGATGTCTAAGTTGTTGGGCAGTGTGAAAGACAAGCACACACCACACTTCAGTGAGCAGTGAGTTGACATGTGTCAACGTAAATGACGAGCAGTGACAGACTTAACAAGTCAATTAAGTTTATGACCACTTTGGTGATCCTCACACACACCACCCCAAGTGACATCCAAAGCCATGAGTGTCATTATGAGAGCCAAATCCCAGTTTCAAGATCATCTATTACTTATATAAGTCATAGTTAAGTGGCATGAGGATATATGGAAAGAGTCATTAAAGGTTTTAGGGTAGACCTACCATTGTTCAGTAACAAATGTGTTTCTTCGTCCAAAAGTCCAGAGTTGCCTTTTACGGTACATTTGACTAGGGTCTGGATACATTTTTGTCATCTATTTCATGTCTTGTTTCCCAACATGAACCTACCACGAAGATGGTGGTGGTATTAGAACCAATGATCAGGCAGATCAAAATTCAAAGCAAAATAAGTGGAGCCTGTAGTTCATACAGGGGCCCCTTATATTGAAAATATTTCTTCTTGTGACATCTTAAGGCATTACCAACTCACTAGTCCTTCAACAACTGTGTTATATCTAGGGTTGGACTGGCCCACTAGAGTACCAGAGGATCTTCTGGTGGGCCCAGTCCATGAAGACATAGAAGGTCCCCCACACATTGTGGGACTGGTGTACACTATTGAATTTCAGTAACCAATCCTTTTGTTTTCCTGGTAGATAGCCCGCTGCTAGACGTGTCTGACAGAGTTTTTTTCCTATCTCTCCATTGAAAACACATATACACTCAACTGAGCATGCATGTGTGTGGTGCAGGGTGGGATACTGAAAGTGTGTGTTCACCTTAAGATACAGTAAAATGTTTAAAAGGCTTTTACAGGAATAGTCAACCACAGTTACATTGCTGTAGTCTTGCCTACAAGTCCCAGAATACTGCTGTCCTAGAGTTGTTCGATGAGGGTTTGCGTTTCCTCCATGATGTTGTTTTCACTTACTGATCCTCCTCCTGGCAGTCTTTATTCTTATCATCTTGACGGACCTTATGATGTTGCTTGGTCATATGACCCATCATGACTTGATCTGGTCACATGACCATGTGATTTCAAAAGGTCAAAGCATCTAAAAATTTAACTTTATTAGTAAACAAGGTTTAATATATTTTTTAAATGCAAGTCTGAAAAAAAACATGAGAGTGGTTCTTTAAGTATCTTCTAGACATACCACTGGTAGGAAGAAAGAGTCATCCATGGTGAAAATCAATATGCTCGATCCTTCTTTCCCTTGATTATCCACAATCATGGGAGATGCAGGACAAAACCTGGCACATTCGAAACTAAGCCGTTGTCACTGAGACTCGCAGGTCCAGCTGGCTTTTATCTAATGTGGGTGCTTTTAGGTTATGAAAATTCAAAAGTTGATCTAGTTTGATTTATAAAGATCAGAGCAAAGCAAAGAAATACTTACTAAATAGCAAAATGGATCCAATGTGTACCAATATTAACCACTCTAATTTTCCATCCTTTAACCAGTTAAAAAAAAACCATGGAGCATATTTTGCCCTATTTCCCAGCAGCCTCATCGTATGCACCATGTGTCACCACAGCAGGCACTAAAAAGAATATTCTAACATAAATCTGATCCACAGGTGTCTTATAGGCAAGAGAGGGAAAAGCAAATAGCTGGATGTTTGTTTAAGAAAGGGAAGTCATAGTTTTTGCTTTGATGAGTTTTAGTCACATGAATTAGATGAAAGCATACATCCGCTATTTGCTGTAGACATTTTGTTTAACTATACAGTCTTTTCATACCTAAGCAAAGTGCAATTGGTTGCACATGATAATATAACTATAATAAGCATATATCATAGTTGTGTGACACATGCAGTTTGCACCCAATATCAAGTTCTCTCCTAAAGTGTCTCCCTGGGGACTGGTGTACACTATGTGAATTTTAGTAACCAATCCTTTTGTTTTCCTGGTAGATAGCCCGCTGCTAGACGTGTCTGACAGCGTTTTTTTCCTGTCTCTCCATTGAAAACACATATACACTCAACTGAACATGTGTACTGAAAGTGTGTGGTCACCTTAAGACACAGTAAAATGTTTAAAAGGCTTTTACAGGAATAGTAAACCACGGTTACTTTCTTGCAGAAACAGCACCACACTTGTCCACAGGTTGAGTACAGTATTGCAGCTCAGCCTTATTCATTACATTGTGGCTGAGCTGCAATGTCATAAAAAAACAAAGACAAGTGTGACACTGTTTTTGAATGAAGGTATAAATGTAGCCACCTATAAAACCCTATTGTATTCCGCCATTGTGCACATTGTGTAATCTGTGACAAATTCTCATGTAACACATGCAGATTTTGCTGTGGATACAGTGTAGATTTTCATTGTGGAAAATCTTCCACCTATGGCAGTACCCTTAGTGTGCCAGTCCTATTGTATGGGACAAAATCATGGCTACACTGTGTACATGAATTATATTTGTCGATCACATTTAGCCCATCCACCCAATTAAAGTACAGTTCATTTTTAACCAAAACTAAAGAATGTAATTTCCTGATGTTACCAAAACTTACTGTTTAGGTCCTCTAGAAACTGGACCGGTAAATTGGGTATGTTAAAAAAAAACTGTTCTATTAAGATTGCAGAAGTGAAACCACAATTAGGGTGTTTCTTGGCTAAGTTCCCAATTATAAACAAGCTAACTGGTTTTCAATACTTAGTCAGCATAACAGTTGATTTTTTTGAATTTTTTGTTAGCCTTTAGTACAAACGTTTTGTGTGTGGTTGACATATTTTAACTCCTTGTGGATACTTACCCTACCCTTTTTTGTGTAATCAATTTAGCAACAATCTAAAAGCAAGCAAATATAGAACTACAAATATAACTATGTATACTGAATAGCTTAGAAAACCAATTAAATGTATTTTTGGTGACCAGCAATTATTGAAAGGGAACAACCTTTGTTTGACCAGCCCCCTACAAGAGTAGACAATGATTTCAAAATTAATAAAATCAAATAAAAGTATTAGTAGTAGTATCTATTATCTAGTATAAAAGCACTGAACGATCGAACAACAAGCAATTATTGTTCAGTTTGTCATTCTTATTACACCTAAATCATCATTCATCGCCCAGAATTCTAGAAGTGTAAACAGATATCCTTTACAGTATAGATGATTCTACGGTGGATGGACATCACCCACACAGTCAATTATCTTTTAGTGTAAATGCAACTTTTTGCCCAAGAAACAATTTATTACACGATCAGATTAACAAATTTTTCATGATACTCCATTCATCTAAATGGTTGCCCTCATCAGGATCATTGTAAGTCTATAGATAGACAATGGTGGTTACACACAAGAAGTGGGCCCTTATCCACAACAAAAGGGTCAGTTAATTAGAATTGGCTCAACATATATATTATATCCATCAATAAAGAATAATATGTGTTATTTGACATTTGGTTGGATGTTTAGACTATTTTTTTTACTTACGAAGTGTCTTTGTTCCATTTTTAGGGAAACATTACACAATGGTCGGCTTTACCATCACCCAAGAAGTCCTAGTTATTGTCATATTGCTTCTTCATTATACATCTACTGAAGAAAGACCCAACAATGAGGATTCTTCTTTGAGTTTCACCCATGGTTTGTATCATACAACCATCCATGAAAATTCTGCTCCTAAGACTTATGTATTGAGTCAAGTGAAGATGGGCATTTACTTGAAGGATCCTCAATGGACGGTTAAGTATCGGATTGTGTCTGGAGACCCAACTGGACTTTTTAAAACAGAGGAGATGGTGGTTGGGGATTTCTGCTTTTTGCGCATAAGGATAAGGAGTGGCAATACAGCTCTATTAAATAGAGAAGTTAAAGACAATTATCATCTACTCATTCTTGCCTCAGAGAAATCCTTAGATTATGAAGCACGGACTAAAGTTACAATACAAATTTTAGATATGAATGATCTAAGGCCTCTCTTCTCAACAACATCATACAAATTTACGATTAATGAAGATGCTCCTCTTAAAACTATCATTGGTAAGATAAGTGCCACAGATGCAGATTTCGGACAGAATGCTATGTTCTATTATACCTTTAACACCAAGTCTTCACTATTTAGTATCCATCCAACAAGTGGTATTGTCATGCTAATTGGCCACTTAAATGCAACCCATAGAAATGTTCACAAGTTGGAAATTTTAGCTGTTGACCGTATGAGAAAAATTGCAGAGGGTAATGGATTTGGAAATGTAGCTTCATTGGAGGTATTTGTGCAGCCAGCTCCGAGGAAGCCTCCATTTATCTCGTCTGTTACAACAGCCATGGCTGACTCATCTGAGAGGCTCCTTTACGCCACTGTGGTCATGGACTTCTTAGATCCAGGGTGCAGTATAGATTCTGTTGAGATTGTTGATGGAGATTCATTTGGTTACTTTAAGGTGCTAAGGTCATATGTGGGGAAAAATGAATTTACTGTGGTATCAACTGCACAGATAAACTGGCTAGAACATTCACAAGGCTTTAATCTAACTCTTAGAGCCAAAGACAAGAGAAAGCCACCAGTTTATTCCCCCCTGAAATCAATCTACATCCCTCCATGGAGATATGCCATGGCAAGATTTGAACAGGATGTCTATAAAGTACAGATTAGCGAATGCTCCCCTCCTGGTACTCATGTTGCTATAGTAAAAATTCATCCAGCAGCTCCAGTGGGTGGATATTATTTGAAAACTTCTACTGATAAGTTCCGACTTATCAGCAACAGTGGTTTGATTCTCACCAGTAAACATATGGATGTAAAAGATCAGTCACAGTTCCATTTAGAAGTTACAGCACTTGATGGCCAGGTCTCCACTACTGTTATTGTTGATCTTATAGACTGCAATAATCACCCCCCTATATTCACTCAGTCCAAATATGATGGAACATTCAATGAAAATTGTCCTATTGGAACAAAGATATTACAAGTTTCAGCAACTGATGCAGACATGGGAAACAATGGAAAGGTAAATTATAAGCTGGTTAGTCCAAAATTTTCTCCATTTATAATTGACCCAATAACAGGAGTTATTTCTAACAGTAGGATGCTTGACTATGAGTTAAACCAAAGGATATATCATCTGAAAGTCTGGGCATCAGATCTGGGCTCACCTTATCGTAGACAAAGTGAAGTTTATGTTTCTCTAATCATGAACAATCTAAATGACAATGCTCCAGTTTTTGAGAAGGTCAACTGCAATATAAGCATTACAAGAGACATGTCTATTGGGGAAAAAGTGGCTGAACTCTCAGCAGTGGATGTAGATGAGCTTCAGACCATACAGTACCAAATTCTATCTGGCAATGAGCTACAGAAATTCCGGTTGGATCCAACATCTGGAGAAATTACAATAAGAGGTGACTTGTATGACCCAGCATCTTCACATTCGTATTTCTCATTAGTTGTTACTGCCAGTGATGGAGAAAATGAAGCTGTGTCCACATTTATTAATATCACAATATTAAATGAAGGTTCTCCCAGATCTACACATTGTGAAGAAACTGGTGTGGTTAACAAGATAATGGAGAACATGAAAAATTACTTCAGTTTACAACCTGAAAAGCAAACCTATGAGGAGGACACATCATTTAACAACCATCTGATAAATAATCATGCACCTCAATTTGATGATTATTTTCCAGTATCTAAAGATGTGAATGAGGATACAGTTGTCAATTCTTCCATTGCTTCATTGACTGCCACTGACCTGGATTCTGGATTTAATAGCAAACTAGTCTATGTGATATCTGATGGAAATGATGATGGCTGCTTTGATATCAACATGGAAACAGGAGAGCTGATTGTCTCCTCACCTTTAGACCATGAATCCACAAGTTCATATATTCTTAATATTACAGTTTATGATCTTGGAATACCTCAAAAATCCTCTTGGAAACTTCTAGCTATTAATGTGTTGGACGTAAATGATAATGAACCAAAGTTTCCTTCATCTGGATACTGTGTAATGATACAAGAGGATGCTAAGATTGGTAGTGTTGTTGTTAAAGTAAAGGCAGATGACATTGACAAGGAAGACAATGGCTGGGTAAGGTATTCACTTCTAACCCCAACTGATAAGTTTACTATTGACAGTGTCACAGGTGACTTAACAGTTAAAAGCATGTTGGACAGAGAGCTGTTGCCAAAATATAAACTTAAAGTAGAGGCCAGAGATCAGTCAAAGAAAGATAGGCAACTTTTTTCTGTCACTGATGTCGTAATAACACTGGAAGACGTAAATGACAATGCCCCATATTGCCGGCCAGTAACTGCCAATGTAAAAATTGCAGAGGACATTCCTGTAGGAACTGTTTTATACTTTGTAGATGCTCAGGACATTGACTCTGGACCCAATGGAGAGGTATCTTATGCCCTTATTAACAATGAACAAGGGATATTTCGTGTGGAAACGTTTACAGGTGCTTTGATATTAGAGAAAGAACTTGACTTTGAAACTAGATCCTTCTACAACTTGACTGTCAGAGCTACAGATGCCGGCCACCCATTTCCACATTCTTCTATATGCCATGTGGAGGTAGAAGTGCTCGATGTGAATGAAAATCTACAAACGCCTTTATTTAGAACATTTGTCTTCTCTGGCTCAGTATTGGAAAACTCTCCACCTGGGACACTAGTCCTTTCAATCACAGCTCAGGATGAAGACAAAGGGAAGGATGGTGAAATACGTTATTCCATAAAGGACGGAACAGACCTCTCCGTTTTCAGCATAGATGAGGAGACTGGTGAGTTACAACCAGATGATGTAACTGTTATTTGGTCATACTTAATTGGCCTGTTGTATCATGACATAAATATTTTGCCTGATATGATATAATCCAATGTAACGTAATTCCATTTTGTACAATCTGCATTTGTGTGGCTTCAGTGAAATAGGTAGTGGTGGGACTTCATGTGGAAAAGGTATGTATGGACAATTGTCAGTGATACAGTACTGGTTGGCTTTGTTTTGGCCCTCTTCGTACCACACTTGTGAAACACCTTCAGCATGTACACTAGGAGGATCTCCCAATGCTTATGCTACACATATAATCCTGAAGTATACTAATGTATTCCATGCATTTGCATTGACTCCCATAGTACAAAAATGCATATCATGTGGTAAACATTTCTTTGCAAGATCCACGTGTAATTCAATACATTAAAAAAGATGAGAGACAGCTCTTTTGGCATATGCCAGACCCATTATATCCTATGAATAGATTTGGTGTACACCATGTCAGTAATGTGTGTGCTGAACATAGAATACTAATGTGGTGCGAATATTTTTCATCCATGTGCTACCTCCATTCTTTTGTAAGGGGCCATGCACATGTCCATATTTTCTGCAGATCCATACAGTTGTTCTGCAAATTATAGGGCATATCCCATTATTGTGTTTATTTCAGATGAGAATAGTCCATTCTATTGATGACAGATTGCATACAGGACTCTGTCCATGAATCCTAAAGCCATGAAGCACTTGTCTTTACTTCACATTAAACAGTGAAAGCTGCACTTGTGATCTAAAGACAATAATACACAGAAATCCCTACATTACCAATGTTTTTTAATGGCTATTTCTCTGTAATCCTATGTATTACAAAATGTGTCATCTAACTGTGATTCAACAGTAATCATAGCATTGATGTTCTTTTCAGGGTCAATCAAGACAGAGGCTCCTCTAGACCGGGAGTCTACTTCTCGCTACTGGTTGACCATCTGTGCTACAGACTTGGGCTCTATTCCACTGTCTTCTGTAGCTGAAGTCTACATTGAAGTTGAAGATGTCAATGATAACATTCCTCAGTTATCCAAGGCTGTATTCTATGCTTCTGTGCCTGAAAATTCTCCTCCCAATGTTTCCATCCTCCAGCTAGATGCCAACGATGCAGATTCTGTTTCAGCTGGCAAACTTTCTTTCCATTTCTCCAGTGGAAATAATCAAGGGTTTTTCATGTTAAACCCAAATACTGGTAAGTTAAAATATATTGGTTTAGTATGTAATTTTCCATAATCCAGGCTGTTGTCTTTTGCCTCAGCATTCTAGGACCTGCCAGTAGTCACAAATATAGAGAAATGATTGGAGCCAGAACCATCATATTCTACGATCCATCTTGGACCACCATCTTCTTCTCCCTGACATTTATAGAATGTGGAGACGTATTTAAAGTGGGTTGCGTGCAGACCTCTGTTTCATCACAGTCCTACTCTAAGTGCCACCTACTGGGACTAGGGCTGAATGTGCCTATGGAGGCAATTCATTGCAGTGATTCAGTACTGCTGATTTTGTAGCACAGACAAAATAAAGCATGACAGGTCTGTTAGTGGCCTAAAAATACTTGCAGGCTCCTGGACCAAGTATCTGAGAACAAAGCTGCTTGGTTCCAGACCTAGTCTGTCAATATCCAAATGCAGTATATACTGTGGATATGTCTTTCAGATGATTTAATGGATGGGCCAAGAGTTTAATCGAAAACGTGTGAGCCCTTCCAAGGCAAAACCTTCCAAGGCATGCATATAAGACAATTACGGTAATTTTTTGAGTTGTGACTGTGAATGCTGTAATAATTCTCTAAAAATAGGTCAAAAGTTATTAAAAATCTAGAGTTAACGTTTGAACGGCAATTTATTCAGACCAATATAGGTTTTGATACCAGCGGACTCATCACATTTTAAACCTGTCCTGCCCTTGACTTCTGTTAATCTTACTCCTCCACATAACCACTCCCAAAACCGCACACTGATCCTCTCTCTGATCCACTGTGTACTATGGAGCAGATTAGACGAATGACGTTGCTGAAAATGTTTGTCTTACCTGCTTACACTTTCACTGTAAATTATAGTTTTATCATTTGCAGCCCATCTTTTTTTCATGAGTGCATTAATGTATAACAAAAGACGTCTTTAAAAATGCATTTCAGGCCTTGACGTTCCCATAATACATCTCTCTCTTTCTAGGAAGCATTACTGTAAGGCTTGTGATAACAGGTACCTGTATGACATTGAGGTGATAGAAAACATATTTTAACAGGAGCATAACTATAGGGGGTGCGTTAGCTGCCTCTGGGCCCTGGGGCTCAATGGGTTTGATGGCTGTTATAGCTAATGATTGTTGGCCCTGGTAGAGATTCTACATTGGTGTCCTGGAACTTGAGGTTCTACCTCTGTATTTCTGCCTATTTTGACTCTTGTATGAATCCCAATAACGGGGTGTGCATTCATGGTGCTTAATATTGTCATTGCAAACATTTGACAAGCTTGTTGCCAAAGTTCTCAAAAGTAAAGCCACTAGAGAAAATGATACTAAAATAATTTGATATATTCAGTCATTAGTGGTTGCACCGGAATTTCTATAATTCACAATGTTAAAGGGGTTTTCTGAGACTTAAATACTGATGACCTACCCTCTGATAGGTCATCAGTTTCTGATCAGTGGGGGTCCGACATCCAGGATCACCACCGATCAGCTGTTCAAGAAGGCAGCGGCGAACACAGCGTTGTGATACCAAGCACAGCTGCTATACAATGTACGGCCTGTGCTTGGAGAGCAGAGAGAAGGCCGCAATGCTCACAGGAGAACTAGTGCCTTCTCAAACAGATGGGGGGTCTTGCACTGATCAGGTACTCATGACCTATCCAGAGGATTAGAGTATCTCTAATTGGGACTGGGTTGGGTTGAAGCATTTGGCTGCTGGCAGCAAAGGTCAGTCTCAGCCAGGACCAAAGCTGTAAAGACATATACAGTGCCAAAGGTAATAGTCATAAGGCTAGCCAAGTGAAAGGAGGGTCTCGTCAGAAGCCAGACTAATGGTGTATTAGCACAATGTTTAGGCAGTAGCCATCGCACATCCTCATACTGTGGAGCGGATTGCTGCATGTAAATGCAGTGCTTCACCTCCACTAACAAGCAGACAATTGACTAACTACTATGAAGGGCCACGATGTGGGCATAACGACTGTGAAGGGGTGAACTGAGGGCATAACTACTGTGAAGGGGCAACATGTGGGCATAACTACAGTGAAGGGATACAATGTGGGCATAAGTACTGTGAATGGGAACAATGTCAGCATAATTACTGTGAAGGGACACAATGAGAGCAGGTAAAAGTATGGGTGGCTGCCATAGACAGAACCCACCCCGGGTGCCAAACACCTTAGGCACATTGCAGCCAGACAGAAAGATACTGATAGAGAATGGTAGGGTACATTTATTAGACAATAAACTGGCCTTGAGTTACACATAAGATAGATTTACACACAACAACAATGTCATCTTGATTTTTAGCTGTAGCTAGAGAAGTTTTTCCCTCCACCTTCCCCCTCAAACAGTAATATACGACTACCTAGCAACAAAATATTACTTTTGTTGGAAAAGATAAGGTAGACAAAATGTGAAATTGTACGAAGCTGAGCAATTATACACAAGTGTTATAATTGTAACTAGATAAGACTTGCCTAATGCAGAGAGCTAAAATACCAGTTGACTTACTGTATGTACTTAGCTTTTTGTACCACCAGCTTGACATCTGCACCATATTGTATGATCCTTACATTATACGATATATGACTTAAAGAAGAACTCCCTCAAAAATTTTTATTCCATGTCCTGCTAGAAAGGTACATGATGTAATCTGTAGTGAATGTCATTTTCTTACCAGTGTCTGTATTTTTAACTTATATAATCCTGAAGTTTCTTATCTGTGTCATGTGACTAGGAATCAGACCCACCAACTCACACAGCACCTTATGAGTGGACAGGAAGTCTAATTTTCTATGCATTCCTATGGGAGCCTCACTTTCAGTCTCATAGGAATGAATAGAGAAGTGACTGGCTTGCTGTCCTGAGTCAGTTGGAGGTCAGGGAGTTGGTCACATGACCCAGCTACAATAAGAAGAGAGTGGAAACTGTCAATTTCAGCCTCTGATAAGAAAATGACATTCACTACAGATTATATCATGCACCTTTCTAACAGGTCAGAGAATAAACATTTCTGCGGGAGTTCTTCTTTAAAGGAACAGAAATAGTAGCAGTATCCTTGGTACAACTTGGATGTGCACGTCCATCATCAAATTAACTGTTCCCAGCCTAAAAGGTGCATCTCCACTTAATAACACCCGACATGTGAGATATTTTTATGAATTATAAAAAACAGATTGTGATAGACACTGTGATATTATGTGGAACTAGGCTATCAATTTATCACATCTAATCTACATGCATTCAAAATGGATATTGATGGGGGTTCAAAAGATCATAGAAAAGAGTTCAGGTTTGGATGTTCTATCCTGGTCATATTATCAGCACATTACATTTCTATTAAATGGGCATTTCTTATTGTAAAATCTTGGATACGTCAGAATATTTTGATAGATGAGGGGCCAACCTCTTGGACCCCTGACAATTCTGAGAATGAAGTGACCTAGATCCCAGATGTTAGGCTGATCTTGCCAAATTTGGCACATTTGGCCAGGTTTCATCTAATGTGTATGACAATTATGGAATCATTGCTTATAGGAGAAGTGTTGCCTAACTACTTGCCCTACAATCTCCTAATGTTATCTCTAGGCCTCCAAAATATCATTTTATATTGTAGGTTCTGCAAGACTTGAGTGACAAGTCACGGCTTCAAGAATCTCTTCTGCAATTTGTCAAGAATGCAGCAGCTAAAATTTCAGAATGATAGTTTACTGTTAGGAACATGACACAATGATGATAGTGGCAGGAAGGTGGGCAGAGGTAATTGCACCAATTCTGTCATAATCATAACTGATCCATCAGAAAATACCATGCTCTATCTATCTATATGCTCGAAAGACACAAAGCCTATTGTAAGGGATGAACCTGGATTTTCTGTGCTCTATTGTTCGCTTCCAGTGGCAAAAAAGCCTCCTCTGAGTGAAAATGACAATTACTGCTGTGTTCTCTTCTCACTCCTGGACTTGTGCGTAATTGAGGGAGGCGGCAGTTAAAATGGGTGTTTTAGAAACAAAAGCCTGAAGGATTTGTACGAGATACAGAGTCTAATGACAGGTTGGGTCTTGTTTGGTAAGAGTTAGAGTCTGCAGAGCACTACATGGGCTGCACTGAGAGCCTTACAAGGAGAAAAGATACATGTGGTGCCTGTAGCTTTATATCCCTCCAAGGTTAGAGTGGCCCATCAGAGTACCTCCCTTGAGCCCAGGCTTTGACGCAGTAATGTGACTGAAAGGTCTAGCTGACTTTTTGACTGAATTCTGGTCACAAGAGTCTATTTCTTGAATCGCAAATAATCTTTTAGACTCTATTAATATGTCCGGTTTGCGCAGTGAGAGCAACAAAGATTACATTGTGGCACGGGCATGGACACATTCTGTATAGATAGTGGGTGTTTTCACTAAAGTGGTTGTTCCATCTCAGACAATGGGGGCATATCGTTAGGATATGCCCCCATTGTCTTATAGGTGCGGGTCCCAGCAGTGGGAACGAGAACGAAGCGGGGAGCTCTGTTTCTGGAGGACCTCAGGTTTCCCAGGGGTCCGGCCACCACCAGGCACAGCTCCCCGCTGCACTCATAGAAATGAATGGCAGCGCAGTGCCCCCTCCTTCTCTTTTGGGGCCCTGTTCTCAATATAGGCACAGGTCTCAGTGGTGGGAACCGCACCTATAAGACAATAGGGGCATATCCTAGCGACATTGTCTGAGACGGGATAACCCCTTTATGGTTGGGTTCGCACTTCAGTCATTTGGTCAGTTATTTCCATCAGTTATTGTGAGCCAAAACCAGGTGTGGGTCAAAAACACAGAACATGTGCAGATCTTTTCATTATACCTTATCTTTGAGTAGACTTCACTACTGGTTTTGGCTCACAATAACTCATGGAAATAACTGACCAAATAACTGAAGTGTGAACTCAGCTTGAATATTGATTCATTTTGTTACTCTACATGGACATTTACAAAGCATACCATTACCACCATATTATAGAGTTCCTCAGCTCCACTGGTATGAAGCCATAATGTACTCATATGCATAAGCCATAAAGTTGCTCGCATTCACAGATATTTAATGGAAATTTAACAGTTTTCTGCCTAAATTGGCCACCTTAGCAAAAACTTTGGTAAATACAGTACCAACTTTTCATCTTACACTCCTCAATATTTAAATTGTAACAACAAGAAGGAATCATAGGATTATTAGAATCATTAAAAAATCACAAGATGGATAGACATGTTAATGATATAAAAATGATTTTTAAAAACTGGAAACAAAATAATCAAAAAATCTTGATTTATTCAGTATTGAGTATGAGCGCCACACTCAGAAATACATGCACTTACACGCCTTAGCATGTTATCAGTAAGGTTATTAATGGTTGTCTGTGGAATGTTCTGCCATGCTGAATGCACTTGGGCATGCAGATCATCAAGATCCCCTGCTGGTAACTCCCTTTGTAATTGCCAAACAATGACATCCCAGATGTGTCGATGCAAGACAATTCTGTAGAAGCTGCAGGCCATGGTAGGCACGTTTACACCATGCAGGCTGCTTATAGTACCACGATCAATATGCAGCTTGGCATTGTCCTATTGAAAAACGGCTCCTGGGATACTTTGGAGAAATGGCTGTACCACTGGTTCCACTACCAAATCAATGTGTACCTTAAATGAAGACAAGAAGGGTCCGGCTACTGTACATTATGCTACCCCCATAAATCCAGGAGTAGGACTAGTATGACATTCTTTTGTGAAGGAATCTTCATGGCATTGCTCACGTGTTCTACAGACCAATCTCCGGCTATCATTGCATTTGAGACATAAGCGAGACTCATCGCTGAAGAGGATAGACCTTCATTCCAGCCTCCATTGCCATCTTGCTGTGCACCATAATAGACAGTAACTGGACATCTGGCTTGTAGCCCAATGTCGTGCAAACACTGTCTGATGGTTTGTATCGACACTGTTTGCCACATTCCATTCTTCTAATCAGACGATCGGTCCGTACAGAGGTGCACTTCTTGCTGTCATTCCAGTCCACTGTTCTCCCAACCACCAGGACATGCAACGTTGAGTTCTGTCCCTTTCGGTTTGCAACAAGTGGCGATAACTGTCACATTGACAAACAGAAGGCATCACGCAGTCATCCCATATGACTTTATCTGATTTTTTTAGGTCTCATGGCTAAAAAAAACTTTGCTTTCAATCTAGCTGTTATGCCCCTCCCATATGCCACAGATTGGAGCTAAGTGCTTGAAATTTGATCATCTGCTACTTTCTCAATTTGCATAACCTTATGGATTGTCCTTGTTGTTATAATTTCAACGTTAAGCACTGTAATACGTAACATTGTGAATGCAGTTACAAAGCAGAACTTTATACAGTATTTTGACAACTGCTGTAGGATTAAACATACGCCCTGCAAAGCCTATGTCTGAAGGCCTTTATTTCAACTGGTGATAATGTTTATCATGTACTGTAGTTGAGTAATTTAAAGAGCTCTTTGACAGTCACAAGCTCAATTGACTGGTTAGGTCACCGTTTAAAGTGACAGCTGTGCAGAATCTATCTTA
The DNA here is from genome assembly GCA_900303285.1 of Rhinella marina. NCBI lineage: Eukaryota > Metazoa > Chordata > Amphibia > Anura > Bufonidae > Rhinella > Rhinella marina. The sequence continues at coordinate 138,911 of ONZH01013842.1, forward strand.
TAAACCATAGTTCATATTGGTCAGCAAAGCCTCTACAGAGACTGTTGGGTGGTGTTTAAAGGGGTTGTTAGGGATTAGGAAAATGACAGATATCAATTTCACATACAATGTTAAAGGGTTATCTAGCCTTAAAATGTATGGCCTGTTTGGGTCTGACTCTCAGCAACGCCACTGATTGGCTGTTTAAGGGGCCATGGTGCTCATGTGGGTGCTGAAGAGTCTTCATTGTATTACTGCTTTTTCCTATTCACTTAAAGACCCTCACTGATAGTAATGGTCTGTCCTAAGGATTGGGCATCAATTTTAAAAGGTTGGACAACCCCTTTAAAAGTTAGACACCCATCCATGATGACAATATACAGTGGGTAGTATAATGGCACTTGATGTATTGACCATGAAAAGACAGAAGAACTGTACAACTGTAATTGGATCAAGGAGTCTTCTGGTCTAGGTCTTAACAAGCAACTAACCATGGGGCCCCATAGCAAGACGTGACCACCTTCAACAGTGAGCTCAGAGCATCAAAAGCTCATGATTATTATAGTCTTCATTTCTGCCGTGTCTTTTCCCCAATGCACAGAAATATCTTACAAAGGGATGTCATAATACACACAATATGGGGCTTCATAGTTTGTCGCGGGCTCAAACATGAATAGTGTATGCTATCTACAGTAGTTCTGTATGCCGTTAACCTATGGCTACCCTAACAAAATTCATAAAAACGCAATTAGCAGATGTTTAATCCAAGTTAATGCAAACCTCTTAAAGATGTAGACGTAGACAAGAGGTTACATGTTTAACATACCTAGCTGTACTAAGTAAATAATTTCACACAATATATAAAGTGTGGAACCTACAGTGAATTGGTGCCAACATTTTGATGGCTCCTTTGTGAAGGAGAATATTTGGGGTTAGGCAAAGCTATTTTCTGCTTGTCTGCACCCAGCACCTACAGACTCTTTATTTGTAATAGTAAACATTATACCATGGGGAACTTTTTTCAAGTTGGCATTGATAGCCTATCCTGTATGAAGTAGGTTAAGCCCTAAAATTCCTGGTCTTCTTTCACACAGATAAACAGCCCAACAACCTTTGGTGAAAGGTTCTGCTTAACAAATAACAATACCCAGCTGATCCTTCTTCTGCCTGTCCCAACACGAGTTGTGCGCTAACAATGCTGAGCAGCTATTCACTATTGCTGTAGGCTCAATGCTCCCCTCCCACACAGCTGTGTCCTTTCAAGACTGTGTAATGTACCTGTAGATGAAGGAAGAACAGCTTGTGTAGACTTTCTTTTAAAGACAACCTGTATTTCCCAATCTAGGAGCAATTAATATGGAGTTGGAAAACTACTATTAAGTCTTTCGAAATTGAAGCTTGTACCCTCAGTCAAATTTAGGATTCTAAATTATTGTTTAAAAAGTTCATGGTCATTAGATGAAAAATCAAAAAATTCTATGTGCTAGTAGTCACCTCTTAATAGTATTTTTAAATGTGTTCTGTTAGGACTATTGTCCTTTGTAGCTCTGACATACCAACCACAATAAGATGTGATATATATCGATATCGGTATTCTCGGTATGTGCAGATTCTATAAAGGGTTCAGTTGAGGGTTACCACATGCAAGTTTATAATCAGTCTCCTTAATGGTATCCTTGGCAACAGACTACAAACTGATAGCTTGTGATCTTTTTATAAGGAGCTAGTGAATATTTAAAGTAGCATGCCACATTTTAGAGCCATGGCCTTTAACCACTCAAGCTGTTGCCGAACTAAACATTCAGCAAGGCTATTTATGTCTAGACATGCTGGGAGTTTCACAACAGCTAGAGCTATAAGTTAGAAATCATTTTCTTATATACCACTTTTTCACTGCATAGTACCAGCTCTACCCTACTCTGCTTGGTTATGTTTCCAGATGGTTTGATTTCCATTGTGGATATGGTACTCTCTCAATGTAGATGGTAATAGTTTAGTAACAATTCGTTAAGACCAATCACTAGTCAGCAAAGTGGTCACGTGACCTTCATGGTACTTGCTTGGCTCACTTGGAACTTTCTGAGATGGGGTACCAAAAACTACTAGATACCAGGTGCTATCTGCAAAATGGCCTATTGAAAAAATCCAGCTGAGCTGGTTCCATGCAGTCGAAAAGGGGCTTCAGGTAACGTTATGTCTTATTCATAAAACATTGTCTGGTTACAATTAAAGGGAGTCTGTCACCTCATTTTCACCTATATAGCTAACAGCAGTGCCCCACAGACGATTGCATACACATCTCAGACATACCTGTGTGCACTGTGTGCACGAATTCCTCGTTCAGAAAAAGCACTTTTATTCTGCAGGAAAACAGCTCCCAAGTGCCCGGCTCTGCTGCTGCTGCAAACCAGACTGGAGGGGGGAGGGCAGCTTTAGCTGCTCATATCTTGGGATTAGTAGCAGATAGAACAATGGTTCTGACCTTCTTTGAAAGCTGACATTCCAAGCTTTACAATGATACCACAAAAAAATCACAGCATTATACCCAGTATATCAGAAGATATAGCTGTTAGAAATCGAGTCAGGAGAGAAAGCTGTTTTTAGTTTCACTTTCAGCCGGGCACTTGGGAGCTGTTTTCCTGCAGAATAAAAGTGCTTTTTCTTGACATGTAATACAGACACACAGTGCACACAGGAATGTCTGGGATGTGTATGCAATCTTCTGTGGGGCAGTGCTGTTAGTTATATAGGTGAAAATGAGGTGACAGACTCCCTTTAAAGGTGGTATACTAAAGCTTTAACACAAGATTTTATGCTTATCTATTTAGGTTTAATTTCTACAACTGAGAAACAGCTAGACCGAGAAAATCGTGAAGAACACATTCTTGAGGTAGGACATCGGTTGGGCTTACTTAAAATTGTAATGTGCGATCAGTAAAATCATGTACACTCTGATATATATGAGCCCTGTTTTTACGTAAATTTATGTGGATTTTTTAAATGTTATATTTCGCTTTCTAAATTTATATTATAGGTCAGAACTATAATCATTATGCTGTCTTTCCTACAGGTCACAGTGTCGGACAATGGGGTGCCTAATCTTCAGTCTGTCTCTCGGGTTGTCATAAATGTTTTAGATGTAAATGACAATACTCCGACATTCTCCCAGAAACTGTTCACTGTACAGCTTCCAGAACGTGTTACCTCGTCCGGACCTTCTCCCATCTACAGACTTATAGCTATGGACCGAGACCAAGGAATCAATGGCCAAGTGACATACAGTATTCTAGAACAAAATGAAGAAAAATTTATTATCAACTCCAATACTGGTGTCATCTCATCTGATGCTTCATTTCCATCTGGAGAGTATAACATACTGACGGTAAGTTAGGAAATCATGAGAATCTATAGTGTTGCTCTGTGAAATGCATTTTATACCTCCAACTAAATATCATATTAGGAATCATTTCTTCTTAGACCCTATAATTATCCATCTGAAATGCAAATACAGCAAAGAACACTAACCTGTCATAGGCTTGGAGAATGATGGATTTAATGGTTTATGACCATTGTTTCATTTATCATTTTTTTAGAGAACTTGAACTGAATTGAAAAACAAAGTTCAATGACCTGTGGATGGTATTGAGCTCCATTCTCCATTTGCCATAACAGACACAACCCATATCATCAAACAAATAATTTTATCATTCCATTTCCTAGAATTGACCACATGAAGTTTGTCAGAATGTATAGCACCAATGCTTCAAAGTTGAATATTTTTGTTAAATTGTCCAGGTAAAAGCTACAGATGGTGGTAATCCCTCTCGATCTTCCACTGTGAGATTACACGTACAGTGGATCAAAAATCCAGGACCTTCAGATGAATCACTAGCATTTGATGAGCCACAGTTTGCTTTTGAAGTTATGGAAACCGATCCTGTGAACCATATGTTGGGGCTGATCAGTACAGAGCCGATGTACAGTCAATGTTGGTTTGATATAACAGGTAAAGTTCACCTTTTTGAACTTAGTATAGAAATAATGAAGGTGGTTTTTTATGGCTTCCACAAATTTCAGTTGAATTCAATGGATTCATTTATATGTCTAAAATTATATACATTGGAATTTGGAGCTCATTGAAGGTTAAGCTGTTGCATGTAGTTTGTCCATAATCACGTGGAATTCCTACTATTTCATATTAGAAAAGCCATATCCAGTTCATGTGCCACCAGCAGCGTAACTTAAAACCCCTGGGCCCCAGTGCAAAAATCTGCAACAGGGCCACACCTGCCATACACCATTTATGGTACTTGTGTCTGCTTCAGCAGCTGCAGGGCCCGAGTGCAATTGCTACCCACCTCTGTGTCCCTTATAGCTACACCACTGGTGCTTTTAGGGGAGCATGTTATGGAACATGCTATGAGTTTTTCCTATGTATGTGTGTATGTATTCATACAGAACATATGTAATAAGTGTCACACAGTCACAGTATGAGTCCATACAGTTCGGTGTGTGATGAATTAGGGATCCACAGAACAACTATATTTATGGTATTATGCATTAATCAGTGCAGTTGTCATCTCATTTCTACTGCTTACTGGTCTTTGGGGTCTAATTCATTTGCATTTTCTAGGACATTTACTTCTAAATTGGTATAATCAGCTCTCAATCTATGACATGTATACAACCTAGAGAGTCATATGACTGGTATAATTTGAGATAATAACAAAACTAAGTGTATAACTTGATATTTATGGACTTAACAAGAATTAACTTGCAAACATGAAGCACAAATACCTATACAGGTTTCCTTAAAACCAGTACAGAAATGTGATATACACCTTCCTCAGAAGAAGGCTCAATGGGACAACTAACATTTTTTTCCAATTTCTGTCTAAAGGTGGCAACAATGACCTAGACTTTGACATCGACAAGAGCACAAGTGGTTTGGTCATTGCTCAGCCTTTGCAGTCAAGAAGAAAATCATTCTATAACCTTACTGTACAGGTCACAGATGGCTCCCGTTCAATAAGCACCCAGGTAATCTTTTATTATGTCATTTGTATATGGTTGCATGTCTCCAGCTATATTACTACTAAGAACCTCAACATAAAAATGAAACAGTTACATTTTTTTTTGTTATGCAATTATCAATTACTAGTTATACATGACCAAATCCTGCTGGTTCCCAGTAGGAATTGTCTATGATCACCTTCCAACCACATTTTCAAGCATACCAGATAATCATGTTGGAAGACTATTTCAGACATTTCATACATCCTGCAGTACTGGTCTAAATCCTTAAAACCAGCAGCCATATGAAAATATGCTTGGCCGGGTCCTTACTGTCTTGCACCAAGCCAACAGGCTTATCCATAACAATGACCTTGTATTAGATGATACACAAACTGGAACTCTGTAGCAATATATGGATGTAGTTTGAAAATGTGATGGACCAATTCAAATTCTAGTGCTATTCCATTATTCGAGTTTTCTTCTATCTGCCAATATTTTCTAGGTTCTTACTATACTGTTCCCTTTATGGGTGCAAGGTCCCAGCCAAGCCCTACATGATTGCTTGCCAACATTTTCAAAAGAATTGAATTATGGATGAAGCCTATCATCCTCTTTGTAATTAGTATAATTATAACTCTTCGTATTGTAATCACTTCAGTAAATGTTAGAGAATCATCAAATGCTTATATGGTATACATACTTGTTTACATTATGAAGAGGCATTAATTTGCAGGTGTATATTTGTTGACATGGTGAATTATTGATTTTCTGCATAGAATAGAAGATCCTCATTGTAATCTGGTTTATTTACTAAACTTCCTTCGTAGGTTCACATCAATGTCCTTCCAGTTAATAAACATCGTCCAGAATTTGTACAGGATCACTACACAATTCAAGTTCCAGAGGATGTGCAGTTGGGTACTGAGGTGCTGAGAGTAAAGGCGACAGATGAAGATAGTGGGATGAGCTTGGTTTACACTATACAAGGTAGTTCAGACCCAAGGAGTTCCAAAATGTTCAGGATGGATTCCAAAACTGGTGCCTTGTACACCACAGAGACGATGGACTATGAGTCAATGCCAATTCATATTCTAACTGTTATGGTATGTACTACAGTTTCACAAAAACCTATCAGCTGTACTAAATACCTATGAGCTTTAGACTAAGTTGCCATGGGCCCACCAGAGAAATAATTCTGAGGGCTCACCTGCAATCTATGCAAAACATGTGCATGTCCACTTTTAATTGGATTGCAATCTTTGTTGTCTTTGGTTACACACATAGTGGAATAAGGACCTAGTTCTGCTATTAGGCCACAACAGCACTTGTTACACCCTTGAATGAAGCAAACATCTCCACTATGTTTGACCATGCTGACAAAGCAGTGTCCACTGATTATGATAAACATATTCTAAGTAGACCATAGATTTGTATAACTAATATGTTCGTTTTCATTCTCCTCTAGGTGCGAGATCAGGAAGCTCAAACCAAGCGTAATTTTGTACGAGTCACAATTCAGGTAGAAGACATTAATGACCATTCACCTCATTTCATTACATCTGTGTATGAAGGAAGTGTTTCTGACTCATCAACTGTGGGAACTGAGGTGCTGCAAGTACGTGCTACAGATAAGGACCAAGGACTTAATGGAAAGATCCAATACTCCATACAGTCAGGTGAATATTCCAAGATACTAACAGTGATGTTTTAATTAAAGAGGACCTTTCACCACTCCTGACATGTCTGTTTTAATAGCTTCATGCATTCCCCATGTAATAACAATTCTGGAACATCTATTCTTATGTCTGTATGTTGTGCCATTCCTTTATTATTTGCACTAGAAGTTATGAATGAATTGCTATTTGCCTTCAGTAAGAGAACAGGGGGGAGGTAACAAGTTGGGGGTGTGTATCTGCACAGTCTGAACATGGCAGCACTGATTGGCTAGAGTGAGTCTGTGCAGGTACACACCCCCAACTGGTCACCTCCCCTCTGTTCCTTTACTGAAGGCAAATAGCAATTCATTCATAACTTCTAGTGCAAATAATAAAGGAATGGCACAACATAGAGCCATAAGAATAGATGTTCCAGACTTGTTATTACATGGGGAATGCATGAAGCTATTAAAACAGGCATGTGAGGAGTGGTGAAAGGTCCTCTTTAAAGTATATTTAGAGGAGTGGTTTAGAAAAGCAATCTTAAATACCCTTTAAAGGCATTCTGAGTGGAGGGCTCCCTATTTTAAACATCCATTAATTAGCTGAACCTACACAGAGCTTTTCTCACTTTGGAGGACCCAGGATATACATGCATTACACTTACAAGTCTTTCATTCCAATTTACACTATGCAGTGCATCATATCTCCTGTGGTGGTGCGGCAGAGGAATTAAACAGAACTACTTGCTGCCAGTTTCCCAACAGATTACAGCTAATCACTGTGGATTCTAGCAGAGGGCTTGTGATCATCTTATTTTCAGGAACCCTTCTTGCAAATTGCAAATAATTCTGAGGCCTGTATCTGGTGGAGACCCAATCAATAGTTCATAAAATAAAACTTGGAACTCTTTAATATTATAGTATAATTGTCAGTAGTTTCCCAAAAGATATAGTCTGGATCTTCACACAAATGCACTGACCGGATTAAAACAATAGTTTGTTAAACTGGATAAACAACTGCCTTCCTTGATTGAGACATGAGATTTATTATCAGAAGAATGTGCTGAGAGCAGGATGGTAAATAGGTATGCAGACTGCTGACTTGACATTCCTGACTTGTAATCAGCCGAGTACTATTCACTTGTGCCATACCGATGCCATTCCATGCTATAAACAGGATATATGGACACAGTTTATTGTGCATATAAGAAATATTCAGTTATGAAAGGTACTTTGAAAGCAGATTAATTTAACAACAAACCTAATCTTTATAGCCTTATAAGAAAAAGTAAGGGTGCCTAGCAGGACTGTGACTTTTGGATGTTTGATCGGTAGGGGTCCAAACACGATCAGCTGAATGAAGTGGCCACAGCACTCAATTGTTTACCTAAGCACAGCGGCTCAGCCTGGAACTGCAACTCAGATCCATTCTAGTGAGCTGTAATACCAGGCACTGCCACACTCGTATCTATAGCACAGTGTCCTCTTGTAAACAGTGAAGAGACCATGGCTTTCCTTGGTAACAATGCACCTAAAGTCTGCTATGTTTCCATACTATACTTTTATTATGAAAACAAGAGTAAAACATAGTGGCATGTAAAACAAAGAGGTTTTTGTGGCTATATATATATATATATATATATATATATATATATATACTGTGGATTAAAATAATAAGTCAATACTCCCCACAACGTACCCCTGGTTTTCCTGTTCTGATGCTTTATGGCTCCTCATTAGTCTCTGCTCTTGACACTGAAGAAAATGCCCACTCAGCCTATCACTGGCATTGAAAGCATGAGTGGGCATTTTCTATGTGTTGAAAGGGATTAGGAAACAGAGATCGACAGGGGACCATGAAGTATCAGCAGAGCCATATCTAGGCTTACCCAGGCCAAAGGTTAATTTTGCTGACATACTGTAGCCTTGTCTTGAATTACCTTAGCCAAGCCAAAATGGCCTCTTGGCACCCACTGGCTCTCAGCGCCCGGGTACATGCCCTTCCCTAGTGATATCCCAGAGTGTCAGAATGGGAACAATGGTGGATAAGTTTGGTGAGTATTGACTTATTTTATTTTAAGGCATGGAGAACCTTTAAATTTTGTGCTCTCCTATACCAGGTACAGCCCATGGACAAAGGCAATGTTGTTTCTGGAAAACAAAAAAATAACATTTCATTTTTATACAAATAAATATTCATGCATGACATTATTTATTTTTGCTTTACAGGTAATAATGAAGGATATTTTAATATCGATGCCTCTTCAGGTCTGATGACCCTAGCAAAAGCACTGGAACCAGCTATGAAAAGCCAATTTTCCTTGACAATCCTTGCTGTAGATCAAGGCAAACCACAACTTCAAGATGTTGCCACAGTCAACCTGCAAGTCAAATCAACTGATGCATCACCGCCAAAATTTATCTCTACAGAACATGTGGTGGAGATAAGTGAATCAGTACCTACTGGCTCTTTTGTCGCTATGGTTTCTGCAACCAGCTGCTCCTCCATCAATTATGAGATCAAGGATGGGAACAAGGAAGGTGTCTTCTACATAAATTGCTATTCAGGAATTATCACCACTCAAAAAAGATTGGATTTTGAAACAACCTCATCTTACCAACTCAAGATACGCAGTTATAGCTCCCTTGGATTTTCTAGTGACACAACAGTTTTTATCTATGTCATTGATGAAAATGATAACGCCCCTGTCTTCTCACAAACATCTTACTTTGGTCAAGTTAATGAAGATGCTCCCATTGGAAGCATGGTGACGAATTTGGACCTCACTCCTCTGATCATTCAAGCTACTGACAATGATACTGAGTCAAATGCTTTGTTGAGTTACCAAATACTAGACCCTGAAATGTGTAATTACTTTAATATCAATCCAAGTATGGGAACAATATTTACAGTGGCAGAACTTGATTATGAGAAGATCACACAGTTTTCTTTCTATGTACATGTATGTGACTCAGGAAATCCAAGTTTGTATGCATCTCAGCCAGCCAAGATTACCATCCAGGTCACTGATGTCAACGACTCCCCACCTCAATTCTTACAAGATGTGTATGAACTGATTTTATATTTACCAGTTTATAACCAAATGCAGCTCCTCACTGTTTCAGCTGAAGATAAAGATTCCAATGTGGAGTACAGCATCTCAGAAGGCAACACAGATGGTGTATTTTCCATTGATCCCAACAATGGTGTTCTTGTTGTAAGTGATTCTTCAATATTAAATTCTTACTGTGAACTCTCAGTAAAAGCTTGGGATGGGATCTTCCAAGATACTGCAGTAGTAAAAATTAATGTGACTGAAATGCAAAGAACCAACCTAAAATTTGATCATCCACTTTATACTGTCAATGTTACGGAAAATGATCCTCGCATCTTGGATTTAACGGTGGTAGATATCATGGGAAACCAACTAAATGAGCCAGTTTATTTCTCTGTTCTTACTTGTGCAGAGCATTTCCAGATAAGTGCATCATCTGGACTCCTCCAGACTAAAGGCTTGGCATTTGACAGAGAGTATCAAGACAAATTTGAGGTGGTGGTGGAAGTAAAAGACAGTAGAAATCCACCTCGTGTGTCTCAAAGTTGGGTCAAGGTGTATGTAGAAGATACCAATGACAATGCTCCAGAATTCATTAACACCCCTTATTATGTAGCTGTGGAGGATGACCTAGAACCTGGAGATGTTATTTTCCAGGTGTCAGCTATAGATAAAGACTTTGGGAGAAATAGTGATCTGACATACCAGTTGAAAGAAGATTACAAATATTTTCGGATTGATCCTTCACTTGGAGATATTATTCTGAAACAACCCTTTGACTATGAAGCATTAAATCAGTATGTTCTCAAGGTCATTGTCAGAGATCATGGTAAAATTGCATTGCAAGCTGAAGAAGAAGTTGTCATCATTGTCAGAAACAAATCAAACCCAATTTTTCAGAGTCTGTACTATAAGGTTACAGTTCCAGAAAATGTGCCAGCTTATACTCCTATATTACATGTCCAGGCTCGGAGCCCAGAGGGGTTCCGTGTGATTTATAATATTGTTGAGAATGAAGCCCTTAGTCTATTTAGCATAGATTTTAAGACAGGATCCCTGAGTGTTTCAGGACAATTGGACTATGAAACCAAACCAAGTCATCTTATAACTGTAAGAGCTACTGATTCAGCCTTGGGTTACTTTTCAGAAGCAAAGGTCTTAGTTATTGTGGAGGATATTAATGACCACTCACCTGTCTTCTCACAATCAGTCTACACTGGCCATGTCCTGGAAAAACTACCCCCTTACAAAGTTGTCATTCAACTTCTAGCTTCAGATCAAGACTCTGGGAAAAACCAAGAGGTTTCATATCATATTATAGGAAATGACACAGAAGGAGCTCATAAATTCTTTCATATAAACCACAAAACAGGTGAAATCTCCACTGCCCAAGAGTTGGATTATGAAACCAGCCGTCAGTTTCATCTCAAAGTGAGGGCTACAGATAATGGAGTGCCTCCGCTGTACTCAGATGCTCTGGTTATCATAAATGTTACTGACGTAAACGATAACCCTCCAAAATTCAGGCAAGAGCAGTATGAGGCTAATGTAAGTGAACTGGCCAACTGTGGACATATTGTGGTCAAAGTCCAAGCTCTTGATATGGATAACATTGATGCTGGTAAGCTGGAGTATCTGATCCTTTCTGGCAATCACCATCGACATTTCACCATAAACAAAGCTTCTGGAGTTATAGCCCTTTCAAATCTGTGTAGAAGCACTTTAAATGTGTCTTACCATTTACAAGTCTCGGCATCAGATGGTGTCTACAGGGATATTGTACCAGTATATATTAATATCACCCATGCAAATAAGCATACCCCGTCCTTTCAACAGGATGTTTATGAGGTGGAACTTGTGGAAAATGCAGAAATAGGAACAACAGTGGTTAAAGTGAGAGCAAATGATCCTGATGATGGACCTTATGGGACTGTGAATTATATCATAATTAATAAAATGGCTTTAGAAATGTTTTCAATAGATAATAATGGCCATATAGCAACTTTGAGAAAATTAGATCGTGAGAATGCAACAGAAAGATTTATAGCTATTAAAATCATGGCCACAGATGGAGGAGGAAGAGCTTCCTTCTGCACAGTCAAAATTATTGTGACGGATGAGAATGACAATGCTCCAGTTTTCATAGCAAATGAGTATGTACTATCTGTCCAATCTAACCTTAGTAAAGGAACCCCTATTATTCAGGTGGTAGCTTACGACGCTGATGAAGGGCAAAATGCTGATGTCACATATTCTATAGATAAATATGATGAAGATCTGGTTCAGATTAATCCTTACAATGGTACTATCATAGCAAAGAAAAGTCTTTTTGGATTAGAAAACAAAGATATTAGTTTTACAGTTATTGCAAAGGATGGGGCACCACCCAACTGGAGCTCACTGGTACCTGTTCATCTTCATATTGTGCCAACAGAGGTCACTTTGCCAAAGTTTACAGAACCACTATACAGCTTTTCAGCATCTGAAGATCTGCCCACAGGTTCAGAAGTGGGTTTGGTGAAAGCAACAGCTACAGAACCAATAATCTACAGTCTGGTAGAAGGAACTACCCCAGAAAGTAACAAAGATGGGGTGTTTAGTTTAGATAAGCACACAGGAGCAGTTATTATGAAGAAAGGTGTAGACCATGAGACAACCAAATGGTACCACATAGATGTTCAGGCTAACTGCCCTCACTTAGGGAAAGAGTTGGTGAGCTTAGTCTCAGTGAGCATTCAGGTTAAAGACATTAATGACAATCAACCTGTTTTTGAAGCAGATATTTACAGAGCTTCATTAGTGGAAAATATGCCTGCAGGAACAACTGTCATACAAGTTACTGCCAATGACCAGGACACAGGATACGATGGGATAGTAGTTTACAGTCTGAAAGGAGATAACAATGAGATCCACACTTTATTTACCATCGATACCGACAGTGGTTGGATCACAACACTTAAGGAGCTTGACTGTGAGAAACAAGAGGTATACCGTTTTTATGTGGTGGCTTCAGATCAAGGCAAAAAAATACGTCTTTCTTCAGAAGCATTAGTAGAGGTCACAGTCACTGATGATAATGATAACCCTCCAAGGTTCACCTCTCAGGTATATCGGGGATCTGTAGCTGAAAACAGCCAGCCTGGACAAGTTATAGCAACCATCAAGACATGGGACAATGATATGGCCGAAAGCAACAGGAAAGTCACGTGTTACATAACAGGTGAGCATTTCCACATTCCACAACCAAATTTTCATAATATAGACCTTCTAAAGTGCATAGAAATTCTATCTGTCTTCATAATCTATATTTGTTCTGTGTATTTTCAATAAAAATGGTAATGTTCTGTTGACAGATGGAGACCCATTTGGCCTCTTCAGCATTAATGAATTTGGGAACCAGTGGGTAATTTCATCTAAAAAACCCTTGGACAGGGAAGAGACAGAGAGACATTTTTTGAGTGTGATGGCTTCTGATGGGAAATTTCAAACAACTACTGATGTGGAAATCACTGTGTTGGACATCAATGACAATAGTCCTCATTGTCAGCAGGTAAGGGTAAATATGGCAAATGTGGTGTTAATGAAACAATATAATATTGGTATATTTCTATGAATTAGTTCCCGGAGTATTGTTTTACATTGATGTGCAAGAGTAGCTTCTCTTGAATTAGATTTTTCCTATCTTAAAAATGTCATATTTTTTATGAATGAGTTATTTTACATAAAAGCAAGAGAGGAGCTTTAAAGGGGTTGGCCACCTTTTGGCTTTATTTTTGCAGACTCCTCATTCTGGGCAGACCTGCAAAGGAAAGCATGCTTACCTGTTCCCTACTGCTGGGTCCCTGGTTTTTTGCTCCCCAGCTTCAGCTGCCTCACTGAGTGCCCCCCCCCACTGCCATGTTGACCCTGCTGCATCCTGTCTGGCTGGAAGGGTGACCTAGCCCCCTTGCATCACATCAATTAGTCATGTGGGGTAATGGGGCATTAAAGCAGATGTTGATCCAAAAGAGGCAGCCAAGGAGAAAATAAACTGGGACCCAATGGGGTAGGGGGGGCAGGAAAGTATGTTTCCCTTTGCAGGTATGGCCAGGAGGGGGGTCTGCCAAACCAAACCTTTAAGGTAGGAGAACTATAATTGTGAGTTTTACATGTCTGCTACTTTAATGAATGGTCCCTAGTTTTGCCCCAAAAAATCAAATTGTTAACACTTTTTATATAGTCACAAAAAACATTAAGAGCACAGTACTCCAAATGCTTTCATTACCTCTGTAATGAAATTCGATCAGAATTGCTGCAGGAAAAAATATATTTTTAATAAGTTATATTAAGAAATTAGTCTTAAAGGAACTCTCCAGGCAAAATGTATGCCCCGTGTTATGCCTTGTGCTGTGCCAAGATCATGCTCTGGCTCCTGGTGCCACACAGTGCATCACTTTAGCTCAAACGTTCCTTTAAGCTTGCATCAATATGTATGACTTCATAATCAGTCTCTGGAGAAAAAAAAACACTCGTTTTTGAGTTTTGAAGACTTTTATACATGGAATTACAGCTAATTTACAGTAGTTGGGCTGAGGTTCTATAAATGTTGCTACAGAGAAATATATCTAAAAGACAAACATCTACCATGGTTCTTTCATGCCACATTTTTCATCGCTCTCCCCACTGACTTAGATAAGAAGAGATAAAAAAAACTGTTTTCTGGTGCCTAAAATCTCCTTATTGTTTAGGCTGCTTCCAAAGAAATGCACATGAAGGGGTAGGTCAATGCTCTGATCAAACTGATAAGCAGCAGCATCTTGATATTTGTCTTGTTTGAGTGCACTGAGGAACTCAGTAAGGAGGAAACACCTAGTCCTCACTGAGCTAGAAATAACACCAGCATTACAGAACAGTCGCTCTTATTCAGCTCTGTTTGGGATTTCACATTCCTGAAACGGTTGAATTGCTTCCATGGAAAATATAAAGAGACTAAGATAATTTTCTTCTTATCAGATGCTTTACACAGCAAGGGTAGCTGAAGATGCTCCCCCTGGTGTATTTATCCTCAAGATATCAGCCAGAGACTCTGACCTAGGTCACAATGCCATGGTCACTTATGGACTTTACGGGCTTGGAGATGATCAGTTCCGACTGGATCCATATACTGGTAAGGATTACCAAATACTGTTGCTTTGTGTTTTTATCTGACTCCTGCTTGAAGCATTTCTATATAACTTATGTATGGTTAAGTACAATTCAAAGTCAGTTAGACATTAGTTTGACAAATGCTATCTGGTCTCTTTCAATTTCCGTCCAATACTGAACACAAACTAGGGAAATTACTCTCTTGGGTCAACCAATTTATAGCAAAATATGGCATATAACCAGTATAGACTGTCACTTTCTGATCTATTTGGCTCTGACTCCACAGACCCCTAGCACTCACAAGAATGAAAGTCATGGCATGTTATGCCATCACTTGCTATTGGAATTTATACATAAGTATAAGGAATGTATGGAAATACCCCTTGACAAATCTGTTACATTATGCTTCAAGCACTTGTTGTTTATCATGTCCAACAGGTGAGCTTACAACATTGGCCCCACTGGACAGAGAGAAAAAAGCTTCTTACCACATGCTTGCAAAGGCCACAGATGGAGGAGGACTATCATGTCAAGCAGACATCATCTTGTATCTGGAAGATGTTAATGATAATGGACCTGTATTCTCTATGGATCACTACTCTGTCACTGTGTTTGATAATACTACTTTGAAGACTCCAGTTGCAGTGGTTTTTGCTAGAGATCCAGATGAAGGTAATGCAAGATAATTATGCTACTGTAGTTAAAATGGAGATATTGGTGGGCAAATTCTAGGATGGAATTCAATGCAAAATGGTAGGATTAACAGACTTGACTTGCTTGAATGACCTTAGATTACCTTATGACAATCTATTGCGCATACGTGTGTGATCCAAATAGCTGTGTAAGTTGGTAACACTGGGGCAAGTACAATATTTGGGCATTTTTTCTTGGTGAACTGTGAAGAATAAAACTGTTTTGTGTATTTTGTGCTTTAGGTTTAAACTCTGAAGTTCGATATTACTTCAAAAACTCTGCCAATGGACTTTTCATAGTAGATGAAAACACTGGAGTGGTTTATCTGGAAAAGCCTCTAGAAAATATGGAAGACCAAGTGATTGAGTTAAACGTCTGTGCCACAGACCGTGGTTTGCCGCGTCCACTTTCAACATGTCTACCCATTTCAGTATCTGTAGTGTCTCTGAGTTATTACCGATCAGTGTTCGGGAACCCTGAAAAACTTATATTGCTGCCAGAAGACCAGGCAGTAGGGTCAGAGCTACTGAATCTTTCAGACTTGAGTCAAGACTTGGAGGACAAAGCAAAGATCACATATGAAATCTTGAGTGGGAATGAAAATAAGATGTTCCTTCTGCACGATACAGGTAGAGTAGTCTGCATGATGAGATGATGAGATGTACTGCATAGATTCAGAATGACTAGAGACTGTTCAGATTCATGGTGGGACAACTTAATTTTATACTCCAAGAACCAGCCTTAGAATTCTTCTCTCCCTCTAGGCATAATCTTCATATTGTAAATTAGTAAAACAACAGTTTATTTTATTCTTACCTTGTTTCTCATTACCTAAAAGAGGTTTCATGATTGGCCATCAATATCTGTTCACTGTGCACCCCCACAAACAGCTATCAGAGTAGTCCTGGCGCCGGAAGTTGGTGCCAGAACTACACAGCTCTGTCCATTGTGTATTGAACCGAGCTGGTAAATGCAGCCCCGTTGCCATTCACTTCAGCGGGAGCAATGCTGCAGTTATCATCAATGTAGCTGTGTGGTATTGCAGCATAGCCCCAAACACTTTTCTGAGGCTGAGCTGCAATATCCCACAGATCCAAATAACAATAGTGGCTCTGTTTCTAGAAGAAGGCTACAGTGTTTATCTAATCTTATAAACCCCTTTAGTACTGGATTTGTGCTTCCAAATTTAGCATACTCAGTATTTTTCACTCCTTCTTTAATTCCTACCTTTTATCTATGATATCATTACTTGTTCAATGTACTAATTATATCCAGATACTTGCCAATCCTTCTTATGCACTAATTTCTATTACAGGCAGGTTATACTTGAACAAGAAGTTGGATTATGAATCTCAGCATCAGTATTACCTGTCAGTTGAAGGTACCCGGGCAAGTTCTCCACCCATGAGTGATGTCACAGTTCTTGTGGTGAACATCACTGATGTAAATGATAACAAGCCCATCTTCAGCCTGGAGGAATATGAGGCAGAAATCAGAGAGGATGCAGTTGTGGGTGATCTAATTGTTATGGTAAGAAAGGGGACTCTTCAGTATGAATATACACTAAAGATAACTGAGCCACGCATGATGTTATTGTCTTTGGGTTGCTAGCTATGCCACTTTAAGACAACGCACATTTCCGTAGTGACATTTCAGTAGGTTCTGAACACCATAGTGTTTTCAGCCTTTATTTATACCAATGAATTATTAGATCATTAGAATGAGGGGTGTAGCTATAGGCAGTGCAGAGGCACCTGTTGCCCCCAGGTGCTGGCGCATGAGGGGGTCAAAGGCCTCTGTGTCACATAAGACACCAGTATTATAAATTTCACATAGTACCCAGGTACATATTTTTCATTGGTACCCAGTAGCTTCGAGTTACACCTCTGCTAGAAATAGTTATAGCAGGAGATGAGTGTGTTGATCCTTAGGAGGCAGGGACTAGACATACTGTAACATATATTGTGTTGTGTATGTGTGTATTATATATAAGGTTAGTTTCATTCTACATATTTTCTATAGGTATCTGCTGCAGATCTGGATGGACCAAACAACAATAAAGTCACTTTCCAGATTGTGAGAGGTGACCCCCTTGGCCACTTTTCAATACACCCTGAGCGAGGAGATCTGAGAGTTTTAAGTCGACTGGACAGAGAGAAGGTGAGCGTTTTCCCACAAAGTGGTTGAACTTGTCTTGCTGACTTCAAAAACGAATCACTTTAAGCAAAAAGCACAGAAATATGCAGGGCATGTCTAGTTCCGTTCTACAGGTTATTTTTAGAGTTTGATTCAAAATGTTACATGTTTAGCTTTGAACTATGTATGTTCCGTTCTCCTCAATTTACTCTTAACATGCTATGTTGTTTCTATATGGAATGTTCTATCACAGGGATGCCCAACCTGCAGCCGTCCAGCTGTTGCAAAACTACAACTCCCAGCATGCCTAGACAGCCTACAGCTATTAGGGCATGCTGGGAGTTGTAGTTTTGCAACAACTGGAGGGCCGCAGGTAGAGCATCCCTGTTCTATCACATTAAAACATCTTTTTCTGTGAATTTTAGGAAATGTTATCCTTCTCCCGTGTATTGTGTTTCAATCCTCTTTTTAATCTAAAGAGAGACATAGGCAAACTGATCTTCTGAAAGTGATGTACAAGGGGTCTTACATGACCATAACATCATGTCATACAAGACATAACATGGTATACACAGAATGCAAGAATTAATTAAAGACTAATAGAATGTATGCAACACTGGGGTAGCTCTAGGTAGTTCACATTTCCCATGCTTCACTCTCGTAGTCAGCAGCAGTATGTAGGCACTGCTTACAGCAACTGTTGGGGTCACCTAATATGTAAATCTGTTCCATTTCCATGTTTTTCATCGTTACCAGAAATCCAAATATTCCCTTGTGGTACGAGCTACAGACAATGGTATTCCAACTTTCTTCAGTGAAGCACCTGTCCATGTACATTTACTGGATGTGAATGACAACCCTCCCATGTTCTTACAGTCCAACTATAGTCTTGTACTTCAGGTATGGGTCACCAACACTATACAAGCTTCTCTGTCAATGTTTTCATATTTTTCTTAATTTAATTATCATAATTTTTCTTTAGGATGGTTCTCCAGCTGGTACTAGTGTTATGACACTTATTGCAACAGATAAGGATTCCCCCAAACATGGACCTCCCTTCAACTTCCGAATACTTCAAGGAAATGAGGAGAATGTGTTTCATATCAGCCAAGATGGAATCCTATCTACAACATCTCTTCTCACCAAAAGTGTGAAGGAGAAATATCTGTTAAAGATCCAGGTAAAAATGGGTTCATAATGTTTTAAATTTTAAAACATAATTAACCACAATGCCCTTCTTTATAAATCACTAGAAGAAGATAATGATAACATGATATATAAACCTAGCTTCACAGCATAGTACATAGTACATAGTAAAATCCCAATCTCTCAAAGGATAAATCTGTAAGCAATATGGCTGTATAAAAAATAAGGCTTGGGCTGAGGAGAGTGCAATGTCAGCTATATTGAATCCAGTGAGTGTCATTCCAATAGAAATCCATGAGTTATGTGTCCATCATTTACATATGAGGTTTCTATTGACTATGTTGTCGCACTTACAAATTGTATTGTAGGACCCAATGTAAGCCTAAAAGTGTGAAAAAAGGCATGGAAATGTATCCACAAACTGAAATTCTAACCATCACTTCTTTCCAATTATTCTTGTAGGTTACTGACAGTGGCACCCCACATCTCTCTTCATCCACTTTTATCAGTATTCAAGTAATTGACCAAAGCAGACACCCTCCTACAGTATTGCCACTAGAAATCTTCATCACCAGTAGTGAAGTGTCTTTCCATGGCAGTGTTTTGGGCAAGCTTCATGCCACAGACCAGGATCTCCATGACACACTAATGTACAGATTGGCTGAAGATGAACTAAAAAAGGGCCTATTTTCTGTAGGCATAACAGATGGCAAAGTCATAGCACTACAAAGTCTTCACCAAGGACATTACTTCTTCAATGTGACAGTCACTGATGGGACATTTTCATCCACAGCTCCTGTACATATCTATGTATGGTGTTTTAGCGAAGAGGCGCTTCAGCAAGCATTGGTTTTACGTTTCAAAAACCTATCTCCAGGAGACTTCATAGGTGACCACTGGCGAAGTTTTCAAAGGTTCCTTGGGAACCTTCTAACAATAGACCGCCAACAGATTCAGATGGCCAGTCTACAGAAGGATGAGGAGTCTTTGGACCTTGTTTTGGTGACTGGAACAGGTTCCAACTCATATGCAAGTCCTCAGATTCTTTCAGAGAAAATCCATGCAGCGAGACGTGAGCTTGACCAGACTGTGGGGTTACACGTCGACAACATATTTTACCTGCCCTGTCATGGAGCCCAGTGCAAAAGCCGCACATGCCATGAAGTGATAAAGCTGGACCAGTCAGTACTATCCTCTTACAGCACTGCTCGACTGAGCGTTATTACACCACAGTATAGTCTACAACAAGTATGCACATGCAACAGTAAGTCTGTTACTGTATGTTTTTTTTTGTGGGAGGGAGTATGTAACATTTCTGTGCAGTTATTTTGGGCTCTCCTTCAAGAAGATAAAGGAAACAGATCAATTGTTTGCCAATGTCTAAAGTCTCATCTAATGTATTCCTCGTCTTTTATCATTAGGTACAGCTTTGCGGTTTGACAACCAGAGTTTTTTGTATTACCGCCACAATGTCTCCAGAGAATGGAAAGTCAAGCTACATCTTAAGACCCGCCAACCCCAGTCTGTTTTGATGCATGTTAATGGTTCATCCTCTTTTCTGTTGGAGGTAAGTTAAGATGTTGTAATGTAAAGGCATCAGTATTATGCATAAAACAGTATGATTTTAACTTTATTCATGTTAATATTCAAGTAGTTAAAGGGGTTCTCTGGGAATGCATAAAATAAAATGACTTTTTATAATGGATCATTTTCTCTAGGGAGCAATAATCAGGGGAAATAATTTGGCCACCATCCTTTAAGTACACACAAAACTGATCCTTATCACAGTAAAGGACAAGTTATTTCAGAGCACTGAGCTAAAGAACTGCCTCATCATCCTCTCTGCTCTGCTTGGGGATCATGATCCTGAATACAGGTCATAAAATCTACAGCTGAATCTCTGTAGGAATGGAGTTCAGTGGACAAATTGGTATGGTATGGCTAATGAGCAGAAGCACTTGTACGCAGTCTCCATTACCACAGCCACACATTTCCACAGTCTGTCTTGTCCTTCCTCTCTGTACTTCAGAGTAATGTCTTCTCATAAACTCCATTTCTACAGAGATTTAGCTAAATATCTTATCAGCTGTGTTCAGGATTATAATCACAGACAAGCAGAGCAGAGAGGAGGCTGAGGCAGCTCTTTAGCTCAGTGTTCCAAATTATCATTTTATGTGATTAGGACAGGTTTTGTGTGTATTAATAGGACGGTGGCCATTTTTCCCCTTCAATGATTGCTCCCTAGGAAAAACAAGTCATTATAACTAATGAAAGATATTTGGGAATATATTTATAATAAAGTAACATGTAAGTATTTTCAGTCATTTTATTTTGTGAATTCCCAGAGAACCCCTGTAACCAACTGCATTCATTAAATGGCCCACCAAAGAGTGACATTCTGAGGGTCAAAATATGTGAATCCCACCCTTTACAAACATATCATATGACCTTCTTGAGTTTTCTGATTGGAGAAGGAGAAAACCCTTTAGAGGCTGTCATGACTAGTTCAGGATTATTAGGGTTATCTGTTGCTCTAGTATCTAAGTATATATTCAATAAGACTTTCTTTTAAGAATCTAGGAGAATTTTCTCAAAGAACAAGTACCTATAACTTTTCAGTGGAATAGAAACATGGCCTAACGATCATGACCATTTTATTATACATGGATTGTATCATGGATCATGGAAATGCTGCATGTTTGTCACTAGAAATTGATAGTTCTTGACATGTCTGTCACTATTAAGTCATGATGATCAGGCTTTCTTTAAAGTCCTACTCCACAATTATGGCCGCAGATGATACTGGCACCAAATTCTTCCTATAAAAAGATGTCAAATTTCAGAATACACCTTTCACCAAACAATTTACCTCTCACCATCACCTGTAGAGATGCTTTACCAAACATAACCTTGTACCTACTAATCACAGTTTAAAGGAGTTGTCCAGGCTTAGAAAACAGCACCATAGAGTCATAGGCTGTGTATGGTATTGCAGCTCAGCGTTATTCAGTTGAGGCTGAGCCACAACATCAGATATAGATCATGGACCAGTGTGGTGCTTTTAAAGAAAAAGTTTTTCTCATTGAGTTTCTAATTGAGGACAACCAATTTAATAGGCCGACAATTTTCTGAGGAGACTTTTCCCTAGGTAAATAGTGTATATACCTTCTTTTGTCAAGTTGCTACAAATCTATGAAGACATTACAATTTTATCTGTATTTAGGTAAGCTGGGTCACCACAAATATGACTACCATACTAGCTGTGACTACAGTTCCCACTAGTCAGTATTACCAGCTGGAGCCGGTATATAGAAGTGCCCAGCGATTTTCAATAGTGATGCCCCCTTGCTACTAAGGGCTGTATTGCTAAATCTTGTGCTTATTTGTACCTCTTGTTTTAAAGCTAAGAATCTATGCTTTAAAACAAGACCAGTATTGCAGTGCTAGCCACCGTACAGCCTGAGATAGTCTTAGAAATCTGATCAGTTGTAAGATCGGTAGGTAATACCTGCAGATCTCACTCCTGATTTGAATTTTTAAGTGATATTCCTTCAGCAGTAATATATCTCCTGGTGTAGGTATTAAAGGGGTTGTCCAGGATTAGAACAGTATGACTGCTGTCTTCCAAAAATAGACCACTTTGTGGCACTCTGCTCCTCTAATGCTGTTATATGGTACCCACCCCGTTTGTTCCTTGTAAAATAACAGCAATGAAGAAAATGTATTCGTTGAAAATCTTTATTCAAGACGGCAAATACGTGTATTTGCCGCCTTGAATAAAGATTCTGCTGTCTTCCAAAAACAGCACTACACCTGTCCAACAGGTTGTTTGTAGTATTGTAGCTCAACCCTATTCACTTCAATAGTGCTGTGTGGCAATACCGGACACAACATATGGACACGTGCTGTTTCTGGTAGAAAGCAGACATGTTTTTCTAATCCTAGACAACCTTGTTAAACAGCCTGAGATAGGAGGTAATTTATTAAGACTGGCATTTCAGACGTGGGTTTTAATAACCCCTGCACTAGTGGTGGATCCGCTGACGTTATGAAGAGGTGCCAACTTTGGCGCATCTACTGCTGATCTAAATGTAAGCATGCCCTCTTTTTTAGACTTGGCATGAGCGGGGAAAGGGCACAGATTGTGGCGCGAATAACCAAATTGTGGCGAAATAGAAGCAGAACTATGAAAATAATGGACGCAATGTTTCTGTCAAATAACATAAATGAATACCACATTAAAGTCCCTATTTACTATAATAGAATCTGATTTTCATTACAAAACCTAAGATTTTATCTGACAAAAAAGCGCAGCATGCGCAGAATCTACTATGAAAGAGCTTCCAAAGCAGATGTGCATGGAGCCTAATGGGAACACCTGTGCATGTAAAATTTGGCTAAGTTAACATGAGCACAAGTTGTTTAAGTTGTTCTATTCTGATAAAGAACAGAACATGGAAAAAATGTTTCCACTACTATAACCATTGATTTCAATGGTGTAACGTTAGCATCAGCTTGATTCTGTTCCTTCATGTTTCTGTTATATTTGATGGGAGAAAAGTCATGTCTGCAGGATAATGGAAACATGATGGAAAAGAGTTTTCCGTTTTTTTTTATTTTTAACATTGACATTAATACATCCTGTCTAGAAATAGAAAGTGTTCTGTTTGTATCCATGATATCCTTTGTATGCCATATAATGGATCATGCTTTTCTGGTGCTCTGGTGGCAGAGAACATGAAAAAGTCAACATAAATGTGAACTGAGCCTGATCATTCCCATCATCGATTTCCATTAGTCAGAAAAGGATTTTTTTTCTCACTGTCACCATGAACAATTGTTTTCAATCAGTCTTACAAAATAAACCAATATGACAAACCACAGCAAATTGGGCTCCTGCATAGGGCCACAGGAATCAAGGGTAACACTGAAATAGGTACAGGGGATGTATTTTTCCTGGCTTTGTGGTTATTTGCTTCTCCATAAAAGCTCATTTAATTATACCTGTTCACACATGAGGCCTGTGCATATTTTTTTCTTTGCATTATATATACCATTAACATACTATGTTAATCAGCAGGCTCAGTCCTACCAGGCAGCATGTCTGGTTTAATAGGGTTGATTCTGATGGCAGGTACTCTTTAAGGTGGCCATAAACCTTAGATAGCTGTCAGCCAAACGCTTTCCTCTGACCACCCCCATATACATGTGATCTCAATAGGTATATGTTGGTGGCTAATCTTCCATGAGAACTAAGGATTAATTATATTAAAACTAATACCGTATGTCTGATCTTTCTCCTCCCCTATGCATATTGGATGGTTGACTGGTCAGATATTTATGGGCATCTTTAGGGCCTACCATGAGAGTATGATTTGCACTATTATCATTGTACACACAGGTCATATCCTTAAAACATGCTTTTTTTTAAAGAAAGTAAGACCAATAGAAACTGTCCTTAACACATGCTTATAGGCTCCAAATGAGGTTTACATATGGTTGTCCACTGCTGGATCTAGTGTTAGGACCTAAATACCTAAAGCGCAACTTTTTACATTAGCTTGAGGGTTATCTACTCAAGAGAACCTCTTTTCAAATAGAAGCTTCTATAATCCTCACCAATGGCAATTTAATCATTAAATGAATGGCCATCTAGGTAATGCTTGGATGCATCCGGTCCACCTCAGTGGGAGGCACTCTTATAGAAAAGCTCTGTTCTAGTTCATATAGTGGAGTTCCCTTTATGATGTCGGTATGCCCTGGATATGGCATATGAACAAGGGTTGCTTTTATGATACAACTTCTTTAATACACAATATTGCTGAAGGGTTTATATCTCTGGCACGTCATATTGTAGCCAGGAAGGATGTAAGAATGAGCAGGCAGCTGTACCCAAAGGCATCCTGACACGTCTTAGCTTGCTCTGCAGTATATCTTCTGAGCTAGAACTGAACATTTTGATCATGGATGATGAAGATTTCATGATTTGACAGGAAATGAGTGTTACTAAAGGCAGAATCTCATGCACTGTGTACTACAGAAATGTGAAGGACATTTCAAAGACATCAATCAATATTACATCTATAACCACAAGCCGAGTAAAAGGCTACAAGTTCATGAATTACAGGCTGCAACTGGCATGGTCTCTAGTAGCTACAAGTGAAAACAAGTTAAAGATGTCTTTAACATTTTGTAGCTCATAAAAAAAATTTGTCTCAAAATTTGTTCACACATAATGTCTTTGCTATATGTGCTGGTTCTGTTTCTGCATGCTAATTGCTTGTAGATTTGGCGTCTGGTATAACAAATAATTAAGTCAGTTCTCTGCATTTCTCCATTATGTTTTTGTCCTTGAAGAAGTCATTATTACACAATCCCTTCAGTTAACATGCTAATCACTATGCTGAAAATAGTGCAGAAATGTTAAAACTACCCCCACTGGTTACTTTGAGCACTGTTCATTAATGTGTAATAGCATTTGCTGTTCTTTCAATGATAAAAAAAAAATAAAATGGTGTTCAAGGGTGAACATTCACATTAAAGGGCTTGTCAGGAGGATAAACAGGAAAATGTAGAATGTGAAAAAAAAAACATGCAATTAACTGTGTGTCAAGAGCCACCAGGATGCAATAAGCAGTGGGGGCCCAGTGTTATGGTGGCGCTCAATGGCCACCACCATCTTGCTATCCAAGGCTGGCAAGGGCGTTACACCTCCCACCTTGCCCCTGCTCAGTATCCTGTGTCCTATGCAGCAGGCTGCAGTCTAGTTGCAAGGTTTTTCCCCCGTGTGTGTATGATATATGATAGAGACCTTTCCCTGCAGCACTTCAGGGGTTAATGCCCTTTCTGATTCAGTGTTCAGCTGCTTGACTAATGAGCTCATATATAGCTGTGCTGCTGACCTCAGTTCCTTGACTGTGTAATTTGTCTCTACATATATTGCAAGGTCTGTACAAGGCATGCTGGAGCATAAGAGATGTTATTTCTTTGTCTGCTTGTGTATGGACCTTGCTTGATTCCAAGATCCTGATCCTGTGCTGCCTGCTCTGACCTTTGGATTGTTTCACAGATTTGTACAAACTCTCCCAGCCCTGACCTCTGCCTGTTTTTTGAATATGTTTATTGTCTATTCCCTCTGTGCCATGCACAGGTGTCTCTGATCCCTGTGGGTTAGCATCCAACCACACTAGGACTATTCCATACTCCCCTACAGTGAAGTCCAGATCACTGTATAGATTTTAAAGTGTATATACGAGGGGACTGCCAGGACAAAGCCCTTAGATCTAGCACAAAATAAAACCGGTTGGTTGGCACAATGGTTTCACAACCATTGTCCATAACACCCAGTAGGAGTTGGAATGGTAGCAATGGATCAATGTAGTACAGTGGTGCTTGAAAGTTTGTGAACCCTTTTAAATTTTCTAGATTTCTTATAAATGTGACCAAAAACTACATGAGATTTTCACACAAATCCTAAAAGTAGATAAAGATAACCAAATCAAACAAATGAGTCAAAAATATAAGACTTATTTATGTATTGAGGATAATGATCCAATATCACATACTGTACCTGTGAACATTTAGTATTAGCAGATAATTTGAAGGTGAAAATAGTCAGGTGTTTTCAATCAATGGGATGACAATCAGTTGTGAGTAGGCAATCTATTTATTTAAAGAACAGAGATCTATCAATGTCTGATCTTAACAACAAAACAGATCATTTGTGAAAGTGTATAATGGCATGAACAAAGGAGATTTCTGAGAACCTCAGAAGAAGAGTTGTTGATGCTCAGGTTGGAAAAGGTTACAAAACTATCTCTAAAGAGTTTGGACACCAATCCACATTCAGGAAGATTGTGTACAAATGGAGGAAATTGAAGACCATTATCACCCTCCCCAGAAGTGGTCAACCAACAAAGATCACACCAAGAGCAAGGCATGTAATACTCTATGAGGTCACAAAGGAACCCAAAGTAACCTCTAAGCAACTAAAAGCCTTTTTCATATTAGCTAATGTTAATGTTCATAAGTCCACTGTCTGCAGGACAATGAGCAACAATGGTGTGCATGGCAAAATTGCAAGGAGAAAGACACTGCTGTCCAAAATGAACAATGCTACCCATCTGCAGCTTGCTAAAGATCACCTGGACAAACCAGAAGACTATTGGAACAATGTACTGTGGATGGATGAAACTAAAATAGAACGTTTTGGTTTAAGTGAGAAGCGTTATATGGTTGGAGAAAGGAAAACTCTGCATTGCAACATAAAAATTTCATCCCATTTGTGAAATACAGTGTTGGTAGCATTATGGTTTGGGCCTGTTTTGCTGCATCTGGGCGAGGATAGCTTGCCATTACTGATGGAACAATGAATTCTAAATTATACCAGCAAATTCTAACGGAAAGGGTCAGGAAATCTATCCATGAGCTGAATCTCATGAGAATGTGGGTCATGCAGCAAGATGACAACTCTAAGCAAGTCGGTTTACCAAAGTATGGTTATAAAGAAGAATAAAGTCAAAGTTTTGGAAAGGCCAAGTCAAGTTCTGACCTAAATCCAATAGAAATGTTTTGGATGGACCTGAAGCAAGAAGTTTATGGGAGAAAACCTACTAACACAACAGAGATGAAGCTGTTTTGTACAGAGGAATGGACTAAAATTCCTAATATGCAGAACTAATGAACAATTACCGGAAATGTTTATTTATTGCTGTACAAGGGGGTTACACAGATACTGAAAGGTTAACATACTTTTGCCACTCACAGATGATCATTTTCCTCAATAAATAAATGATTGAGTCTAAAATTCTTGTCTCATTTGTTTGATTTGGTTATCATTATCCACTTGTAGGATTTGTGTGAAAACCTGATGTAGTTGTAGGTCAAATTTATGCAGAAATATAGAAAATTCTGAATGGTTCACAAACTTTCATGCATCAACAATGGACAGACTCTAAACATAGATTCCTCTTGTCTTCAATTTCAAACACAAGTTTGTTATGTAAGTTTGTTATTTAATTTTTTTTCTTGACCATTTTACAGCTTGATAACGGTTCCGTACATTATAAGCATCTCTGCCAAGGAACTTCCATCCAGAATCTGTTTTTGGAGACATTGGTAAATGACGGAGCTTTACATAGTATTATGCTAGAAGTAACAAGTTCTACTGTCAAATTCCATGTGGATGGTGTGGACATGGAGCAACCTCTACCTACGTGCACTGGGAAGACATCTCACTTGATCATTGGTGGACTCATACAAGATGACGGCTTTGTCTCTAAAGGATTTCATGGCTGCATGGATAACATCACCATTAATGGACAAACAGTGGCAAGCCTGGGACCAACTCTTTATCAGAAGAACATTATGCCGTGTTGTGAACATACTCAAGCCTGCAGCCAGGAGCCATGTCCAAGTGGCAGAATGTGTGCAGAGATGGCTAATGGAGGTAAGTACTTGACTAAAAAGTAACAAGGCTAAGAAGAGATGTCTGATCAATGTTTGATATAAAAATATATTTATATACTTACATTACCTTTTTCCTCCAGGTTATTCATGTCTCTGTCATTCTCCATTCTTGGGTCCTAAGTGTGATCTGGGTATAGACCCATGTGCCACATCTTCTTGTATGCAAGGTAGAATGTGCACATCCATGACCAATGGTTTCACATGCAGCTGCCCTCCAGGTTTTAAAGGTGAAAGGTGAGTATCCGTCACTACTTTATATTATAGTAGCCAAGTACTCATACAGCTTGTATGGGAAAAAAGGCAACCAACAACAAGTTGACCACATCCCCTTTTCTCAAGCTCTGCATAGGATGGGGAGCAAACAAGCATCGAGTGTTCTGGTCTCAAGTGGTTAAGGGTTGTAGTGGTGCTTTCCTCTAAGCATGCTGCACTGATTTTAATTTTCCATTTTCTGAAAAATGCTTTCTCCTGATGTTATTCTCACCTCTGCTCGCTGAGCAATACTGTACACAGTAGTGTGACTTATAATACAGGATGCAAACATTTTTCTCTGAAATGGCCCATTAACTATATTTGATGCATCATAATGGCTGCAATTTTACTAGAAGAATTATAAATATTCTCTTTCTTGCATTCTCTTTCCTGCAGATGCGAGACTGTAGTGAGAAGCTGTGAAGATGGTTCCTGTGGGAAGGCAGACCACTGCACACCCAGCAGCACATGCAATTGCAGTGACATTAATGGTGGGCAGCTGTGTGCTGAAGTAGATGGCCCTGAAAGAGATAGAAGATCCCTCATATCCGGAGCTCAGGAGATTGTTGAAATCTTAGGAGGGGTCCTTGCAGTCCTGTTCTTAGTGGGACTTTTTGTCATCTTTAGAAAACGCATTTGTAGACGAATTGGAAGCCACAAACCTGCCCCACAAGAAGACCCAGACCTAAAACAATATATATCCAGAGACATAGGTGTGGGCACCCAAGGGGCACCAATGGAACTTAACCTTCTCAGTTCTGTACCTCGAAACCAGTTGGATGAGGAAGGTCAGTCAAGAAGAAACAATGTTCCAGAGCTACTTACCTTCTGTAAACCACAGGGGACACGGGGCCCTGCTGTCTGCAGTGTGGCACCCAATCTACCTCCAGCACCTCCATCCAGTTCTGACAATGAGTCCATTGCTAAAAACAACTGGGATTGTGAAGAGAGCAGTAAGTGTTTCTTCTATTTTCTCAAATACCAAGCTCAACTTGATGGAACGGCAGTAACTAAAGGAAGGCTTCATTTACACTGGCATTTCTTGGTGATCTGATTACTTTTGGATCTTGGAGAATATCAATAGGCCATCGGTGTAAGGCATAGACAAAGAGAGTCCACAACCTAATAGGATCTATTACATCCATATGGCTTAATAGGGTAGCTGGAAGGAGCCAGTACATCAGCCCCCTTGGTGCATCTGGTTGTCCAAGAAGGATACCCAGGGTACTTAACTTGCATATTATATGGCAACATTTTGGATTCCTAATGAGGGGATGGCAGAGAATATACACCCACTAACGTTTGTATGTTATGGGATCTTATAGATGCCATCAGGTGGTAGATACTTTCAAATGGGAATAAACATGGATTATCAATAGATACTTTTTCCCCTCCTTTATCGATGCTAACGCATATATTTTGGGTCATTAATAAAGCAGTAAATATACAGAGGTACTTCTGCAGGTGGCAG
Source organism: Rhinella marina (assembly GCA_900303285.1). Taxonomy (NCBI): domain Eukaryota; kingdom Metazoa; phylum Chordata; class Amphibia; order Anura; family Bufonidae; genus Rhinella; species Rhinella marina. Next base: position 168,909 of record ONZH01013842.1, read on the forward strand.
AGGATTATATGCCTCCAGACCTGAATGCATGGACCTAGTATGATGGCCCACAGAGTCATTATGGCTCTGTATAACTCTGTGTGCTGCCATATGTGGTATGCCCTCGATATGACATGCAGTGGAACATGCCACGTCTCATTCCATACGAACTCAACATAAAATGCTCTGTATGCCTCTGTATGAAATTGGGAGTATACACTTTTACAGTAGGGCCCCATAGATAACAATGAATACCATATTATGGATCAATACAACTGTGCCTTAACCCTTTCACATATGTGTCCTATTCTATATACAGTCAAGTTAGTCATGAATGTATTTTATATATAGTATAAGATCTCAACAGAGGAGAATATAATTTGACTGATTGCAGACAATCATGCAAATATGTCCTGTCCACCTGTTTTATGGTATAGAGAGTAAATTCGGGTCACACTTGGCATCTTTGCGGCAATTTACCGCTGGGGTGTCTAGAGACTACTTCTCAGTGGAAGGGAAATTAAGAATTCTGCTGCTAAATGGAAACAGATCTCCTGCAATTTCTACTGAACCAAACATATATCACTGTATGTTAATTTGCAGACACATTTTTATACATATGTAACTGATCTTTGAAGCTCATCTTAAAAAATCACACTTGCCTAAGGGGCTGTTCACATAATGCTTTAGCGCTCCACTGAGCTTTCCACCAAGGGGTTATGTTTGAATGCAAAAAAAAATTTAAAAAAATTATTCAAATATATCTCTCAGCAGATCTATTTACTTCTGACGGTTTACATTTTGTTTTTGTTTTTTGAGTCCACAATAGCAGAGTCTATCACACTATTGCGACTTCAAAAAGACTTAAAGGGAATCTGTCAGCTCTGAAACACCCTCCAAACTAGAGTAAGCGGTGTATAGTGTAAGTGACGTCGAGTCTGGTTATGTAATTTTTATCTTTATACTCACTTCCATTCTGACGCTGTGCTCCCACAAACCAGCAGTAAAATGCACTCACTGGACTCCAGTGCTCACTCACATAATGGAGAGGACTCAAAGAAGAGTCTTCTCAATGCATTTAACTGCCAGTTTGTGGGAGCACAGCGTCGGAATGACGGAAAGTGAGTATGAAGATAAAACTTACATATTTAGATTCAGCATTACTTACACTATACATCGTTTTCGGAGATGACAGGTTCCCTTTAAACAGATGGAAATCCGGTCAAACAGAGTACAAAGTTTCATCTTTTCAGTTCTGCCTTGTTGAAGTGAATGGATCTGCTGAATACCTTTGAATACAGTTTTTTGGTAGTCAAACGTATCCCTCCAATGGAGAACTGAATGGAGAGCTAAAACCTGATGTCCTATTAAAGGGTTTCTGTCACCAGGATTTTCGTTATGAATCAGGCTGACATTAGAGATGTGCTAATGTCACCTGATTCCAAGTATATATTTCTTTTATTCACTGGTTCCTGTGTTTTTATATAAAATTAACTTTTATTTTATGCTAATAAGCCTCTAGGAGCTCTAGAAACGCCCACTTGATCTTACTTGACAGGGCCAGGCAGCTTTTTTCTCCTATTGCCGGCCCTGTCCACGATCTAAATCCCGCGCCTGCGCCGTGGTGTCCTTTATTCGTCGCAGGCGCAGCCGGCTACCAGGCTCCCAGCTTCCTCACTGCGCCCAATACATCAGAGTCGAGCACAGCGCAGGCGCAATGAGGAAGCCGGGAGCCTGGAAGCATCATTCACTCACTGCGCCTGCGCCAAATACTGAAAGGCACGGCGCAGGCGCGCGATGTAGACCGAGGACAGGGTCGGCAGGAGGAGAAGAAAGCTGCCTGGACCTGTCAATGAAGATCAAGTGGGCATTTCTAAAGGTGGGCAAACGGAGCCTCTAAGAGCAGGGGTAACACCCCCCCTGCTCCTAGAGGCTTATTAGCATAAAATAAAAGTTCATTTTAGATAAAAACAGGGGAACCAGTGAATAAAGGAAATATATAGTTGGAATCAGGTGACATTAGCACATCTCTAATGTCAGCCTGATTCATAACGAAAATCCTGGTGACAGAAACCCATTAAAGACATTTCAATGTACCTGTACTAGAAGACAGTACTACAATAAGTAGACATGATATGCTACTGACACCTGGTGGATGAAGCTAGTGACAGCAGCAAAGATGCTACTTGTTGTCACTCGTTTTAATTGGAGGTCTGGAATTCCCCGTAGTGTACCTACATGTTTTTGATTGACAGTCCTTACTCTCTGTAAGCTCCAGGAATGCTGAGGCGATTTTGTTACTTGTGTGAGTTAGCTCTGGGAGTGGAAGGCTACAACATTATCACACATTTGAGTTCTACCTTCAGTAACAAGTAGTCTAATTAATGCAATTTTCTTTTCTCCTCTGGCAAGGAAACTTGGCTTGTGGTTTTTTTAACCCAGGTTACCAAGACTCCTGAATTGCAGACCTACCTAGATGAGCTTGATATGTAGATGGGATGAATAGCTACATAACAACAACCCCTGCTGGATCTATAATGTCAATCATATTGGTTGTCACTCCATTTTCTCATAAATGATTAGCACTAAGAGATGATAAAACATAATTTTTACCATGTTGATATAAGAGACTGTGGATTTCTGATAGTAGGTGGAAATATCCTTCAAGAGCTAGTAGTATACTTTATAGCTATTACCCTCATGCTAATACCGATTATTTCTTGTGTTCTAGTGTATGCGGGAGATTCATCATTTTGGCAATCCAGCTATAGTCCTGCAGAAATACAGAGATATCCACAACCGAAAACTTCCACTGCACCCCCTATTCCACCTCTTCCAAGAGAACCAGAGCAAGAGCCCTTATTTGGTGGATTCCCGTTTCCTTTAGAAACTAACCACAAAAGAGCCCCAATACCTCCTTGTTATAGCAACCGGAATGTGGATGATTTTTTCCCACAACCATCTGCCTGCCAGGACCAATACACTGCAATTAGCTATTATCCCTCACAACTCACACAGCCCAAAGGCTTATCTTACCCAGCCAAGGATGGACTCCAGCGTCTTAATGTACGACTGAGCGTGGCACAACCATCCTATGCAGACTGTGGTGTCCCACCAATGCCGAATTCAAATTACCAGGCTCCAGATCTGGCAGAAAGTGACTATGGCAGCTGTGAAGAAGTTATGTTTTAAAGCTGAGCAGTGCTTTGGTTACAAGATAAATTTGGAAATGATCATGAGAAGTACTAGAGAAAGCAAAGGAAAGATGCTATACATAAGATCACTGCAGAAAGACCAGATGGTATTCTGCAACAATACATTGGGAGCCGCCATGGGGTTCTCATCTGTGCCATCATAAGGAGAGCTTGTGTTTCAGCATCTATCTTGAAGAGAAAATGTTCATCCAGTGAGTGCATAGAGGAACTATGTACAAAGGGTAATATCTTGCAGTAAGATAGTACAGAGCTCATATATTCCTATAACATGCTGAGCATGACACATTTAAGTCCTGGTGACCCTAAAAAGCTGCACTGCATACAGTATTATCTCTGGCAGGGAATGTTGTTTAGAGCCCTTTGAAGGTGACCTCACCCTAATGTCTTTTTTATAGCAAAGAAACCATTTTTGGAGCATACTTTCACAAACCAATACAATTAACTTCTTATTATTAAAACTATGTAGGTGCACATTGGAGAAGCGGAGGCAAAAATCCGCATTTTCATATTTGTTTACTGTAGGTTGCTTGCATGATAAAAGCAGTGTTATATCAAAAGACAAATATGCTGCCAAAATTCTAGGAATAGAGAAGTCATGGAGCAAAATATATATGGCTGGCAGCTCAGGTACAATAAAGTCTACAACGACTAATGAATTTACAGGACATCAATGTACTAACTCACAGTGATATGGCAAATTATGTATATTGTATATGCTGCCACTGGGGGCCCTGAGGGCATTGGATGCATCTATTCCCTCCATAACTGTATAATATTGTTATATTCTAACTTTTGGTGTATATAGCTGTATTTTTAAAAACAATAAAATATAATTTTTTATAAATAGTTCTGTTAACATAATTACATGTATATTATCGAGAAAAAAAAACAACCTTTATTTCCTAAAATCTAGCAGTGTTATTTTGTACTGGACAGCAGAGTGGCATGAGGTGTTGCATAGTGATCTTAGCAGATCATTTACCATAGATTTAGATCTCATGCACACAGCTGTGTTATGGCTCAGTTCTTTTCTGCACAGAGGTGTAATATGGAGATTATAAAATCCACCGGCCAATACTGTACTGAGGCTTGTCATGTTTTATCAGATACGCCCCCAATACATTTTACTACAGACATACTATAAGCAAGAAAAATAAATACAGTGATGTCACAGTGGCAGCCTAGGAATATTTGTCATAGTGATGTCACAGTGCAGGTATATTTCACATAGTGATAGTGATGTCACAGTACAGGTATATTTCACACAGTGATAGTGATGCCACAAAACAGAAAATACACACAGTGATTTCATAGTGCCTGGAAAAAAACAATGCACAGTGATGTAACAGCTAATAGCTAAGGGCTACAGTGAGGTCACAGCATAAGGATTATAAGCGCAGCATCATAATACAAAGAGAATGCACATAGTGATGTCACAGTACAGAGGTAATAAACACAGCGATGTCACATTACAGAGGTAATGAACACAATGATGTAACGGTATAGAGATAATGAACACGGTTATGTCACTGTACAGAGGTAATGAACACAGTTATGTCACTGTACAGAGGTAATGAACACAGTTATGTCACATTACAGAGGTAATGAACTCATTGGTGGAGTAGTATAGAGGTAATGAACACAGTGATATAACGACATGGAGGTAATAAACACAGTGATGTCACAGTACAGAGCTAAAAAACATGATGGAGTAGTATAGAGGTAATGAACACAGTGATATAACGACATAGAGGTAATAAACACAGTGATGTCACAGTACAGAGCTAAAAAACATGATGGAGCTAAAAGATAATGCTCACAGGGAGATCGCAAAACATGGATAATAAACAGTGATGTCACAGTACAGATAGTAAACAATGGTACTGTATGTGTTAGGCCTCATGCACACGACCGTATCCATTTTTATTGTCTGTAAATCGTGATTCCACAAAAGAAAGATACCGGCCATGTGCATCCTGCATTTACACTTCCACTGGTTCCGCAGTATGGTACAAATGCCTATTCTTGTCTGCAAAACGGACTTGTCCTATCTTTTTGCAGGGCCATGGAATGGACATATGGACAGCACACAATGTACCATCCGAATCTTTTGCAGCCCCACTGAAATGAATGAGTCCTCATCCAACTCGCAAACAATGCGAATCGGATGCAGACTGAAACTACTTTCATATGCATGAGGCCTTAGAGTGGCCACTAGGGCACTTTAAGCAATTAGAGCCCAGGGGCTTGTGCAACCTCATTACCTCTTTGGCTACAGCTTGCCAGAGTTCAGTGTATTGGCATAGACGGTACTAACTTTTCCCATCGCGACCCATTGACTATAAAGGTACCCGGTAGGAATCTAGCCTGTTTCTGGCATTTGTGCCAGGATTTGGCCAGACAAAAACGATGCTTGCATCAGTTTTTGTCTGGCTAAATCCAGGCATTTATGCCAAAAACAGAAAAGATTCCTACCGGGCCCCTTTATAGTCAATGGCAATGGCTATGTCTGAGACAAGGACCTTCTGCAGGCTGTTCCTCTGCCTGAAGAATTTAGCACTAGTGTGAAAGAAGCCTTAGGCCCCTTTCACACGAGCGGGAGACTCGGACGTCTCCCGCATCGTTTGCAGTGTACTGAACACTGAACGGGGGTTACATAGCATTATACTGATTTATGATGCTATGTAACCCTTACAGTTCTGGAATGTTATGGATAACATTGCCAGCATTATCCAACACATTCCAGAACTGTAAGGGTTACATAGCATCATAAATCAGTATAATGCTATGTAACTCCCATTCAGTGCCGGGAGTTCAGTACACGACACACAATGCGGGAAACGTCCGAGTCTCCCGAGTCGTGTGAAATGGGCCTTAGGGTGCTATTATATGTGTGTGTTAGCGGCTGCACTCGGACTTTACATTATTTTAGGTTGCAAGTTCAGGTACATCACAGCAATTAAACTGCTTTTTAAAATTAAAAGCAGTAAACCGTGAGCGCTACCTTCAGCCGATAATGGCCATGTGTAGCTCCTTTTTAAGTAAAATTCTTTATATACTCTATTAAAGGAGCTGTCAAACCCACACAGCAATTTTACTTGCGGCCAAAAAGTGCTCAGCTGAGGGTCCCCTATGGACCAGAAATGTGATGTCCCACCCATCATCACATGCACCACATTCACTGGCCTCAGTGGTGACAAGCAGCACCAGAATACTGGGGCCAGTTAATGACTGCAGCAGTGCATGTGGCGAAGGATGGGATATCACTTTCAACAGACAGTGGAATGGAAGCAGAGGGAACAGGGGCCTCGGCACTGGAACATAATTACGGTGAATAGGTAAATGGATTTTTTTTCTTTAGATTGAGCACTTTCTGTTTTTCATATGTAAATTTGTTGTGGGAGTCGGACAACCCCTTTAAGTCATAATGAGTTATTAGAGGGACATCCCTCAATCAGGAACCCATCCTCTATTAACCAGAACAGAGAACTGCTGAGAAAAGTGGCTCACACTCTGGGCGATTCCTCGTATCCATATTTTCCATTGATTTCAATGGTTGCTGCGTAACATGTTGTACACAAACACCAAGTAGTCCAAGTGTAAAAGGAGAAGCTGTCACCTAAAAAAGGACTACTCCCAAATACATATCTGATATCACCATCAGCATTGTTCCTGAGGTTAATATAGTAAGTTTCTGCTAGTTAGTCGGGCGGTGGGCTGAAAGACGTAGTTTTGGATTATCACTAATTAATTATTCTGGATTACAGGATTATTACAGATCATCATACTGCAAAAAATATAATAATTTCTGGTCAAAATTGAATGTTTGCACAACAAATGTTCAAAGATGTGTTCATGGTTTAAGTTTCCAGTCACCTGCTGTCATCTCAGCCCATCAATTATGTCACACATTGCCTGTTTGATGTGAGGAATCCCACATGAAGGTCAGCAGGTGCAGTCAGTCATTTTATGAGGAGCCACCTATAATTTCAGGTCATCTTCGTTAGTTTCAAGTAGTGGAATCCTGTTTAAATTAGTTACGGTCTTATATGATCAAGACATAGAATACCAGGAATTAGAGACATCAATGGCTGCTTGTATGATGACATCATGTAAATAGACACAAGTTGGGACAGTGACACAATGACTTAATGACAGGACAAGTTTCAGCAATCCCCATACAATAGAAGAGATGGTTAATAATCACCTTCAACACAGAGTACGACTCTATGGACTTAACAGGACCCTTGAAGTGTCATTGACGTCTACCTGTCACTTGGTGATTTGTCAATGATCCAAGACTAAGAAAATAATTATATAAAAGGCATTGTACTTTACTTTAAAGATCGTATTAGGCATTTGGGGTCATAACTGATTGATGTTGAAAACTGAAGTTCAAATGGTCAAGTTACCCATGACAACACTACCTGTGCTGTATTCAGAGTTAGACTGGCCCACTAGAGTTCCAGAGGATCGTCCTGTGGGCCAAAGCTCTGACAGTAATGGATTCCTTATAAACCAGGGGCTCTATAATACAGAGGAGAATAATCTGGAGCTGACCTTGGACCCAATAACTACCAGGTATTAAACCCTATTGACAAGTCCTTAATTATTTAAAGGTGAACATACATACGCTTTGTATAAACAGAGGGTGGGCCTTTAGAGCGATTTCCTCTGGTGAGTACAAGGAAATTCAGTCCAATGCTTGGTGTATTGTGGCAGCTCATCTGTGTCATACAAATATTGTGAAGATACATATCGTATCATTTTCCATATCCTATCTAAAGATGGCTATTCACATTAGAATAATTTAGCTGAACAAGCAGAGTTCATGAGGATTGGTTGATCTAATGTGTTTGAGGGCCTCCTGACAGTCCACCAAAAGCAGATGTTTAAATCCAACATGCCTGATCCTACGATCATGAGATCATACCCAGAGAGGTACGACAGTAGCCTATTATCTCACCACTGATATAATAATGCACACTTGGCTGATAACTGTTGGCTATACTAATACTTTGTATGGTAGCTGGTTTGTGGACAATGATGGAGATAATGATTTGGATCCCCTTTGACAAAATTGTGGCCAGGCTCGGACTGGGAACTTAAAGCTGCCGTGGAAAAAAACCTGAAAGTGCCCCAATGTTGTAAGGGTCCAAATTAACAGAAGGGGGTCAAAACAAGCAGATGAGGCCAATACAAGTTGGCAGGGTCAGTAATACCATGGTACAGCAGAGAATACCATCCCACAGAATAAAATACCACCACACTCCCCAGAAGCTGTCCCTCTGTGGTGGCCATCAATAGCTGCCACGTTCTGTCCTCCTCCTCCTCCAATTGTCTCTAATATGGATAGGGAGCGGATGGTTTAGAAGGTGACATGTGGGCCACAACACCAAGCCAGTCCTACCTTCAGCATGATGCCTGGACTTCCTCTAATATTGACCACTATAGTGTCCCCAGTAGTATGTACCTGGCCAGCGGCAGTGAGAAGGCCTTGAGTGGCCCTAAGGGCAATGGCCCATCGAGAAAATTCCCTGTAGGATCTATGTCCAGTCCGCCCCTGATTGTGCCTAAAATTCAAGAACACAGGACTTAAAGTGCACAAGACAAGGATAGTTTTTAGGGATGTTTAGTCACAGCAAAGACTTCAGACTAGTTTATTTAAAGAGCACCCATAACCTTTACTGACATCTCCATTTTAGTAACTACTTGCATTGCCCAATGCAATAAAAATTCTGAAACATATTTTGTTATGACTCTATGTTGTGCCATTGCTCTACTAGTCCTACTAGAAGTTTATGCATAAATGTTATCAGTTGGGGTTGAGCCCCTGCACAGTATGACACTGCCAGCACTACCTGTGCTTACCAGTGTCAGACCCAGTTGGACCTTTATTCATAAACTTCTAGTAGGAGAACAAGAGTTATGGTAAAACATAATAATAATAATAATAATAATAATAATAAATGTTCCATAATTTTCATTCCATGTCTAATTCAATTACAGTGCTAGCCAAAAGTATTGGCACCCCTGCAATTCTGTCAGATAATACTCAATTTCTTCCAGAAAATGATTGCAATCACAAATGCTTTGGTAATAATATCTTCATTTATTTTGCTTGCAATGAAAAAACACAAAAGAGAATGAAAAAAAAAGTCAAATCATTGATCATTTTACACAAAACTCCAAAAATGGGCCGGACAAAAGTATTGGCACCCTCAGCCTAATACTTGGTAGCACAACCTTTAGACAAAATAACTGCGAACAACCGCTTCCGGTAACCATCAATGAGTTTCTTACAATGCTCTGCTGGAATTTTAGACCATTCTTCTTTGGCAAATTGCTCCAGGTCCCTGAGATTTGAAGGGTGCCTTCTCCAAACTGCCATTTTGAGATCTCTCCACAGGTGTTCTATGGGATTCAGGTCTGGACTCATTGCTGGCCACTTTAGAAGTCTCCAGTGCTTTCTCTCAAACCATTGTCCTGCTGGAAGACCCATGACCTCTGAGGGAGACCCAGCTTTCTCACACTGGGCCCTACATTATGCTGCAAAATTTGTTGGTAGTCTTCAGACTTCATAATGCCATGCACACGGTCAAGCAGTCCAGTGCCAGAGGCAGCAAAGCAACCCCAAAACATCAGGGAACCTCCGCCATGTTTGACTGTAGGGACCGTGTTCTTTTCTTTGAAGGCCTCTTTTTTTTCCTGTAAACTCTATGTTGATGCCTTTTCCCAAAAAGCTCTACTTTTGTCTCATCTGACCAGAGAACATTCTTCCAAAAAGTTTTTGACTTTCTCAGGTAAGTTTTGGCAAACTCCAGCCTGGCTTTTTTATGTCTCTGGGTCAGAAGTGGGGTCTTCCTGGGTATTCTACCATAGAGTCCCTTTTCATTCAGACGCCGACGGATAGTACGGGTTGACACTGTTGTACCCTCGGACTGCAGGGCAGCTAGAACTTGTTTGGATGTTAGTCGAGGTTCTTTAGCCACCATCCGCACAATCTTCCGTTGAAATCTCTCGTCAATTTTTCTTTTCCGTCCACATCTAGGGAGGTTAGCCACAGTGCCATGGGCTTTAAACTTCTTGATGACACTGCGCACGGTAGACACAGGAACATTCAGGTCTTTGGAGATGGACTTGTAGCCTTGAGATTGCTCATGCTTCCTCACAATTTTGCTTCTCAAGTCCTCAGACAGTTCTTTGGTCTTCTTTCTTTTCTCCATGCTCAATGTGGTACAAGGACACAGGACAGAGGTTGAGTCAACTTTAATCCATTTCAACTGGCTGCAAGTGTGATTTAGTTATTGCCACCACCTGTTATGTGCCATAGGTAAGTAACAGGTGCTGTTAATTACACAAGAGAAGCATCACATGATTTTTCAAAGGGTGCCGATACTTTTGTCCACCCCCTTTTTTATGTTAGGTGTGAAATTATATCCAATTTGGCTTTTTGACAATTCTTTTTGTGGTTTTCCATTGAAGACAAATTAAATGAAGATATTATTACCAAAGCATTTGTGATTGCAATCATTTTCTGGAAGAAATTGAGTATTATCTGACAGAATTGCAGGGTGCCAATACTTTTGGCCAGCACTGTAATTACTAAAACAGACATGTCAGGAGAGGTGATAGGTCCTCCTCAATTTGATATACAGTTACCATCTTCTTCTTCCTGACAGCCATATCTGCCATAAAACTTTGGAAAAAATTACAGCAATGATAATTGTCAAATGAAGCTCTAAACCCTATAAAGGTATATTTAGAAATTACAGTACAATTTTGGGCCTAACACACAGGGGTGAACATTTACATTTACGACAAAGAGGTTGTCGGGAACCAAGCGAGCCCCACAAACAAACTTTAATTACACATAACAACCCAGCAGGGAGAAAGTCTGTAATATACTTACCATTCCGAAGTCTGGATAAGACTCCCGAAAACCCAGTCACATGACTCTCCTCTTCTGAAAATCCTCTTTTACCAGGTTTCCGGCCTGAGCTATGAATGGGACCACACTTTCAATGTGGATTGGGCCAGAACTATTCTTCTCTCTGGCACATGTGCAGATGAGGTGGATTCAGGAGTTTGAGCATGAGCCAGGCACACAAATAGTTCTGGCCCCACCCAGAGCAGAAGTGACGTTCCGTCCATAGCCCAGGTAAAGAACGTGAAGTTGACAGAAGCTAGATTTTAAGAAGAGGAGTGTCAAGTGACTGGGTTCCAAAGAGTTCAATTGTCAGAACTTTGGAACAATAAGTATATTACAAACTTTCTATTACAGACAGGGCCATATTTCCCACTAGGTACTGGAGGTTCAGTGCCTAAAGTAGGGAAACTTGCAGGGGGAATGGGAATGGAGCCAGCTGGCAATAGTAAAAATTAAATACTTATATATTTATTTACAAACCCCCCTTCCACAGACTTACCAGTAAAATTGGCAACCTTTGGGTGGGGGGCAGTATTTGACAAATCTTCAGGTGCCTGCAACTTCTCCAACTTCTTCTTAGACAAGGTCCTTCCTATGCCACCAGCCTACACCAAGCGCCGACTCATCCCCCCCAATAGTATGAATAGGACCCTGTCTATTGCATCCTGTAACCCGGAGAAGAAAATGTCTAAACCAATATCGGTAAGATTTCTGGTAGCATCAAATTCCAGTTATCACCCTCTAGTCTATGGAGAACCACTACTCCACCCCTAGACCTAACATGCCTGGAAACTCGCATGTGTAACAACACTCGGTGGCAGTGGGGCAGCCGCTGTGATGGAAACCAGAGGAGAAGGTGGCACAGGAGCACCTATAGCCAGTACCACAGGCGCCATCGTCCTGGACACCCGCAAACGGCTGTCAGAATGCCTCCCATGACTTTGTCTCTGTCTGCTACTATCATGTCTGGATGCGCGTCTGTGGTTGTCTACACTGGAAGGCGACTAATCCATCTGGTCTCTCTATCTATGGGATCTAATGGAACTGCAGTGTCTACAACTGTAATGTGACCGCCCAGTGTGGTCCGATCTCCAACTGTGAGACTAACTGAATGGACTCCGACTGGCTCCACACTGTGGTCCAAACTCGAAGAAGCCGTGGAACTGTGAGTGCCCCGACAACCACAGCCACTGACGGCACTGGAACCATACACCAAAGTACGGCTGTCAATAGGACTAGAACATTGCCTATACTGTGGGGTGTTGGGGACAGCTTCTAATTCAAAAAACTCATAACTGCTCTTTGGAGCAGCATAGAGCTTCCTCTGTTGGCGAGAACCTGTGCAGCCCTGAAGCAGGAGCATTAGCAGCAGCTGGTAAGGCACCCGATGGGGCAGGAATAGGGAGCAGAAGAGGAGGGAGAGCAGCATCAGCTGCATGGGAAGGCAATGACCGTTGGTCAAACCACCTAGACAGTCTGCCAGGTTGTTTTGGCACAGGCTAAACAGCCACAGGGGGCACAACAGGCTGTGTCACTGCCGAGGAAGGAGGTGATTGTACAAGCGCTGCTTGTAGCCGAGGGACCACTGCAGCAGTGCTGATGTTGGGCACATTCACAGGGGGCCTGGATATGGTGACCGAGGAAGGTGCCACCAGTGCTGCTGGATTAGATTGGGGGTCAGCTGCATGGCACGTCAGTGCCCTGGACGGAGCACCACTGAGCCTGCGGTGCTTAACAGGGGAAGGAGACAAACGGTTGGGGGGGGCAAGATGAACACGCAGGGCAAGAGGTAGTGGAGGCAGTAGCCACCTGAGGGAACGCAGAACTCCCTTCACATTAGCTGTCAGAAGGGGGGCTAACTGCTTCCCTGGCAACTTTCTCCTGTAAGTCCAGGAGGGTAGCATCTGCTATTTCTGCCATTGTGCCCAAAAACTTTCGCCTGGTGCAGACCACAAGTCTTCTCTGGAGCAGAGAGCTGTCCTCTGAAACCCTTAACCCTTTATTCAAACCCTTCGGCACCTCAGTCAAAAGCCCACATTTGTAAGGATATAATAAAAAGTTACATTTTAAGCTATTTACTCCTAACCCTAAGGGGATTGGGTGAGTATAGTTATGTATTGGTCAGAGTTAGAAGCATGGCTTGGTATAAAAAAATGTGCCTCGGCATGCTGATATTGTCACTCTTTCTGATCTAATAAAGTTGGGTCGAAAATGCGGGGCAACATACTGGATCCTTGCCCTGGGTTCTGAAAAGCCTAGCTACACTTCTGGTGAATGTACCCTAATAACAGAAATAATGGACATAGCAGCAACTGTTGTTCTTTGGGTCATGGAAAGTACCTTTAAGGGATTTTGGAAAGGTTGTCATCTGTGTTGATATGCTTTTGTGGAATAGTATGCCTGCTGTATAGAAATAGAGATACATGTATATAGCACTTACAATCTAACTGCCAACAGCAGGTTACACAATGTGCAGGCAAGTGATTTATAATTTGTTGCTGCAGTCAGGTTTGTCAAAGTTCACTCCACAGAGCATGAAGAATGGGCTAAGGAAGGTATTACGCATGACACACCAAGACACACGAGCATGAGGCGAAGCAATTTTTCAGCAGTGCAAACCAAAAAGATCAATGTGATAATCTGGAAAACAGAACAGTAAGAACATGTCTATAGAGACGCTTGAAAAATCACTCACACCAAATATTAGGAGGTCATGCTGTTTTGGATGATCATTGCTTCTGCCTTTCCACAACTATTGGGAGAATCCTACTCCATAACATACCTCGGAACTGTCCCTTTTGCTGCGGTATGAACTACTACTCTCATTATCTATTCAGTAAAGAGATACTTGATTTATTGCAAGCAATCAGGTCTGGTCATTAAAGGGGTTCTCCGAGTTATATATATTGATGACCTATCCTCAGGATAGGTCATCAATATCAGATTGGCGAGGGGTCCGACACCCGGCAGCCCCGCCGATCAGTTGTTTGAAGAGGAGGCGCGCGCCGTATCAGTGCTGCCTCCTCTTCACTGTTTACATGCTGGCCGTAACGGGGAGTAGTGGTGAGTAGGTGTAATTGCATCTCACCGCCCCATTCATTCCTATGGGAAGAATCGCTTCCATAGACTTGTATGGGAGCGATTCTTCCCATTGAAATAAATGGGGCAGTTAGGTGTAATTACACCTACTCACCACTACCCCCATTACGGCCAGCATGTAAACAGTGAAGAGGAGGCAGCGCTGATACGGCGCGCACCTCCTCTTCAAACAGCTGATCCGAGGGGGTGTCGGGTGTCGGACCCCCGCCAATCTGATATTGATGACCTATCCTGAGGATAGGTCATCAATATATATATATAACTCGGAGAACCCCTTTAACCTTACCAGCCCTTCACCTGCCCTCCTGACTTGCACCCTGCCAACCATATATGACCAAGGGCACCCCAGTTACCGCCAGGCAGGACTCCCCAAAAGGCTTAGGGTGTGCCCCAAGGCATTGCCCAAGAGAGTGCCACCACTCCCACCCTCCTCTCGGCACTACCTTCAGGGGGATGTTCCACAACTCCATAGCATTATCCCTCCACCACCAAATTTTCTAGGCATGTAATCCCCCTCCACCAACAAACTTTATAGTTTGCACAATGAAGTCAGGCAGGTAATGTTCTCCTAGAATTTGCCAAACCTAGACTCATCAATCAGACTGTCAGATACAGAGAAGCGTAATTTGTCACTCAACAGAACAGGTTTCCACTGCTTCAGGGTCCAGTGGTGGCATGCTTTACTGTACTACATCAGACATTTGGCATTGTGCTTGGTGATGTAAGGCTTGCATCGCTGATCAGCCATGGAAACTGATGCCAAGAGCACCAGGGGCACAGTTTTTGTGCTGATGTTGATGCCATAGGAGGTTTGGACTCCAGTTATTGAGTAAGCAGAACATTGATTTTTATGCACTATGCAGCTCAGAAGTTGTTGACCCCATTTTGTAATGTTATGTGGTCTACCACTATGTGGCTGTGGTTGCTAAACATTTCCACTTTGCAGTAATAATTCTCATAGTTCATGGTGGAATATCTAGGAAGGCAGACATTTCACTTACTTGATGCAAGGTGGCATCCTGTTACAGTACCATGCTCGAATTAGATGAACTCTTTAGAATGACCCATTCTTTCACAAATGTTTGTAAAGGCAGACTACATGGCTAGGGGCTGGATTTTATACACATGTGGCAATGGGACTAAATGAAACAGCTGAATTCAATGAAAAATATGTGTTTCCCATACAGTGTACATTCCATACAAGTTACAGTTTGACAAGAAACAGGGGAGATGGAAGGGAATGGAGTAAGTATGTATTCAGGATCAGACTACACATGGCCAGGGGCGTACATAGAAATCATTGGGCCCCATAGCAAAAATCTGAATTGGGCCCCTAATCCCACCCACTACCCACCCGTGGCCCATTGCACTACTAATTAAACCGTTAGCGATAAATAACTAAAAAAGTAACAAAAAAATAATATTTTCCCATAAGGTTTTCTTCTGGAAATTATTAACGTATATTTAAGTAGACATGGTTCCATGTGTATGTAGCTTACTACTGACAATATAGTGCCTTAAAGGGGTATTCTCGTTTCAAACTATTCCCTATCCACAGGAGGTGTACACTGCTCAGATAACTTCGGAATTCCCATAGAAATTAATGGAACGGTTGTGCAATGTGCACATTTCAAGGGGTACAGGACCTCCTTTCTTGTGGATAGGGGATAACGTGAAAGAACCTGAATAACCCTTTAAAGCAGAGATGTCCAACCTGCAGCCATCCAGCTACTGCAAAACTACAACTTCCATCATGCTGCAGTAGCGGTAGGAACGCAGGTTGGACATCCGTAACTTAAAGTACACGTAAACTAAATAAAGTTTATTAGAATTGCCTGAAGCGCTTAATAATCCGTACTCTCGTACACCGCTGATATGACAGTGGTGTACAGAAGTACGGATTTCACTGGGGCTGCAGCGGGTGATGTAAAGCACACATCACTGCTCCTGTCTGCTAAAGCCGGGCACAGGCAGGAAGAGCGATTTATATGTGAGCAGAGCTGAAAGAGCGCATGGCAGGAGCTCGCATAGCATCGTTCCTCCTGCTTGTGCCCACTCTGCACAGCACCCCCCTCCATGAACTCTTCTTAATGCTTATGCAACAGAGTTCATTGGAGGGGGGTGGCTATATAAGCATCAACAGCAAGCAGCATTCATGGGGGGTTCTGCTTGAGGCACACTGTTCTCTATATAAGAATATGTAGAGGACAGTGTGCCCTCCCCTCAAATTCTGCTTTCTGCTGCCCCCCTCACACTAACACTCCCCCTTCCCCATTAACTTTTTTTTTTTACTTTACACAGTGCACAGCCGCACACTACTTACTTTGTCTGTAGCTGTGCAGTGCACGCTCTGGAGACATTACAAATCTCTGGGGATTGGAGTTCGTCTCTTGTGGTTATAAATCAGGCAGGCAGCGCGGTGGAAGACAAGTCCAGCATTCCGCCCGCTCAGTTCTGTCTACTGAGCTAGGCTAGCCAATCAGCAGCAGGCTATTAATGCTGCTAAATGCTGATTGGCCAGTTCAATGCCCAGCTGACAGACAGAGGAAAGCGTACTGGCATAGGCTGGGGGCTGTCTGTCACTGTATGTACGGGGGGCCCTAAGCACAGGGAAAGCAGGGCCCATCTGAGCCCCATGGGAAAAAGTGATAGTGGAGCCACAACAGCTATGTTAGTGTAATTAGGGGCGGGGCCTTCCATCCACTCCGGGCCCCCCCCCCCACGGGCCCCATAGCAGCTGCGTGGTCTGCCGCTATTGTAGGTACGCCACTGCACATGGCTTGTTTGTAGTCTGTAACTGTGAATACAGATGTATATAGGAGCTTTAGACAAACAGTAGGAGATTTTAAATCAAGAGTATTTGCAACGTTACTACATTTGTTGTATTTATTTTAATATGGCCAAACTTGATCTTGTTGTTCTCTGAGGTATCTTCTAGTGACTCCTCTTTGCCTATTGAGATCACACGCATGCTTGGATGAGCCAAGTGTGTATGTGTATGGGGAGGTCAGGAGTAGTAACTGAGCATTCAGCTGACACCTATTAAAAGTAGTGCACTGGTAATGATGCAAAATTACAGTTTTGCTAATCTCTAGTTCCAAGAATTGACAATTAGAGATGAGCAAACATGCTCGTCCGAGCTTGGCGCTCGTTCGAGCATTAGGGTATTCGCATATGCTCGCTACTCGGACGAGCATATCGCGATCCTCGAGGAAATGGCAAGTTCCTCTTCCTGCATGTTAGCCGCTTTTTTTCAGCCAATCAACATGCAGGAGAGTCTTTGGTACCTCCTAACATCACGTGGGGCCCCTACAAGTCGATAGCAGGGATTGGCTGGCCAGATCAGATGACCTGGGAATATAAGAATCTGGTCCTGCGCTGCTCGCGTCATACGCCATCTGCATGAGATTAGGGATAGAGCTGCTGTCTGTCCAGGAGAGTGTTAGGGCCTGAATTTAGTTGTTGGTTAGGCAGGAATCACCCACAAAGAACCCAACAGCCCTTCTAAGGGCTACAAGCACGTTTTATTTTTTGGTCTCCTCCTGGCTGCTGGCTGGGACTTGTAGTGCAGTTACCGCCATCTTGGCTGAACACTGTTAGGGCGTGAAATTAGAATCTGGTTAGGCAGGAATCATCCACAAAGAACCCAACGCTCCTTCTAAGGGCTACAACGACATTTTTTTTTGTCCTCCTCTCGGCTGCTGGCTGGGACTTGTAGTGTAGCTACCGCAATCTTGGCTGCACACTGTGCACTAGTGGCAGAAAGGGGACAGCACATGGTCCACACAGACCCCAATGAAATTGCCCAAAGTCCTCTCAGTACTCATTTTTGCTGCTGCTGTACCTTGGCTTGCTGGGATCTGTAGTGCAGTGTAGGGAATACGTTTTGTCACTCAGTTATATAAACTACAGTCCAGTGAACAAATGTGAGGTGTGCTGTACAGCAGCGTCAGTCTATAAAATAAGTTTTTTTCACTCAATTATATAAACTACAGTCCAGTGAACAATTGTGAGGTGTGCGATAAACTTGCCGCAGTCTAGAGAATAATTTTTTTCACTCAATTATATAAACTACAGTCCAGTGAACAATTGTGAGATGTGCGATACACTTGCCGCAGTCTAGAGAATAATTTTTTTCACTCAGTTATATAAACTACAGTCCAGTGAACAATTGTGAGGTGTGCGATACACTAGCCGCAGTCTAGAGAATAATTTTTTTCACTCAATTATATAAACTACAGTCCAGTGAACAATTGTGAGATGTGTGATACACTTGCCGCAGTCTAGAGAATAATTTTTTTCACTCAATTATATAAACTACAGTCCAGTGAACAATTGTGAGGTGTGCGATACACTAGCCGCAGTCTAGAGAATCATTTTTTTCACTCAATTATATAAACTACAGTCGAGTGAACAATTGTGAGGTGTGCGATACACTTGCCGCAGTCTAGAGAATAATTTTTTTCACTCAATTATATAAACTACAGTCCAGTGAACAATTGTGAGGTGTGCGACACACTTGCCGCAGTCTATAAAATAAGTTTTTTTCACTCAATTATATGAACTACAGTCCAGTGAACAATTGTGAGGTGTGCAATACACTTGCCGCAGTCTAGAGAATAATTTTTTTCACTCAATTATATAAACTACAGCCCAGTGAACAATTGTGAGGTGTGCGACACACTTGCCGCAGTCTATAAAATAAGTTTTTTTCACTCAATTATATGAACTACAGTCCAGTGAACAATTGTGAGGTGTGCGATACACTTGCCGCAGTCTAGAGAATAATTTTTTTCACTCAATTATATAAACTACAGTCCAGTGAACAATTGTGAGATGTGCGATACACTTGCCGCAGTCTAGAGAATAATTTTTTTCACTCAATTATATAAACTACAGCCCAGTGAACAATTGTGAGGTGTGCGACACACTTGCCACAGTCTATAAAATAAGTTTTTTTCACTCAATTATATGAACTACAGTCCAGTGAACAATTGTGAGGTGTGCGATACACTTGCCGCAGTCTAGAGAATCATTTTTTTCACTCAATTATATAAACTACAGCCCAGTGAACAATTGTGAGGTGTGCGATACACTTGCCGCAGTCTAGAGAATAATTTTTTTCACTCAATGATATAAACTACAGTCCAGTGAACAATTGTGAGGTGTGCGATACACTTGCCGCAGTCTAGAGAATAATTTTTTTCACTAAATTATATAAACTACAGTCCAGTGAACAATTGTGAGGTGTGCGATACACTTGCCGCAGTCTAGAGAATCATTTTTTTCACTCAATTATATAAACTACAGTCCAGTGAACAATTGTGAGGTGTGCGATACACTAGCCGCAGTCTAGAGAATCATTTTTTTCACTCAATTATATAAACTACAGTCCAGTGAACAATTGTGAGGTGTGCGATACACTAGCCGCAGTCTAGAGAATCATTTTTTCACTCAATTATATAAACTACAGTCCAGTGAACAATTGTGAGGTGTGCGATACACTTGCCGCAGTCTAGAGAATAATTTTTTTCACTCAATTACATAAACTACAGTCCAGTGAACAATTGTGAGGTGTGCGATACACTAGCCGCAGTCTAGAGAATAATTTTTTCACTCAATTATATAAACTACAGTCCAGTGAACAATTGTGAGGTGTGCGATACACTAGCCACAGTCTAGAGAATACGTTTTTATTCTCAGTTATATAAACTACAGTCCAGTGCAAAATTGAGTGGTTTGCGGTGCAATAGCTGGAGTCTAAAGACTACATTTTTTTGCCTCAGATAGTAATTAAACTGTCTACTGAATACGGTTTTGGCCTCAGATATTAACTCGACAGTTTGGTGAATATACAAAATGTTGAACCCAAGGGCTAAGGGTCGAGGGCATGGGCGTGGGCGTTCAAGTAGTGTAGGGGGCAGAGGCCGTGGTCCTGGGCAGGGTGACACTGTACATGCTGATGAAGGAGCAGTGGAACGCCGCAGAGTTTCGCTCCCTAGCTTCATCTCGCAACTTACTGGTTCACGTGGTACACCACTATTGAAACCACAACAGTGCGAACAGGTGATGACGTGGATAGCGGACAATGCGTCCAGTAATATATCCACCACCCAGTCTTCCACGCAGTCCACCCACGCTAGCCAAGGGAGTAGACCTCTGTCTCCTCCAGCTCAACCTCCTTCCCCCCAGCCTGCACCCCCCCCCCCCACGGAAAGTATGGATTCAGATCAGGCATACTCACAGGAACTCTTTTCAGGACCCTACCCAGAGACACAAACCACTGCTCAACAGCAACCTGAGCAGTTGCTCTGTCCCGATGCCCAAAATTTAGAACTTTCGCAGTCTGTGGGTGATGAGAGTGTGGACTTAGTGCAAGTAGTGCGTGAAGAGGTGTCGGATGATAATGATGATGAGACACGGTTGTCAGACAGTGACGTTATTGTCAGGGCAGTAAGTCTGAGGGGGGAGCAGAGTGAGGAATCGGAGGAAGAGTTGATGGATGATGAGGTGACTGACCCCAGCTGGGTTGGTAATCCAACTCAAGACAGTGCTTCTGAGGGGGAGGCAAGTGCAGCACCAGAACAGGTTGGAAGAGGCAGTGGGGTGGCCAGAGGGAGAAGCAGGACCAGAGCAGGTAGATCAGCAACTGTTTTACGGAGTCAAGTTCCCGTTTCGAGGCCTAGATGTTCGCAAGTCTGAAGGTTTTTTAAAGAAACTGAGGATGACCGACGGACTGTGGTGTGCAACCTGTGTCACACCAAGATCAGCAGGGGAGCCACCATTACCAGCCTAACCACTACCAGCATGCGCAGGCATATGAGTGCTAAACACCCGACTCAGTGGAACCAAGGCCGTTCACCTCCTACGGGTCACACCACTGCCCCTTCCCCTGTGTCACATGCTGGCTCGGCGAGTCCACCCCCGCCCAGGACCCCGGCACGAGTGCCTCCCGCCCTACAACCACCCCTTCACCGGCACGATCCTCCACAACCTCCACCAATGTGTCCTAGCGCAGCGTTCAGCTGTCTTTGCAGCAGACATTTGAGAGCAAGCGCAAATTCAATTCCAGCCACCCACATGCCCAAGCCCTAAACGTCCACATCTCCAAATTGTTGAGCCTGGAGATGCTGCCCTATAGACTGGTAGAGACTGAGGCTTTCCGCAACCTGATGGCGGTGGCTGTCCCTCGGTACTTGGTCCCCAGCCGCCACTATTTTTCCCGATGTGCCGTCCCAGCCCTACACCAGCATGTGTCACAGAACATCATCCGTGCCCTGACCAACACGGTTAGTGATGAGGTCCACCTAACCACGGACACGTGGACAAGTGCTGGCGGGCAGGGACACTATATCTCCCTGACGGCACTTTGGGTTAACTTGGTAGAGGCTGGGATCGAGTCTGACCCTGGGGCCACTCATGTAATGCCCATACCAAGGATTGCGGGGCCTACCTCGGTCACGGTTTCTCAGACTTATTATACCTCTTCCTCCAACCCCTCCTCCTCCTCCTCCTCTTCGCACAGAAACGCTGAGCCAACAGGCAATGTTTCTGAGGGCCAACTGGCGCTCTATACAAACAATGTTTACGGAGGGCCACCTACAGGCCCTCTCTTCAAAAATTTTTTAGTAGCGTCAAATACAGACACTCAAAAAACAATTTTACATGAGGGAGTGTCTCCCCGTCTGCCATCATGTTCGGTCAGGCTGTCCGTAGGTACACCACCTCTGTCGCCACAGAAGCGGCCACTATGAGGAAGGCCACGGCAAGAGCATCCCCTTTTCTACTGAGAACAAGTGGAGACTTGTAGGAGGATGACACTTTTCTTTGGCAGTGGATTCACCTTCCCGTTTATCATTGCCAGACAACAGTTGGTGAAAAAGTAATTGGCAATGATGAAGAAAATGTAATGGTGCAGTGGACCGTCTGTGAAGCAAACCTATATATTCCCACCATGCCAGCCAGTGGTGTAGCTATAGGGGAAGCAGGGGAAGCGACTGCTTCGGGGCCCGGGAGCAGTAGCAGGGATGTGGCAAATCAGCAGGGTAATATTTCTATTTCTCTCTCTTTCCAGGGGTGGGGTGGGATCGTAACGCTGCGCATTGAAACAAGAGGATGGGGAGAGAGGGATTCTCCTACCTCTCCTCTGCGCTGCTGCACTGTGTATTCTGATTGGTGGAGGAGCAGTGAGAGAAAGCTGCTGCTCCACCAATCTTTTCAAGTAATACTTCATTCACAAACAGGGCCCGCTCCCAGACTTCCAGAAGCACCATGTGGACCCTGCATGTGACCCCTTGCACTCCTGTCTGCCCGTCAGGCTGCCTTTCTTACCTGCCCCTCCACCTCCCTTGTAGTGCCAGCTGACCTCCTGCTCTGGCTATAACAGACATCCAGGAAGCAGGAGCAACCCAGAGTAGCGCTGTCTCAGCCATCTGAGCATTGCTGCAGCCTGCCAGCCAGCCAATACAGCAGACCTTGAGACTCACTGCCAGCCTGACCAACAGTGGTAAGTTTGTTCCCCCTGCCCTGTACTGCACCCCCTATGCTGCATTCTGCCCCCTGCCCTGTGTCCCCTATGCTGCAGTATGTGTGCCCCCTGCCCTGTACTGTACCCCCTATGCTGTATTCTGCCCCCTGCCCTGTACTATACCCCCTATGCTGCACTATGTGTGCCCCCTGCCCTGTACTGTGTCCCCTATGCTGTATTCTGCCCCCTGCCCTGTACTGTGTCCCCTATGCTGCACTATGTGTGCCCCCTGCCCTGTACTGTACCTCCTATGCTGCATTGTGCCCTCTATGCTGTATTATGCGTGCCCCCTGCCCCCCATGCTGTATTTTGCCCCCTGCCTGTACTGTGCCCCCCATGCTACACAGTGTGTGCCTCCTGCCCTGTACTGTACCCCCTATAATGCACTGTCCCTTCTATGCTGCACTGTGTGTGCCCCCTGCCTTGTACTGTGCCCCCTATGCTGCACTGTGTGTGCCCCTGCACTGCACTGTGTGTGCCCCCTGCCTTGTGCTGTGTCCCCTATGCTGCACTATGTGTGCCCCCTGCCCTGTACTCCCTGTGCTGTATTGTGCCCTCTATGCTGCCCTGTACCCCATGCTGTATTTTTCCCCCTGCCCTGTAATGTGCCCCCATGCCACATAGTGTGTGCCTTCTATCCTGTACTGTACTCCATGCCCTGTACTGTGCCCCGTATGCTGCCATGTGCCCCATATGCTGTACTGTGTGTCCCCCCCCGGCCTGTACTGTGTGCCCCTGCACTGTACTGTACCCCCTATGCTGTATCTTGCCCCCTGCTTTGTACTGTGCCCCCCATGCTGCACAGTGTGTGCCTCCTATCCTGTACTGTACTCCTTGCCCTGTACTGTGCCCCGTATGCTGCCATGTGTCCCATATGCTGTACTGTGCATGTCCCCCCCCAGCCTGTACTGTGTGCCCCTGCACTGTACTGTACCCCCTATGCTGTATCTTGCCCCCTGCTTTGTACTGTGCCCCCCATGCTGCACAGTGTGTGCCTCCTATCCTGTACTGTACTCCTTGCCCTGTACTGTACCCCGTATGCTGCCATGTGCCCCATATGCTGTACTGTGGTTCCCCCCGGCCTATACTGTGTGCCCCGCACTGTACTGTACCCCCTATGCTGTATCTTGCCCCCTGCTTTGTACTGTGCCCCCCATGCTGCACAGTGTGTGCCTCCTATCCTGTACTGTACTCCTTGCCCTGTACTGTACCCCGTATGCTGCCATGTGCCTCATATGCTGTACTGTGCGTCCCCCCCGGCCTATATTGTGTGCCCCTGCACTATACTGTACCCCCTATGCTGTATCTTGCCCTCTGCTTTGTACTGTGCCCCCCATGCTGCACAGTGTGTGCCTCCTATCCTGTACTGTACTCCTTGCCCTGTACTGTACCCCGTATGCTGCCATGTGCCCCATATGCTGTACTGTGCGTCCCCCCCCGGCCTATACAGTGTGCCTCTGCACTGTACTGTACCCCCTATGCTGTATCTTGCCCCCTGCTTTGTACTGTGCCCCCCATGCTGCACAGTGTGTGCCTCCTATCCTGTACTGTACTCCTTGCCCTGTACTGTACCCCGTATGCTGCCATGTGCCTCATATGCTGTACTGTACGTTCCCCCCCCCCGGCCTATATTGTTTGCCCCTGCACTGTACTGTACCCCCTATGCTGTATCTTGCCCTCTGCTTTGTACTGTGCCCCCCATGCTGCACAGTGTGTGCCTCCTATCCTGTACTGTACTCCTTGCCCTGTACTGTACCCCGTATGCTGCCATGTGCCCCATATGCTGTACTGTGCGTTCCCCCCCCCCCCGGCCTATACAGTGTGCCCCTGCACTGTACTGTACCCCCTATGCTGTATCTTGCCTCCTGCTTTGTACTGTGCCCCCCATGCTGCACAGTGTGTGCCTCCTATCCTGTACTGTACTCCTTGCCCTGTACTGTACCCCGTATGCTGCCATGTGCCCCATATGCTGTACTGTGTGTGCCCTCCCGGCCTGTACTGTGTGCCCTTGCACTGTACTGTACCCCCTATGCTGTATTTTGCCCCCTGCCCTGTACTGTGCCCCCTGTGCTGTATTTTTCCCCCTGCCCTGTACTGTGTCCCCCATGCTACACAGTGTGTGCCTCCTGCCCTGTACTGTACGCCCTATAATGCACTGTGCCCGCTATGCTGTCCTGTGCCCCTGCCTTGTACTGTGCCCCCCATGCTGCACTGTGTGTGCCTCCTGCCCTGTGAACTCTCCCTTACATATGCACATATAGGATGCCAGGATAGTCATGAAGGGGGGGCACCATACAAAATTTTGCTGTGGGGCCCAGTCAGTTCTAGCTATGCCCCTGATGCCAGCCATGGGTTGTACATAAACTAATAACAGGAAAAACAAAAAAAAATATTTTACAGGAGGGTCAACTACAGACACTCCAAAACAATTTTTTAGGAGGGTCAACTTCGGACACTCCAAAACAAATTTTTGGGAGGCTCACCTACAGACATTTGACTGCAATCTCAGTCTGACCAAGGCATTGGTGGTGTCACTGCCATGCTGTGTCAGGCAAAATTTTTGGGTGCTTCACCTGCCACCTAAGTCTAACTTGGTCATTATGGGTTCACCGCCATGCTGTGTCAGGCTACATTTTTGGTTGGTGTCACTACGCTGTCACCATGCTATGTCAGGCTTATGCCTGCGTCGTGGGGCGGGGGATAGCACAGCAGTGCCAGCATGAGCAGTGGTGTCACCTGCAGGCAGTGATGGACCTTCGTTGCACCTAGTTGGGTGCTTTCCTAACACGTGATGGGCATGTGCCTCGCCTTTCTTGGTTTGGGTGAGCACAATTGCCTTGAGGGTAACCACCAGGCTGTTGCCTGAGAATTTGGGGTAATGGTGGGATTAAGCAGCGTCAGAGGCATCCATGCATGCTGCCCCTGCTGTTTCCTGTCCATTTCCGTGGTGTTTCCATCATTTTCTGAGGTTTCCAGGTTTTCACCCAGCCTTCCCTAGGCAGAGCCTTGGTCCCCTGCAAAAAATGCTTGAGTCTCCCATTGACTTCAATGGGGTTCGTTATTCGAAACGAGCACCCGAGCATCGGGAAAAATTTGATTCGAATAACGAGCACCCAAGCATTTTAGTGCTCGCTCATCTCTATTGACAATGCAATGGGGCTAGATTTTCATGTTCGCATTTTTCTGATCCTTAGAAACCTTCGACAAATGCCTGTAATTGCTATATCATGTATTTGGCGTCATTGATGAATTAGGGGCAAAACCTGATGCAAAGTTTGCTTTTTTTTCGTTTCATAGGACAGAATCCAATTTATGCACTATCACTTAATATATAGATTTGGGTGTATACAGAAATCATGAAGCCTCATAGCAAAGGTTAGAAGTCCTAAATGTAGATAAAGATAACCATATCAAACAAATGAGTTAAAAATATTAGACTTGGAGGAAACTGATCCAATGACATGTTTTTTTTCTCCTACACCCCTCAGAGCCCGGGCCCACCGGAGAATCCTCTGGTACTCTGGTGGACCAGTCCTACATTGATTGCTATACTGCCTGCCACTTAGTGTCATTACATGCTACATGACCTGTGATCACATGGTCCTTCTAACAGGTTTGCATGACACTGCTATATAATACTGGTGGTTCTCCCAGGTGTTTTACTTATTTGTTCCAGTGATGCTGTAGCACAGCATGGTGGGGGTGAAGTTTCTGGCTTGGGAGCCATGTTCAGGGATGTAACTAAAGGTTCACAGCATCTGATGCACAAGAGCAGCTTGGGCTCCCTGTACAACTTCTCCACACACACATTTGTCTGCTGCAGCCACTGAAAAGTGACCTATTGATGTACCACTAGCAGTCTGGTCCTTGCTAGTGTCTTAAAAGATCAGAGACACAAGCACCAAGACATATGTTTTGACTTCTCTTTCTCCTCAAAAAAATATATTGGACATAGCATATCTATAAGACAACTTTTCTCACATGGCAGGCTTAGATACAGTGGCATAAATGGAGGCTCTACTTAATTTGGAGAAAGATCACTCCATCATCACATCCTTGGATAAGGGGGTGTAATCTGGTGATTATGCAGCAACCGGGCCATAGAGGTGCAATGTGTGAGTGGACTGATGGGAGTAGTAGTTGGTACTCATGTTTCTGCAGCTCCCTGGGCCAGCATGCAGCGATGGGAAGGATAGCACCGGATTCCTGCGGGGCACACTCTGGTTGAGAGATCTCCTGCCAGATGTTGGTTGAGGTGCCCTTAGTGGTATTGGGTTTTAGGTGCAGCGAAGGCAGGATCCCTGAGGTTCGTGACACCAGCATCCTTGGGTGCAAATGAGGTGTGGAAATAAAGAGGAGTCAGTTCGTATAAATAACTTGAACATTTATTGGTAATCAGTTGCCTTGAGGTAGATGCAAAGGTTCATTTACATGGAAGAGGTAGTTGTCTTGTAATCCATATAAAGCACATCACATCTGTGGCTGCATCCTAGTAACAGGCTCTTGGTGAGGTATTGACTCTAGTCACACTCGATTTCTGGCTGGCTATCTTCAAGGTGTGGATATACATCAATAAACTGCTTCACATGGCCATTATACATATATCTTGCCTTCCTGGCTTACTTACAATGTCCATAATGTCCACACTGTCCATATAGGAATGCGGATCCAAATATAGCTTGTACTTCACTGTAGACTGTGAATAGGCACTGTAGGCTAACTCCTGTCTCACATTGGTTCCTAATGGAGTCTATAGGCTGAATTAACACTCTCACCTCCAATAGGCTCTCCGTATACTCTGTCATCACATAGGGCTTTTTGTATTCTTCTGTTCAGGTTTACCCTTGGTCTGCGCACAACTCAGAGGGGTAGCTAAATGTCAGCTCACTTCAGGTACAGCAGGTCAAGCCCTAGCTTCGGTTGTCATCTTCCTTAATCTGTTCCTTCAGTCTGGCTAAGGCATCTGACTTTCTGAGTCTGATGCTGGAGGTAGCTTTCCTTGGCCAAGAACCAAACTTGTGCTGCCCTTGCTGCACTTCACTTCATAATTTCATCTGGTTGCAACTGGCTTTCATCGGTTCTGTCTCATATGTCCTATGTCCTGTTCTACATATATCTTTAGCAACAGCACCACCTAGTGGTGACTGATGTGAAGTGGTGGTTTACCAGCCTGTTATAAGGAATTACATCAATATACATACATAGCATAGCATGACATTCTGCAAATACCCTTAAACATACAGGACCCCACTACAGATACAGAGTGGGACACTGCAATTATGGATCACGAGATCTACCGAAAGATGTGTTGTTACCAAATCCTTAGTGTTGATCCAACACAGCATTTTTTTCTGACCTTAAATACTTGATGTAAGCCTTAGGGACAGGGTTACCCGTGAGTCAGAATATCAGTTTGTGTTGCCAAATTCACCACAGATTGCCACCTTCTATGGGTTACCTAAAATACATAAAGGTCTATCCCCCTTAAGGGTCAGCCCAAAGTATCTGGGGTGGACTCAGTGTCACAAAATAGTGGTATCTACATTGACTGAGTGTTATGTTTCAGCGCTCCCATCATATACTCATGATATAATGGATTTTCTCTAGAAAATCAAAACTCTGAATCCTACATGATTGGAGTTTGGTTGCCGTCACATACTATTTAAAAATGAGGTATTTACTTAGAAGCACACAACAGATTTGTTCTATCTCTTGTTGAGTTTGTGATTAATTATAATTTTTTCCTTTTTGATACACGCTACTACCACCAGCTCAGGGGGGCGGCTATGGGGAACCCCTGCGCCCCCACATATGCTAATCTCTTTCTGGGCTGGTGAGAAGATACCACAGTTCAGCCCTGGTGGAGAGACAAAATCCTATTTTGGATGCGCTATATTGACGACATCTTTGTCATCTGGACTGCGACGAAAAACCATTTTATGGATTCTGTCACTTCCCATAACAGCAACGATATAGGTATCTCTTTCACTTGTGAAGTATTCCATTACATACCTCAACGTGTAAGTTCGGAAACAAGGGGACAAATTGGTCTCTATGGTGTTTTGGAAACCCACGGCAACAAACAGTTTTCTTCATTAGGAGAGCTACCACCCGCAAGACCTCAAAAGAGGGATACCCAAAGGCCAGAATCTAAGAGTCCATAGAAACTGCTCTGATACTGCAGGTTTTCATATAGAAGCCAGGAAGCTGTACAAAATGTTTTCACAAAGGGAATATCAAGACTATTCTGCATGAAGCATTTCGTAATGCACAGGCACAGAATAGGAATGACCTACTGGTCCCCAAAAAACCTTCTCCAACTGACCAAAAAGTAATTAGGCTCATTTCAACTTATGATGCAGCAAACAGGGAGACCAAGGAGATTATTAACAAATATTTGCCCATTCTTCTCATGGAAACTGACCTCTCGGATTCTATTTTAGAGCACCCCAGTATTGCTTATCAAAAGGAAAGAAGCCTAGGAGCGATTATTCCCACCCAGTAGGGACAAGAACATGGCTTGATCGCAAGCCCCTCAGTATGTTTCGCTGTGGTGTATGCAACGCATGTGAATATTTTGCAGTCACCAAAACTCATACCTCCTCTGTTACAAATCTGATCTATAGTATCAGGAATGTTGTTACCTGCAAAACTAAAGGGGTTGTGTATTTGTGTCAATGTCCCCATGATAATATCGGCAAAACCTGATGCGATTTTAGACACAGAATTTGTAAACACGTCAATGATCAAAAAGAATGACACATTTGTGTCTAATCATGTACACAAATGCCATAATGGAAACCCTCAAGTTCTGAGATTCTCACTATTAGAAGTCATATTCCCATCCCCGAGATAAGGCAGGAGTGATTGAATGACAGACTCATCTTCACTTGTTTCCTTTAGCCTCTAATTACCATTAATTTTTTTTTACTTTTTGGGTATCTTTATGTGTTTTGTCCTGACTATTGGCCTTTCCCTTTAGTGATAACTCTCTAGCCGCCAGTATTCTTTATTAATAGCGCCGCTAGCCTTATTGATGTGTGAAACATCGTAAACTGTTTATTGTAATTATTTAGTGCTACTGCCGCAACATAAGAAAGTAAAGAGGAAAAACAGCTGGAACACTTCAGACTGGCGCTGCAAACAGGGGTCGAACTTCAGGTAAGTAGTGTTAAGTTCTTTTAATCAAGTCAACGCGTTTCAGGAGCAGACAGCCCCCTTCATCAGGACTATTACAGAGGAGATGTGGACAAGCAGGGAATTTAAAACAGTTTTGGCGCGCAAGAAAAACAGGGTTCCTCCTGTCCAGAGTGGGAGGGGAACCAGAGTGACGTCAAACTGATTGACATAAACAATAGCTACATTTATGTTCTCCTAGAGTATTTGTTGCAATTCGGTTGCCATAATGCAAACTAAACTAAATGCGTCTGGATATTCCTATTGATTTTCTTTTGCATAAAAACAGATAGTGACATAAAAGGAAGCTCGGGACTGTGGGCAGACACAGGAACTTACATGAGACTACAATCAGAACAGGACTAAAACATAAAATACATTCATATATAAAATAAAAATAAAAATCTATTGACTGCATGGCCCTAGATCGGGTTGCATTTTTTATATATACACACACAACCCTCATGTATGGGCATGAGGGATGTTCTTGGAGAGTTACTCCATGATAAAAACAAGCACTACACTACCAAATTGAAATTATACTTATAATTATAATAGTTTGAAAGAATCTTTATCCGTGACCATACCCAGATGAATGACCACATAGTCTATTACAAAAGGTACATAGACGATGTGTTCATCATCTGGGATGGGGACGAGAGATCGGCTCTGTCCTTCTGTGAGAGTCTGAACAGAACGGACTGGGGCATCTCTTTCACCCCATCATACAATAAGAAAGAAATACCTTTTTTAGATCTAATAGTCACAGCTGAAGGGAACAACATATATACTAAAACTTATTTTAAAACGGTAGACAGTAACAGCTACATTGATTACTCAAGTTTCCATCATAAAAAATGGCTACAGAATGTGCCATATAGCCAATATAAACGAATTAGGCGGAACTGCACAAATCAGAGTGTTTTTAAAAAACAAGCACTCGTTCTAAAGGAGAGATTCGAACAGAAAGGCTACCCAAAAAAAGGTCATTAGTAATGCCTACGAAAGAAGCGTACAATATACACAAGATGAGTGCTTATATCCTAAGAAACAACCCAAGAAGGAATTAGGGACCCAAGTGAGTTTCATCACACAATATAATATGTCCAACCAAGCCATAAAATCTATTTTAAAGAAACATTGGAATATCCTCTGTCAAGATCCTTTCCTGACCAAGCACCTTCCCAAAACACCAAGGGTGATATATAGAAGGGCACCTACCATCAAAAACATTATAGCACCTAGTAGGCCACAGCACCAAATGAAAATAACAAAAAACATAAAACCTACTGGTAGCTACAAATGCAATAACAGGAGATGTCTATGCTGCCAAATGATTACCCACCAGCAAACAGCTTTTACATCTAACAAGAATGGCTCAACCTATACTATCAAACATCACCTTACTTGCCAGTCGAATTTTGTCATTTATTTGATAGAATGCGAGTGTGGACTCCAATACATAGGCCGTACTACACAAGCCTTACATTGCCGAATGAACCAACATAGGCATAATATACAAAAGGGATATTTAAAACATAGCATTTCACGCCACTGCTCAAATACACAAAACAAACAGAAACATAAACTGGTAGTAACCCCAATAGATTTTATACCAGAAAATCCCTATAACAGATTCAGTAGCCTCCAGAAACGAGAGGTATACTGGATCTTCCAGTTAGACACACTCACCCCACATGGTCTAAATGAATTGAACGAAACAATTTTGTAGGGTGATATTGAGGAATGATGATACTCATGAAACATACGTAAATTAAAACAAATAATAATATACAAGGAAAAATTAAAAAGGAATATACTAACACAGAAACAGGAAAATAACAACAAGAAAAATTTAAATTGAAATGAAAATAGCATTAAAAATAAAAATATAAATAAATAAAAAATAGATAACAAGGAGTACTATTCATAACGATATTAATAGCAAAAATAATAATAATAATAATAAATACATAATCCAAAGGTGTTCTGGTTATGGCAGAGAGATGAATCAAATGTAAATATGGGCCATACGCGTGATCCATAGGTACACAGAAGACAAAAAGAGAAAAGAAAGAAAGAAAGAAGAAAGACAATAGGCCACCCCAGCTGATAACATACATACGTGCGTGTGAGGATACACATAGAGGAGGGTGCACGCAAGTGTACCTTGCGCATGTGCCCATGCACACACGGGGTATTATAATTATAAGTATAATTTCAATTTGGTAGTGTAGTGCTTGTTTTTATCATGGAGTAACTCTCCAAGAACATCCCTCATGCCCATACATGAGGGTTGTGTGTGTATATATAAAAAATGCAACCCGATCTAGGGCCATGCAGTCAATAGATTTTTATTTTTATTTTATATATGAATGTATTTTATGTTTTAGTCCTGTTCTGATTGTAGTCTCATGTAAGTTCCTGTGTCTGCCCACAGTCCCGAGCTTCCTTTTATGTCACTATCTGTTTTTATGCAAAAGAAAATCAATAGGAATATCCAGACGCATTTAGTTTAGTTTGCATTATGGCAACCGAATTGCAACAAATACTCTAGGAGAACATAAATGTAGCTATTGTTTATGTCAATCAGTTTGACGTCACTCTGGTTCCCCTCCCACTCTGGACAGGAGGAACCCTGTTTTTCTTGCGCGCCAAAACTGTTTTAAATTCCCTGCTTGTCCACATCTCCTCTGTAATAGTCCTGATGAAGGGGGCTGTCTGCCCCTGAAACGCGTTGACTTGATTAAAAGAACTTAACACTACTTACCTGAAGTTCGACCCCTGTTTGCAGCGCCAGTCTGAAGTGTTCCAGCTGTTTTTCCTCTTTACTTTCTTCTGTATCAACTCCGGAGACCGTAGCGTCTGCGCGGAGAGGAACACCGGCAGCAGCACGGGGACCCCGTTATCCTGGTCGGGAACAACCAGAAATGCCTATATAAGCCGTTGTGACTTTTCTTCACAACAACTAAGGGTAAGCTGAACCTATTTATTATATCAGCTTGAACGTTGCGGTACTACACATAGGCGCTGCCTTCTCCCAATTTTATTTTACTGCCGCAACATGGCAGGGACTTACGTTATGGGCCCTCCGTTTATCATTAACGATCATTAATGTGCTGATGGGACCTTCATTTATACCTCTCCTTAGTGGCTGCATTCTGAGATGTAATGATATGCATATACATATTGTGTGTATCTGGACTAGTTTTAGCAAAGTAGCTGGTATTATCATAGTTAGAATGGCACCACCAGTCCCTTTATTATCCCTTTTATTTTATAATGTATATTTAATTAGATAGCCACGTAGAATAGAGCAAACCTCCATGGTATCTTCTTGGGATGTTTATTTTTTACTTAGCGAACTGCCTCCATTGTAATGGTTACCATTGCTTAGCATTCCATTATGACCATGACGTCACACTGACTCCTGGGTCACTTGATTAATATTTGGGTAATGCGGCCAGGATCTGCAACACATGCAGATGTGGCCAGGAGGTGTGATGACCTCTCTCTCTCTTCTGTACATGTGCAGCAAGTCTCTGCCCCTTCCTGCCTTTTCATTTTAGCAGTACTTTATTAACAACATAACACTGTCTCTGGGAAACAGGCAATCACATAATGTAGTTGTTGCAATACACAAAATAATAAGCATTATTCCAACATTTGGCTTATATATATTTATGGTAGATTTTTTCATGATGAAGTAAAGGTTACATTTTAAATTCCATGCTTTCTGTGAATTCCCTGGCTAGCATGGCGTTAGTTTTCTGAGCATTTTGTTCTGTGATACTGGAAGAAAACTTCTGAACAAATATGCTGTAGCTCCAATAGGTTCTCTTAAGACGCCTTGGGGGTCATTTATCAAACTGGTGTAAAGTAGAACTTGCTTAGTTGCCCATAGCAACCAGATTCCTCCTTTCATTTTCTAAAAGAGCTGTCCAAAATGAAAGGTGGAATCTGATTGGTTGCTATGAGCAAATAAGCCAGTTCTACTTTACACCAGTTTGATAAATGACCCCCTTATGTCTACAAAGCTTCTACTCTGCACCTCTCTCTCTCGTCTGGCCTGTTTTTCCAGGGAAAGTTCTTTCTGGCCTTGCCCTGGGCTGGTACCTAGGTCCATGGGTGGCTTGTGTCTGCACTACATTTTGTATCTGCTCTCTCATGCAGAGAGCTCTGCACTCTCTGCATCCACTGTCCAGGCACTAACTCCCTTAGACTGTGTCTCTGTCTCACCTATCCAGGCTCCAGCTGGCTTTGGTGCGGTCGCGCTGGGAGAGATGGAATAAAAGAGCACTATGCGTATTTGAGGCCCAATTTGGAAATTTTGGAAACTATACACCTCAAGGTATTTATTAAGGGATAGAGTGAGCCATTTAACGTCACAGATATTTTGCAGAAAATAATGTGCAGCAGACTATGCAAAGGGAAAAGTTTTCAACAGATATGTCATTTCAGTGCCCAATATGTGGTGCCCAGGTGGTGCCATCTGAGACTCACACCGCACTACTTAAATTGTTAGGCGGGTTCAACTTAGTATGGAAATGCCATAAATGTGGACGTAAGCTGCTATATATCAACCATGATAATTCAACCATTATGGAGTGTTTAAACTGTCACTAACAAAAAGACTAGGAAAACAGGCCGAACTGGATGGACAGATGTCTTTTTTCGGCCTTATAAACTATGTTACTATGTTAAAGCATGGAACCAATTGTAGGAGCTTTTTTAGCAACACCTGTATCCATTAACCAACACCCTGACATAGTCTGGATAATGGTATAAAACAGGAACATACTATATTATGTATAATGTAAACAATGTCATTGTATTAAGCTGCAAATAAAGTTAAAAAAAAACAACTACTGAACAAGATACGTAACTTTCTGCAATCTTTGATTTATTTTTTAATAAGGATTCCCTTTTAGATTTTTTACTTTTTTATTACATATTCAATATTTCAAGAAGAATACCCCTGTCTTTTAATCTAGAATTAACCATTTACTTCCCAAAGGAAAAATGATTCTAGGTTGAACAATTTCCCAGAAAGCGAATCAGTTAACCCAGGGGTATATTCTTCTTGGCATGTGTGGAGTGTCAGGATGTAGCAAATAACAGGGTGTTGCCATCTGTAAGTTTTATATAGGTATGTGTCTTCATGCTAACTATCAAAATGTTACCATACAATGACAGATCCCAAAAATGTATGTGTACAGAGTCATATGTCACATTAAAATTTAATTCTAACTGTGTGCCATTAAAAAAAAATTAATAATGTCTGTTATGGCAGACACATCAGACTCAATAAACAGTAGGTCATCGATGTATCTGCAGTACTAGCCCAAAGATTTGGTAGGTTCCTTTCCAATGGAGGCAAAGAGGCAAAATTTCTCCCAACATACCATAAAAATATTGGTACCCTGATTCTGAAGTTTACAGAGGAAACTTACAGCCCCCATTGAAGCACCCCCCCCCCCATAGTCTTCAAATTCCTGTAATACTAAAAAATAATTGCTAAAAATTAAAAGGAACAACTTTAATGTCACTATGGCTAAATCATGAGGAATCACTATACACAATGAATTAACATCTGCTGTTATCCATACATAGTTAGACTGCCATTTGATCTGTTCCACAGGCACCAATACTGATTTAGAATCATGAATACATCCTGGAATAAATACCACTAAGGGTTGTAGTAAGTAATATTGAATACCCTGGTTCTGCAGTTTACAGAAACACCCCACATGTGGTTGCAAAATGCTGTATGGGCACACATCAGGGCTGAGAAGGGAAGGAGCACCAAATGGTTTTTGCCAGTGCCCCCATGTGCCAATAGGAAATGCCCCCAGTACCCCAATGTGCCAGTAGAAAAATTCCCCCAATGTCCCCATGTGCCAGTAAAAAAATTCCCCCAGTGCCCTCATGTGCCAGTAAGAAAGGCCCCCAGTGCCCCCATGTGCCAATAAGAAATGTCCTTAGTGCCCCCATGTGCCAGTAAAAAAATTCCCCCAGTGCCTCCATGTGCCAGCAAAAAAAATGCCCCCAGTGCCCCCATGTGCCAGTAACAGAAGTGCCCCCAGTGCCCCCATGTGCCATTAAGAACAGCTCCGGTCCGTAATTGCATTACAGAAAAAAAATAAACACTTATACTTACCTCCATCAGCGATGCGATGCAGGCCTCTTCTGGCCTGTGTCCGGCGCTGTACGGCTCAGGCGGCGCGATGACGTCATCGCGCCACCTGCGCCGGCCTCTAATCAGATGAATGAGAAAGGGAGACGCCTCTCCCTCCCCTGCCCCGCAGCATCTATCTGTATCGCTGTCCTGAGGACAGCGGCCCTGCAAGTTGCAAGGGAGGGCCCTCAGAGCCCCCCTGGCTTAGGGGCCCGGTCGCAACTGCGACCGCTGCGACCCCTATGGCTACGCCACTGGTGTAGTGACCATTTCCATTCTACAGGTGTTTTCAAGAAATGATTGCACAGGACAGTGCTCAGGACTAAAAGTGCACCATGCACATTTGAGGCCAAATATGGTGATTTACACAGAATTTCTTGTAAAATTGCTGAGGCTCTGATGTGAAATAAAAAAGAGCCACCCTAAAAGTGACCTCATTTTAGAACCCACACCCCTCAAGGAATGTTTTTAGGGGAGAAGTGAGTGCTTCAACCCCACAGGCATTTCATAGAATTTACAAACACTTTACTGTGAAAGTTAAACTTTACATTTTTTATAATAAAATGATGCTATGGCACCACATTTTTCATTTTCACAAGCAGTAAGAGGAGAAAATGCACATTACAATTTCTTACCCATTTTCTCCTTAATGTGGCAGCACTCCATATATGGTCATAAACTACTGTATGGGCACAAGGCAGGACTGGAATGGGAAGGTGCATCATATAGATTTGGGAGGCCAGATTTTACTTAAACTGTTTTCGGGTGCTGTGTGCTGTAAGACCCTGAGGTACTTCTACAGTGGAAACCACCAAGAGGTGACAGCACTTAGACCCCACAGGCATTTCATAGAATTTAGCACATCATAAAATTTAGAAACACTTTGCTGCAAAAATGAAGAATTACATTCTTTTAAAATAAAATGCTACTTTAGCCCCACATTTATCATTTAATCAAGGGGTAACAAGAGAAAATGCACCCCACAATGTGTTACTCATTTTATCCTAAATACAGAAACACCTCATATATGTTTGTAAACTGCTGTATGGGCACAACGCAATAACGTGTGCCATCTGGATTTTGGAGGTCAGATTTCACTGAAAAGGTGATCAGGTGCCATGTGGCATTTGAAGAGACCCTGAGGAACCCTTAAAGTTGAATACTCTAACAATTGACCCCGTTTTGGAAACTAGATCCCTCAAGTAAATTTTTAAGGGGGTTAGTGACCATTCAGACCCCACAAGTGTTTTCCAAAAATGACTGTATAGTAGATGGTGAATTGTGAATACGTAAGCTGTGCAAAGTATATTAGAGTGTAATAAGGTGGTAAAATTGCAGGGTACATAAAGGATACAATGAAGACTCCGAGGATGAGTGGTACGCTTTGAAGCAATCCTTTATGTACACGCCAGGTTTTTCAAAGCAGGTTTCACAGTGATAAATGGTGTCCTTTCATATCCCTCTTTTGGAACACACTCTGTGTCTTTTTCGGGTCCTTCCCTTTCTTGCTTTTGGGGGATTTCACCAGGGAAATCTTGCCCTGGTACAGCATGGGCACCATCACTTCCTAGTTTCAAAATTAGGGCATTGAGCATCACCTTTTGAAATTGAAGGAATCACCTTGCCTGGCCTCTAGATCAAAATAACACATGAGCATTGTACAGCGCCATCTGTACAATGTGTACAGGCAAGTTTCTGTACCACACCTTTGTTTTCTGCATGGCACTGTATAGCTTCAGAACGTTATCAGAAAGATCAACTCCTCCCATGTTTAAGTCCAGCATGCAGTTTGCCTTGGGGTAGTAGTACTGGTACCTCGTACAGAGACAGGTCAGCTGCCGTTCCCATGAATTGTGGACACTACAAGCACATCTCTCTTGTCCTTGTACTTAACCGCCAAGATGTTCTCATTACATATCCTTGCTGTCATCCTTTCTGAGTGGTTGCCCAAGAAGGGACCTAGGGAGGCCTCTTTGATCTTTGTGTACACTTAAACAGTGTTAGGCTACTTTCACACTAGTGTTTTATAATTCCGGTATTGAGTTCCGTCATAGGGGCTCAATACCGGAATAAAACGCTCCAGTTTTGTCCCCATTCATTGTCAATGGGGGCAAAACTGAACTGAAGACAACAGAATGCTCCTAGAAGCATTCCGTTCCGTCTTCAGACCAGAGAGCAAACCGCAACATGCTGTGGTTTGCTCTCCGGTCCAGGCATCCGCACCAAGACGGATCCGGAATGACCCCCAATGAAAGTCAATGGGGACGGATCCGTTTGGTGTGATACAATGGTGAACGGATCCGTCCTCCATTGACTTTCAATGGAGGTCATGATGGATCCGTCACCTGCACACATACACACATACAAACATACACATATACAGACATACACATAAACATACACAGACATATACACATACAAATACACATACATACTTACATGCTCCTGGCAGGTCACCATAGCGCAGGAGGAGCATGACGGCGCATACATAGGACGATTCCAACCGGCGCCCAGCAGAGGGCGCTGTGGGGAATCGTCCTATGTGCGCGCCGTCCTGCTCCTGTACTGTGCTGTGGAGACCTGCCGGGAGCATGTAAGTATGTATGTGTATTTGTATGTGTATATGTCTGTGTGTGTGTGTATGTATGTACTGTGTGACATGTGTGGGGCCGGAGCGCGGCTCTGGCCCCACACATGTCCCTGCGGCAGCACGGATCCGGCAGCACCCTTCAGCTGCCGGATCCGTGCTGCCGCTAATGTGAAAGAGTTCTTAGGCTGGTGTAATAGTTATCCACATAGAGGTGGTAACCTTGATCCTTAACTAACAAGGGTTGTTCTGGGGGTTTAATCCGAGTGTCGTTTCCTTCATAAACCCAGAAACTATGGGTGTACCCAGAGGTACTCTTGCACAACTTATACATTTTAATTCCATAGCTCGCCTTGTTACTGGGCAGCTATTGGCAGAATTTTACTCTCACTTTAAAATGTATAGGGAGTATATACCTAAGTAAACTTGGTGCTAAAGTGGTCGAGAACTGGCCTAATAGGGCATATCTAGGGTCATTTTGGGGCAGGGATTGCGCATTTACAGACACAATCAGTAAAATGTACGGTATTGATCAGAGCTCAGTGGTTGCAGGATGTATGCAAACAGATATATACACACACAACTATCTACCACTAACTACTATTTTTTTCCACAAAAAACTACAGTGAAAACACTAGCACAGATACAATCAGTAAAATGTACAGTACTGATCAGCACTAAGCAGTTGTAAGACACAGGCAAGCAGATGTTTTGTGAGTGCATAAACTGTAGTATAAAATATCTGAACATTAGTTAAAATTAACTTTATATATATAACAAAATAAACTTGTGCACAACAAAACTGAGCTCATGTGCAAGGCAGGAAAAAAAGATAAAAAAGTTATCACAGATAGCTAGGCGTCCACTGAAAGTGGGCAGGGTGGGGTGGGGTTGAGGGATAGGGATTGGGACTTAAGGAGCACAGATCACAGATCCGGAACTGCTATGAATGGACAATAGGATAATTGATCAATGAAGCAGTTCCAGAAATTCTTGTTTTTACAGGAACACTGAAGCATACTGAGGGGCACAGAACCTCTTTGCACACAGTCACCAATTGAAATGGCTGCCTACAGAAAGGTTCTCACTATATTACAAGCCCCTCTACTGCTGCGATTGGTTGGTATCACATACCAGCCAATCACAGCACTTACAGAGGGTGCCAAAAAGCATTATCCCCTCCATGAACTTGGAGGTGATTGGTGATGTCTATTTCAGCATCAATCAACTCCATTTTTGCCCCCTGCAGCCTCCTCGATGGCTTTTGCAATGAGTGAGGGATCTGCAAGTCATAATAATAGTAATTTGTATTTGTCACATCACAGATTACACGTTGTAACGACTTAGGGTTTAGAAAATGAGTCCTAGAATTTCAAAGTAGGTGCTTACTCACAAATATAAAGACAGTCCTACAGGGATACAGGGTCTGATATTTCATGATACATATTAGGAATCTATCTTCCTACGTGTGATGATCTATTTTGCATATTTCACAGAAAATTCATGACGACCTTCATTCAAATTATAGAAAATGGAGTTTTGGGCAACAAGCAAAGTACTGCCTCCCCCTTGCCATCTGATACCATTTTCCATCCATAATGCCATCACATAGCATCCAAATAATATGAAGTATCCAAATAATACCACTTTATAGTAGTTAGCTAGACAACTACAGTGAGCCCATGAGAAGCCAGGGCAGAAGATGAGAGTGATAGTGGCTGTGGCTGTCCCAGTCAATCACAGAGACTGTCCTCTCTAGGTCGCTCTCTAGAGCTGTGC
Organism: Rhinella marina; assembly: GCA_900303285.1. Taxonomy (NCBI): domain Eukaryota; kingdom Metazoa; phylum Chordata; class Amphibia; order Anura; family Bufonidae; genus Rhinella; species Rhinella marina. Next base: position 209,379 of record ONZH01013842.1, read on the forward strand.
AGTGAAAGGAGGGGACACCATTTCTTCCTTCGGGGGAAACAACTGATTCTGGAGCTCCTGCCTGATGGTAGATGTGGTGCCCTTGAAGTAACGTTTTTGGATGAGCTCAAGGCATGGCATCTATCTTTACTCAAATGTAAAGAAGCAAGAATCTAAATTGGGCCCCCATACCACCATTCATAACCCCTCCCACTACCCATTCCTGGCCACTATATACAGCAGTGTACTGATATGTGAAGTAAAAATGGGAGTTGTAGTACATCCAACTATAGCAAAAACACAGTTCCAACTGTACACAGTGGAACGCTTCCCTCCTGACAATCGCCTGGCTGTCTAATACAGCCTTTACTTTCCAGTAGCACTTTTTAAAACTGCCCTGCCAAGAGCAAAAACTGGGGAGAAAGTAAAAACATGAATAGGTCCTAGCACTCATGTATGTTGATGGGGTATCTCACAACATGTACAGCCATTTTTTCAATCCATACTGGCACTTTGCTAGCATAATTGGATTTCCAAAGTAGGAGTGTACATAGAAATCACTGGGCCCGATAGCAAGAATCTAAATTGGGCCCCCATGCCACCATTCATAACCCCTTCCTGGCCACTATATACAGCAGTGTACTAATATATGAAGTAAAAATGGGAGTTGTAGTATAGCCAACTATAGCAAAAACACAGTTCCAACTGTACACAGTGCAAATCTTTTCCAGAAAATGATGTATGGATTTAAGCAAATATGGGAGTTATAGCCCTCTTTATACACTATCTGGCTAAAGTTTCTCTCAGTAGAATCTATAGCTGGCAACAGTACTTTGGCAATAATGTCCACTGCAGGATACAGGGTTTTCAAGGTATGTCTGGCCAAGACATGTCCAGGTGTGAAGGGTGTCTTCAGTGTCCCCCACAGCAGTAAGGGTTGAATGGCTGTAGTTGCAAATTCCCTTCCATTCCTATGCTCGGCCATGCAGATTCTAATTTCTCCTCATCTCTCCTTCTCTTTCTCTCTTTCTTTCTATAGATCTTGCAGTAATTCACACAGGTATCCAACAGTCTCTGGAATTTGAGGTCTAAGGAGACCATCCATCCACAGCTATGCTGGATGCAATATATAACATAGCAATACTTTAAAGGGTTGGCTGGTTTCCTATATTGATTACCTAGGATAGGTTATCAATATTAGGTCAGCACTCCAGCCACTCAGCAGTTTGAAGAGAATACAGCTTTCCTGCTCGCCGTCACCATCACAGTGGCGAGCAGGTTTCTTCCACCCCCTTCACCTCAATGGGTAAGTGCAGTTACACTCTGTTTGATCCTTCCAATAGAAATAAATGGAATGGAGGAAATGCAATTACACTTGTTAGCTGCTGTGATGTTGACAGTGAGCAGGTAACCAGTTAAAAGAATGCATCACTCATACAAGTGCTGTTTTCTCTTTAAACAGCTGATCTGAGGGGGTGCCAGGAGTCAGACCCCTGCCAATCTGATATTGACAATTTATCCTGAGGATAGGTCATCAATATAGGAAACTGAACAACCCCTTTAGTGTTACATTACATTTAATTGACTAACCAGTTGCAGATACCTCCTGCTTCGGGGTACTGTACAACCTATTTCCATAGCCCTATTAGGGAATTCTGAGTTAATAGAGGGTGACCTCTCTTTAGGATCCTCATCTCTTGTCCACAGTGGAGAGCAATTACAAAGAGTGCCTTTCTCAAGAACTTGTGATAGGACAATAATACTGAGTAATGCATATTTAAATGGGTTGGCCACTCCGGTTACTGCAGCTCTGCTCCCATTCACTTCAATGTCAATACACAATGGATGGAGCTGCGTAGTTCTGGTGCCTATTTCCAGTGCTAGAGCTACTTGTGGGGGTTTGTGTGAGGTGAACCCATGCCCCTGATCAGATGATGGCCTATCCTGTAGACATAACAGGTTTAATGTCAAATTCCCACACACATAACAGCTGATCATGGGAGGTCCCAACAGGGGGGCACTTTGTGATCAACTTATTGTCAAGGAAGCCTTCTAACAAATAGTGACTGTCCAAAAGAGACATCACCATTACTACAATTCCACTACCAAATAATACCACAATACACAACTAAGTAATACTATGTGTTTTAGTTTGCTCCTGGGGTTAAGGCTGTATTAGACAGACAGATTGTCTGCCAGGTGATCCCTAATGAGCAGTCGTCATCTGGCAGTGTAATACTGCCGCCAACGACCCGATAAACGAGCAAGCGTTCGTTCATCGGGCAATCCAAATTTTTCAACAGCTTTAAAAATTATCATTTGCAGGCAGCAGATCGTGGTGTATTTATTGACAATCTGCTGCCAGCAAACAATAATTCAGTACGAGGAAGAGCGATGGTATGACAGTCCCCCTATACTGAGGAGGAGATCACTGCATGTAATACCAGTAGTATCTTCCACAAATGAGAAGGTGATGCTGGGAAGGAACGCTTCCCTCCTGACAATCGCCTGCCTGACCTCGCTGTCTAATACAGCCTTTACTTTCCAGTAGCACTCTTTAAAACTGCCCTGCCAAGAGCAAAAACTGGTGAGAAAGTAAAAACATGAATATGTCATGAGCACTCATGTATGTTGATGGGGCATCTCACAACATGTACAGCCATTTTTTCAATCCATACTGGCATTTTGCTAGCATAATTGGATTTCCAAAGTAGGAGTGTACATAGAAATCACTGAGCCCGATAGCAAGAATCTAAATTGGGCCCCCATGCCACCATTCATAACCCCTCCCACTACCCATTCCTGGCCACTATATACAGCAGTGTACTGATATGTGAAGTATGAGGTATAAGTTACAGCTTGTACCTCATATATTAGTACACTGCTGTATATACTATATATCTTAACACACTTTATAACATATACAGTGGGGGAAAAAAGTATTTAGTCAGCCACCAATTGTGCAAGTTCTCCCACTTAAAAAGATGAGAGAGGCCTGTAATTTACATCATAGGTAGACCTCAACTATGCCAAGACAAAATGAGAAAACAAATACAGAAAATCACATTGTCTGATTTTTAAAGAATTTATTTGCAAATTATGGTGGAAAATAGGTTTTTGGTCACCTACAAACAAGCAAGATTTCTGGCTCTCACAGACCTGTAACTTCTTCTTTAAGAGACTCCTCTGTCCTCCACTCATTACCTGTAATAATGGCACCTGTTTGAACTTGTTATCAGTATAAAAGACACCTGTCCACAACCTCAAACAGTCACACTCCAAACTCCACTATGGTGAAGACCAAAGAGCTGTCGAAGGACACCAGAAACAAAATTGTAGACCTGCACCAGGCTGGGAAGACTGAATCTGCAATAAGCAAGCAGCTTGGTGTGAAGAAATCAACTGTGGGAGCAATAATTAGAAAATGGAAGACATACAAGACCACTGATAATCTCCTTCCCACGCAAGATCTCACCCCGTGGGGTCAAAATGATCACAAGAACTGTGAGCAAAAATCCCAGAACCACACGGGGGGACCTAGTGAATGACTCGCAGAAAGCTGGGACCAACGTAACAAAGGCTACCGTAACACACTACGCCGCCAGGGACTCAGATCCTGCAGTGCCAGACGTGTCCCCCTGCTTAAGCCAGTGCAAATTCGGGCCCATCTGAAGTTTTCTAGAGAGCATTTGGATGTTCCAGAAGAGTATTGGGAGAATGTCATATGGTCAGATGAAACCAAAGTAGAACTGTTTGGTAGAAACACAACTCGTCGTGTTTGGAGGAGAGTGAATGCTGAGTTGCATCCAAAGAACACTATACCTACTGTGAAGCATGGGGGTGGCAACGTCATGCTTTGGGGCTGTTTCTCCGCAAAGGGACCAGGACGACTGATCCTTGTAGATGAAAGAATGATTGGGGCCATGTATCGTGAGATTTTGAGTGCAAACCTCCTTCCATCAGCAAGGGCATTGAATATGAAACGTGGCTGGGTCTTTCAGCATGACAATGATCCCAAGCACACCCCCAGGGCAATGAAGGAGTGGCTTTGTAAGAAGCATTTCAAGGTCCTGGAGTGGCCTAGCCAGTCTCCAGATCTCAACCCCATAGAAAACCTTTGGAGGCAGTTGAAAGTCCGTGTTGCCCAGCGACAGCCCCAAAACATCACTGCTCTACAGGAGATCTGCATGGAGGAATGGGCCAACATACCAGCAACAGTGTGAGCCAACCTTGTGAAGACTTACAGAAAACGTTTGACCTCTGTCATTACCAACAAAGGATATATAAGAAAGTATTGAGATGAACTTTTGTTATTGACCAAATATTTATTTTCCACCATAATTTGCAAATAAATTCTTTAAAAATCAGACAATGTGATTTTCTGTATTTGTTTTCTCATTTTGTCTCTCATAGTTAAGGTCTACCTATGATGTCAATTACAGGCCTCTCTCATCTTTTTAAGTGGGAGAACTTGCACAATTGGTAGCTGACTAAATACTTTTTTCCCCCACTGCATAGATATATATATATGGAGAGAAAGCGAGAGAGAGAGAGAGAGAGAGAACAGTGTACTGATGTGAGAAGTACAAAGTATAATAGTGCAGTGTGTACACATATTTGTGGTCAGTTATATATTATGGTCACTGTGTGAGGCACATGCGGTAATAGTGGTTGTAACTGTCTGCAGTAAAAATAGGAAATGGGGTGCAAATGAAGAGAAAGGAGGAGGACGTCCTCTTACCACTCCATTCTAGTCTCAGAGTAAAGGTTCTTCTCCATGCTGCTGGGGTGGTTGAAGGTGCAGTTCTTCTCCATGCTGCTGGGGTGGTTGAAGGACCTGCGGTGATGCTCTGTGCAGTTCCTTTACTAGATGTACAGGACCTATAATGCTGAAGATAATGGCATCACAGGTCTTGGCAGATGCTCCTATCTAACCTGGGAACTACACAATTCTTTGTGCAGATCCTATTAGTGTTGAGCAAATCGAAGCCAAACAAATTGACTTCAATTCGATTTTCAGGAAAAATTTGATTAGCCGAAAAGGCGAATTTCCTTGTGCTTCATGGTAACAAATCTATTTTTCCTGAAATGGCGGTAAGAAAAAAACATACCTCATCCATTTACTCGCAGAAAGGCTTTCGCTGCCATTTTGTTTAAAGACACCGTGCAAAATCTTGCAGGGGGTGATGTGTAACGTCATCACGTCACCCTGCAAGATTTCACATGGTGTCTTCAACCAAGATGGCCACGAAAGCCTCTCCACAAGCAAATGGATAAGGTGAGTATGTATTTTTTTTTGTTTAACCTGATTAACCCCTTAAAGGCCTCAACTGTAGCATCAGATGCCACAATCAACGATGAATGTGGCATCTGAGGGCTTCAATGACGGTGTTCCCGTCATTGCGCCCGCTACTTTCAAATGAATGCGCTTCGTGACAAAGTAATTCATCCAATTTTTCATAAGGTCACTCATCACTAGTTCCTTTATTAGTAATACAGGACCTGTGATGACATCATCACAGGTCCTTTAGCTTTTCCGCTGATGATAGGGATACTATACTGGAGTTGAACAGTAATGAGTGTAATTGGGGACGGGGCCTTTGGTTCATTGTGGGCCCCTTTTCCCCTTGGGCCCCATAGAAGCTGTATGGTCTGCCTCTATTGGAGGTATGCCACTGGTTTCCAGTCATATTTGTTCTTATTTTTAATGCAGTCCTATTTATAAAACACATACAAACCAATTCTCCTCTGCCTGTGGAGAAGTAGAGCAATGGAGCAGAGGGCAGCCGTAGTGAAGTGTGGCTTGACTTAGGGGGAAGTTAGTAGGCATGGAAGGGGTTAATCTGGTGAAAGTTAAGGTTAGCTGTTTGATTGGTTTAATGTGGGGTGTGTTGTTTTGAAGGTTTGGCGGGCTCTATATAAGTTAATGTGGGGGTGTGTCTTACCAGTTCAGCTATTACCTGGGAGAATTTTCCCGCCCACCCGCCCTGTTACAGGTGTGAGATTAGTTTAGTCGTAGCAGGCAGGTAAAATGGGGGATCCTGGGAGGTAAAACAATGGTTAATAGGTGCACAACACATATATTTATATGTTGGATGATTTGGTGCCCTTGGGTCGGTGAGTGCGGCCAAGGGTAAGGTTGCAATACAAGCGGAGGTGGTGATTGAAGTATGCAGCTTGCTTGGGTTGCCTTCTAGGATACTTCCACAATATGGGGTGTTATAATCTTATGTTGGATTGTAATGTTATTGCACTTTATATACATGTTACATTTCTTATTATTAAAGATATTTTATATTATTATAATTATTTAATTAATAAATTGGCTACTACGGCCTTACACCATGAAGGAGGACTCTGTGTGTTTTTTGGTAGGATCAAGGGAGGGTCGCTTAGCAGCCTGAGAGAATCTTCCATCTTAGTAAGTCAACGCATTCACCTATCTGCTCAATTATCAAGAGAACACAGGAGAACGGTGACAACTGGAAGACTGAAGAGCAGACTCCAGTGCAGCAGTAGAAATCATTCTGCTGGTCCTTTTAATACCTGCACACAAATACACTGAGTGCACAATTTAGAAGATTTTAATGTAAGGATCAGCGCTGGCTCTTATATCTTTAATGCATGGTTGTAGATGAAAAAGATGACTTGAAGGGGTTTACTGTCCATCCTTGATCTGACAGAGTAGCAGCAATAATAGTAAGCAGTGGAGTATGACAGCTGAGAATCTATAGATGCATTCATATAATCACAGCTCTCACACTGAAGGGAGATTCGTTCCTCTGGACCATGAAGAGCTGAATGGAGAAACTGATAAATCCCACCCATACTGTGATGTAAGGAAGTGGAGACAGATGAGTTTCACTTGTATTTCTTCTGTCGACACACTGAAGTGAAGGAGGTACCAGCTACACGATGTCTTGACTGTATGCACAATGTAGGTTCTAGACAAAGCATGCACTGCTGTGAGGGGAATGGAACAGGTGGCCCCTACTCAGAGCCAGCACTCAGCCGGGGACCCAGAGGAGGATGAAGGAGAATATCCCAACTGGGTGGTCAGCATGCTCACTACTATCCTCATTGTGACCATCAGTGGTGACATTTTTGGGAACCTTCTGGTCATCTCATCTGTCTTCAGGAACAAGAAACTTCGTAAAGCAGGTGCATATTATTTATTAAAAATAATTTTCAAATTTAGACATTCTCATCCATTTCATGTCACGTGTGTAAGGAATCAGTCATTGAAAGAAGTTTTCCACCTGCATGTAACCTTCTGCACACAGCTTTGATCTCGGAAAACGAGAAAGCTAAAATTTTAGAATTTGCTCATGTGTTTAGTCTAATGCAGATTCATTTTTAGAATGTACTCCAAATTGCTTTAAAATTAATAATTTTGTTCCTTCTTATGACGTTTTTGATTATTTTTTTTATTTCTAATATACTAGACTGGAATTCATAGGTAACAGGATGGGATTTTCATAGGGCCACTTATGGACACGTGGATTACAGGTACCGTATCCTTGGAGTCATTTTATGGTGAATCCCAACCAGAAACATTTATCAACTACTAGCAATCTCCCTATTAACACTGGGACCCCCCAATTCGTAATCTGCTCTAATCGCAAGAAATCTGTGCGAAGGAGTATGAATGGAGTGGTTGGCTGTTTCCATAATTCTTATAGAGTTTGAATGGAGAGACGGTGTGCATGCTAAGCCACTGCTATGTTCAAACACCTCCTCACTGCAGAAATGGGGTTGGCGGGGATGGAGAACTGAGGTCCAGCAATGATAACCCTTTAATTTAATAAATAGGTGATGCATGTCTATGGCTGGGATACCCCTTTAAAGAGATTGGCTGGGATTTTAAAAATTCAAAGCCTCACAAAATTGTGCTACCCTTGTCCATAAGTTGTGTCGGGTATTGCATGTCAGTTTCTCTTATTTGAATGGTGATAAAATACAGTCTCAGACACAAGCCATTGACAAGAGAGAACTTCTAGATACTAATCTGCTCCAATTCCTCCCAAAATGCCTTTCCAGTCTGGTCTAATTTGGACAGGAAACATATATGTATACATGTAATATCATTCTATAAACCTGCAATGTTCTACCACATCATGTTAGTACTGACAAGAGAGATGCCAGACGCATTACACGTGACTTGCTAAATCAGAATGACACACAGACACTATGAGATTATGACAAATTAGCAGCAGAAATCTATGTCATCGATTATGCGTAGTCATATTGAAGAAGCAGACTCAATGAGAACTCAGCCAGTCACATTTCTCTACTGTCACTGGTAAGCTTCAAAGAATGGGATTTGCTCAAGTGCAATGTTTGACTTAAAGATTACCCTAAGTGTTCTGACCTCCGCTGCCTTGTAAAGCAGAAATTCATGTCTCTATCTATCTATCTATCTGTCTATCCATCTATCTAATATCTATGTATCTATCTCATATACAATATCTATCTCATATAGATATTACATGGATATAATATCTATCTCATATCTAATATCTATCCATCATCTATTATCCATCTAATATCTGTCTATAGATCTATCTATCTTTCTTTCTTTCCTGGACCTCCTATGGAAGCACAGTCACAAATGGCTTAAAGTGTAACTGCCCTTTCACTACCAAAAATGAAATTCCTATCATATGTGAAGCTGCATTTTTCAGTTAATTTTACCTTTCTGATGTCTGTATTCAGCCCTTAGCAACCCTATTTCTCTGTGCCTCGATTTCAGCATCTTCCTAAGATGGCTTCTGCTGCACTTCCTGTGGTAATCTTTGCCCTTGCTATCCTGTATTTCCCTCACTTCCCATAAGCCCTTCCTCTCCTCACATGAACTAGCAGACAAGCAGGGCCAATCAGAATGCAGATAACTTCCCACTACCCCAGAGCAGTGTGTATTATCATATTTTTTGCAGCCAGTGACCCCTATATAATATTTTTGCAGCCAGTGACCCCTATATAATATTTGTTTCTGCCAGGTGCCCCCTAAATCATCTTTTCTGCAGCCAGGTGCCCCCTAAATCATATTTTTGCAGCTAGTGCCCTCTAGACTATCTTTTTGTTGCCAGGTGCCCCCTAGACTTTAGTCACACTATCAAATACTTACCTAGTTCCTCCTACCCAGCTCCAACACAGCTCTCCCTTCCAGCAGCGCGATCTACACTGTCAGGGGAGAGCTGTGTTGGAGATGATCTGCACTTGTCTCCCTTCCAGCAGTGCGATCTACACTGTCAGGGGAGAGCTATGTTGGAGATGATCTGCACTTGTCTCCCTTCCAGCAGTGCGATCTACACTGTCAGGGGAGAGCTGTGTTGGAGATGATCTACACTTGTCTCCCTTCACAGCAGCGCAAACTACACTGTCAGATTGCGCTGCTGTGAAGGGAGACAAGTGCAGATCAGCTACTACACAGCTTTCCCCTCCAGCAGCGCGATCTAACTGTCAGATTGTGCTGCTGTGAAGGTAGACAAGCGGTGCCCATTCCCTCCAGCAGCTCCATGTGTATACTACATGCTGGCAGGGAATGGGGAAAAGGGAAGGAGACACATGGGGCAGAAGAGGTGGAAATAAGGTAGCTGGGGCTAAAGGGATAAAAATAGTTACTTGGGCTGTTATTTGCAATACCTTATTAGCTATGATGGGCAGGCATCACATACTCCGTGCAGGCATGAAGGCTGGGAGGAGGAGCCAGTGTCCTACTACACTGTGAACGCGCATCCAGGGCTGAGCTCCTCCTCCCAGAGCTGATCCGTCTCCTGTTAGATAGAGAAGACGGCCTGCACAAGGCAACGGTGTGAGAAGAGGGCTGCACAATGGTAAAGTGGCACACATTTCTCACAGTTTTTCTCATGTGAAACAGAAAATGATTAAATTTTAAAACACAAAGGCACATATACTGTAGGGTATACTATACCATTACAGTATAAAAATTCCTTTTGAATGTCTTTGTACCAAACACAAACAATCCAGGTGTTCTTCATCTCCTCCAAGTAGGTATTAGAAAAGGAGGTATTAGAAGGGAAAAAATCCTGGTGAAGAGGAAATTCAAAATGAAGACGATATTCAATGTCAGGTGCTTATTGGAGAAGGACGATATCCTCATGACAATACATCTCACAGATATCTACCTGTGCATCCCTATGTTATCCAACCACAGGAAATTTCTCAGAATCACAGTATATACAAACTTGGACATTATTTTGCTCTAATTCACTTTCCTGCCCATTATTTGCTCCCAGAGTTTTTACCAGCATCACAGCAATTTTAACAGGGTCCTTCAGGATGTAAGGTGTGACTGACATCTCATACTTTGATGACTGGTGGGTAAAGGCGTCCACCAAACAGCTTCTGATGGAACTGTATACAACCATACAGCTGTTACAAAATCAATGCTTCTGGATCATTTACAAGGGGTCACAACTAATGTTGAGCAAATTCAGCTTCAGATCCTAGATCTGAAGTCGATTCACTCCAAACTTCGTTTTAATGCTATACAGAGACTTCATACAGCATAAATATGCTCGGCCATCATGAAGTGGACGAGTCACCTCTTTCCTCAACCCAAATCCCACTTGCAGGGCCACACTGCCAATTAGGCGGGGCAGAGGGAGATGAGCAATACCATTGTGGAAGTACTCATCTCCATATTCATATATATAGAGGCGTCTCCCTTCCCCATTCATCTGCAGGCATGACGTCATCGCGCCGCCTGAGCCGTACAGCGCGGGATAAGGCTGGAAGAGGCCTGCATCGCATCGCTGATGGAGGTAAGTATAAGTGTTTTGGTTTTTTTTGTATGATGCAAAAGGACCGGAGCTCTTCTTAATGGGGGCACTGAGGGCATTTCTTATGGCACTGGGGTCATTTTTTTTACTGGCACATGGGGGACACTGGGGGCCTTTCTTGTTTTTTTTTTTAAATCAGATAATTTTTATTTGTTTTGAACATACAAAAAGGTACAATACAGTACAGAAAAACCCTCAAAATCCCCCCACCCCTTTCAGACCTGCAAGCAAGACAATTTCCCGTTAACAATTGTCATTACAGATTATATCTTATACATTGAAACCTCAAGTATCCTCTACGTCACCTTCTGTAGGCAACCTTCTGAAGGATCAGAAGAATGAAAAATGAACAGTTGATGTGAACCTGGTCTTAGAGGATTCTTCACTCAGGGTCATCATTATAAAATAAAAATACACTGGCTCCTCCTTCATCCTGCTCAGCTTTAGGCCCCTTTCACACGAGCGAGTTTTCCGCGCGGGTGCAATGCGTGATGTGAACGCATAGCACCCGCACTGAATCCTGACTCATTCATTTCAATGGGTCTGTGTACATGAGCATTTTTTTTTTCACGCATCAGTTCTGCGTTGCGTGAAAAACCCAGCATGTTCTATATTTTACGTTTGTCACGCAGCCCAGGCCCCATAGAAGTGAATGGGGCTTCAGTGAAAAACACATTGCATCCTGAAGCAAGTGCGGATGCAATGCGTTTTTCACTGATGGTTGCTAAGAGATGTTGTTTGTAAACCTTCAGTTTTTTAGCACACGCGTGAAAAACGCATCAAAACGCATTGAACCCGCGCGGAAAAAACTGAACAACTGAACGCAATCGCAGACAAAACTGACAGAACTTGCAGATCTATCTATCTATCTATCTATCTATCTATCTATCTATCTATCTATCTATCTATTATCTGTCCATCTATATCACATCCTATATCTATCTCATATCCATGTAATATTTATCTATTATTTATCTCATGTCTAATGTCTATCCATCTAATATCTATTATCCATCTAATATCTATATATATATCCATCTCATATCTATATATCTATCTTTCCTTATCGTCCTTCAAGCAGCACAACACAATGGGTTAATGTTTTCCTCCTCCCGTCTACGACAGAAGAAAATGATTAGTAAATCAGACTAATTAACCCCCCTATAAAGGAGTGCACACCCACAGGATAGATGTGCTTTTTCTTCTGTCTAGGACAAGGAAGCTCACACATACAGAGGTTCCTGCTGCTGTGAAGGCCAGTATGGTTGTCAAGCCTGATATTATATAACTGGAAGTGTCTCCAGACTATGCCATGAAGTGCCATAAGAATGTCCGGCAGAAGCTTTTGCTCACATTCTATAAGTCCTCGCTTTTCTATAGCTCCTTTTCATTTCCCTCATCTTTCTTTTGGGATGTTTGTGGCTTAGCGTGCGTGCTGCCTCCGGCCACTCTGCGGCCTAGCGTGCGTGCTGCCGCCGGCCACTCTGTGGTCTACTACTTCATATGCTGCCGCCAGCCACTCTGTGGTCTACTACTTCATATGCTGCCGCCAGCCGCTCTGTGGTCTACTACTTCATATGCTGCCGCCAGCCACTCTGTGGTCTACTACTTCATATGCCGCCGCCAGCCACTCTGTGGTCTACTACTTCATATGCCGCCGCCAGCCACTCTGTGGTCTACTACTTCATATGCCGCCGCCAGCCACTCTGTGGTCTACTACTTCATATGCCGCCGCCAGCCACTCTGTGGTCTACTACTTCATATGCTGCCGCCAGCCACTCTGTGGTCTACTACACATTGGAGTCTAGTGTAAGCACTGCCGCCGGTCAGTCACGGTCTAGTGTAAATGCTGCCGCCTTTCAATCCACATTCTAGTGTGCATGCTGCCGCGGTCAGTGGAGTCTAGTGTTTAAGTCTTGCCCTATATGGTAATGCCCAGTTTGTCCGCAATATGGAATGGTGGGACCACATTCTTCCGTGAATTAGGTACAGAGGTCATCACCTGTGTCTTTCAGTGTCTCGGTTCCATTTATTAATGTGTCCGCTTAATCTACAATTACGTGACGTTCGGTAAAAAATTTTTTGTGTATGGGCCCTATTGTACCTCCTACTCATGTGGTTCCTTTGGACACTCTGTGCATATGGACATTCTGTTAGGGTTTCAGGCTCTCCAAGCACTAGAATGGAACAGAGAGACATCATAATTTTAGTATTTCGTCAGTCTCCTGTATAGAATCTTGTATCCAGGTTACTATCTTTAGTGGAAATTGCCCCCCAAGGCAAATAATTTGACCTTTCATGAGCCTTATATTATGGTTCATTCAAGTCTTAATAGTAAGATCTTGACCTCTATCCCAGGGAATTCTGGGTGTTTCCAAGAGGGTTTGCACCGCCAGGACCAACGGTAAGATGGAGGTTAGACCTGACATGTCTAATTATTTACCTTCTTGGAAGAAGTTTATGATTGATTTGCTCAATATGCACCAGCAGGTCGTTTTTATGGCCTAGATTTCATATTCACTTATATCACATTACTGCTACCCATCTCAGGTTCTCAGTGTCGGCTCTCACCAGATTTTTCATCGCCTGGTGTTTTTACTAAAGTTGTGGCACTAACTCAGCCCTTAAATTCCAGGTAGACTCTAGGAACTGGTTGCTTAGCTCTCACTGGAGCAGATCCAGAAATAGAGGTGTATGTCATGCTTAAGGTCCCATCACCAAGGGCGAGTGGAGTAACAGGGAATAACGGGAGCAGGCCAGGCAGCCTATTGCCCACAGCAATATTTTAATAGGGCTCCCCCAGCATCTCCGGTGCATCCGCCACTCCTGTGGCTGGTCAAGATTGCTATCAGAGCAGCCCAGAAGCCTCTCGGTCCACAAATGTAAAATTCCCTGACCTCTTCGATAGAAGCTCTGGCCATTATTCTACATTGCTAAACAGCTTTGTTTCAGGAAGAACCAAGGTTTATCAAGCCTGGGTCATCTTGTCGTAGTCAAGCCGGAATCTTGAGAAATCCTGTTGGATGGCTTTGTCCGGAGTCTACTGAACAAGTTTGTTGTTTCTGGCTGTTCCAATAGCACTGGTCGGGAAGTACTCTTCCCCGTTCAAGGTATTCTGAGAGTTTAGGTGGAACAGTTAAGTAGGTCTCAGTTAAAGTCTCAGCAACTGTATCTTTATCACATCATATGTAGATGGGGTATCCCATTTAGAGGCAATGGGGTCAGTCTCCAATACTAAATCTGAATCAGGTGGATCCATCAGAAGAATAGATGGCCTGTCTTACAGGAATTGTTCAATCAAATTTTCCTCTATTACCCTCATATCCTTCATATCCTAAGTGTTCAGGGAAGTGGGATGTGAGTAATAACTTTTACAGGGAGGGATACTTGTGCTGCCTTTGGACTAAAGGAAAAAAAATTTCGGTAAGCAAATTTTCATCTATCATATATTTATTATCTATCTATATGAAAAAAGATTGCAGCAATGTTGGGAGTGCTGCTCTTTCATGTATTCAGCCAGGCCTCTATATCTGGGCCCTGGTCAATGGCAATCAGTCTCAGTATTTGGAGTGTTGCTTTCTTAAATTTCTATCTATCTAAAGATATTGAAGAAAAGACAACACTCTGACTTCAGTGAAACAAGTGGATTTCCTTATTCACCCAATACACCCAGCATTGAGTGAACAAACAAATCCACTTGACTAGGGTATTTTTGAATTGCTCTCTCCCTCCTAGCTACCACCACCCCAACTTCCCTTATGCCCAAGAAAGACACTTCTGCCAAAGGTGGATTTAGTTGGGCACAGTAGCCATTTTATTAACAAAAACAACATAAATACCATAAATAATAAATAACATCCCCAAAGGCCTTTTTCCCATAAGGCCCCTCCAAGACCCATAACATTATTAATGGGTAGGGTCTTTGGAGCCCCAAAACCTGGCGGATATCTGCCCTGCCCCTCAACTAAATTACCTCTAACCGAATAGCAGCCACCTCAGAGGCAGAACTGTGGCGCCATCTCACCCCTCCTATTCCAATGCCTGTGGAGTCCAGAGCCCTCTTGGCACCCTCCCCAATACTCCAGAGCCACCATTCCACAACTCCAAGGACCCCCCAACTGCCAAGGCCACCATGACAAAAGAATGAACCAGCCAACCACCAGCAACCACCTACCTGGCTCCCAACTGTACCAACAAACCCCCTGAACTGTTAATGCAGTCATACACTAGGGCGGGTTGGTGGGACTCTTACTGTTACTGTGCCCACACAAAATGGCCCCTTTCCCCCCTTCAGTTCCCTTTTTAATCATCTTCACCCCTCCCACTAGCTACTCCCCTCCCAGCGCCACCCTTAACCCCATGCCTGCCAGTTTTTCCCACTCCCTCCAAACCCGGTCATGCAGGCCTCCACCCAGGCTTCCAGCCCAGATTCGGCCTCTCCTTTCTTTACTGAAGTCAAAGTGCTGCCTTTTCTTCCATATCTTTTTACATTGTGAATCTGGGTCCAAGATCTACAGAGCAATTGCACCTGGCATTTGATTAGGAGTGCTGTTATTTTCTCTTCTCTCTGTCTATCTACCTATTTATTAGAGATGAGCGAATATATTACGCATATCAGGGATACTGCAGGGCCTGTTCAGGGCTAGTAATTAATCAGGCAGGGAGAGAGAGAGAGACAGGGAGAGATAGGGAGAGGCAGAGAGATACAGGGACAAAGACCAGCTGCAGGGTTACAGAGTGAATTGAAAAATGTCTGGAATGGATAAGCAAAAGGGGTCCAGTTCCAGCCAGACCTCGAGCTCTAAAAAAAAATGAGAAGGTGGTACAGGGCAGAAGTGCCAAAGGACCTGTAGCTGGAGCATCTACTAGTAGTATTTGCAATACTTGGCAGTTTTTCCACCAGGCGCACCAAGGCGCAAAATTTTAGTGGAGGAGAAATGGATGAGGTAGTGGAGTGGATGGCACGCTCATCTCAGTCTCAGGCGGATGATCTGCTGATACAGTATCCATAACAAGCCAGGGGTCAGACTCAGAGCATTCCTCCTGCTCCACCATTCCTCTGCAGCAAAGCCCGTCATATTCGTACGCACTTTGTACGCTTTTGCGTACGTGTTCAAAGAGGTTGCGTTCCTTTTTACCTGAACGTTCGTTATTAGTGTGCGAATGTTCGCTAAAAGCCATATAATTACGTATATTGTGTACGCAAATTCAACGAATATATTCGGCGAATATACGATTCTTAGGAAAAGTTCGGCAAATATTCGCCGAATAAAATTTAGCATGATTCTCTCATCTCAACTATCTATCTACCACAAAAAAGGCAACAGCATAATGAAAAAAGGAGATGGGTGCAGTCCCTCACTGACTGTACACTAGATAATCTATATTTCTATCTATGCATCTAATACGTATTATCTATCTATCTATCTATCTTTGTAACAAATACACATATCAAACAATGATTAATAGTTGAACATTTTGGATTTGTGGAACATATCTCAAATGAAAGTAAATTGTTTTAAATAATGGCAAATCTTTCCCAGTTCAAGGAAAAAAATTATGGAATAATAAATTTTAAAAAATGGTCCGACCACAGGGACCCCCACAGATTAGAAGAACGGGTGCTCTGTACAGTGAAATGCGTAAAGCAGCAGGAAAAGCATGCGCCACTCCACGCCACTCCATTCATTCTCTATGTGATTGCCAGAGGACCAACTTCTCCATTTATTTTGGGGTACACAGCTCCCATTTTAGTGATTGGTGGGGGTCCCAGTGGTCAGAACCCCACAAATATAATATCTGCTATCCTATGGATATGGGATAACTTCTTATAACCAGAATACCCCTTTTTTATCGGTGTTCTGGTGTCCAGTGAGTATCTCACCCCTGAAGTTTCAAGTTTAACACGAAGGCTCAGACTAGAATTGATATCCCTCTCACACTACAGTTTCTTTGCTCCCATCTTTCTCACAGACTGCATCCCATGGTTCCACATCTCTCTTACCACAGGCTGCAATGCCCCCTTCTCTCACACAGATGCAGTACCCCATCTGCAAATGATTTGTTATTTAATGTTATGTCATGTATTGTTATGTATTATACCGAGCATAGCTGTGTATGGATGGGACAACCAAGGTTAATATTCCTGGTTCAACCCTTTGCAGAAGGTTGGAGGGGGATCCAAGATCCACCCCCAGCACAGTTAGTCACTATTAGGAGAGAGTCCAGAGAGGGAAAAAAGCTGTGACCTATGCCCCCTTCTCAGGCCTAGAAAGCTCCAGACACTAACAGATCACAGTACAAGTTACTGCTAGATCTACCGAAAGAAAAGGAGAGAAAAGGAGAAATCGGAATCTACATGACCAAGCATAAGAGTTAGCAAAGTAACCTGCTACCACAGCCATTCTGATTTTGCTGCTGTGAGGTACTCCCTTCACACTTGGACACGTCCTGTCAAAATGTGCCTTCGTGACCCTGTATCCCCGCAGTGGACATGGACACTACAGCCATTATTGTCAAGCTACTGTTGCCAGCCATGGACTCTACTGAGAGAAACTTTAGCAAGATAGAGAAGAAAGAGGGCCATAACTACCGCCCTTGCCTAATCCATACATTGCTATCTGGGAGAGAATTGCACTGTGTACAGTTGTAACTGTGTTTTGGTATAATTGGATGTACTACAACTCCTATTTTGCACTACAGTAAAAAGAGCTGTTCATTCTTCTACCACTAGCCAGGTTTTCTGACTCCTACACCATACGTTGGCCATTGAACTCTACGTGCCCTTCCTTGCACCCATCCAAACACCTAACATCAAAGGCACCCCAGCTACCATCAGGCAGGAGCCCCAGAAGTAGTCCTCCCTCCTTTCACCACATGTCCCAAGGGAGCACCATGATTGACTGTAACAGAGCCATTACCACTCCCATCCTACTCTTCAGATCCTCCCAGACCATTGCACAGACTACTTCCCATTGTCCTCAATTTCTCACAAAGATCTTATGCCCTCCCTGTTAGGGCCCTTGCACCACTGTATGCGCTCTGAGACATACGGTCCATGAGCGGGCCATATGTCCCGGAGCGGCATTGATCGTGTGCACGGGAGCGCACAGCATCAGAGATTACAATGATGCTGTGCATGTTGGGCCGCCCGCGGGACTATTGTCCCGCACTCATAAGATCATATGAGTGCGGGACAATAGCCCTGCACAGGGGCGTAGCTAAAGGCTCATGGGCCCTGGTGCAAGAGTTCAGCTTGGGCCCCCCTTCCCTTAGTGCTCTGTGTGTGTTATGTGGCACAAGGGTCTTTGGGCCCCCTCAGGCTCCTGGGCCCGGTAGCGACAGCTACCTCTGCACCCCCTATAGCTACGCCCCTGGCCCTGCAAGCGACCTGACGTGCACAGCATCATTGTAATCTATGATGCTGTGCACTCCTGTGAGCATGATCAATGCCGCTCTGGGACATATGGCCGAGGGCATACGGTCATGTGCAAGGGCCCTTAGACTGCTTTTTATGTCCTACCTCACACAGGCAGGTCCTTATGTCCCCTTTCACAAACACACTTTATTGGAAAAATGACAACACCATTTTTTTATTTATTGAATGAGAAAAGTGTCCAAACTATATGTACACCTATGCATTGACTGTTGAGGCAATAATTGCCATCTCCCTGGCCATTCAGTTTACATGCAACCCAATAGCATAACTGAATGGAATAATGTGATTGTTTACTTAAGGCAGTCATCTTTATATGTTTAACTAGATTGGTATCAGAGACAAAAGTTCCAGTATCATTTCCTTGGTCATTGCAGAGTCATACAGAATATGCTTTTATTGACTTATGACCTTGTTGTCTACTGTGAAACACTCCAACTGTCACGATCAGTGAACACAAATATTGAACATTGGGGGAAACATTCTGACTGGGGTTACAAATGCCAGTTTTAATATAAAGTCTGTCGGTCCAGAATGTGCCAAATTTATTAAGGGGCACAGGCCTTTTAAGAAATTTGGCGCAATTTCTGGCAGTCTGTGCACCAAACTTTCAAATTTGCGCTAGCTATGAGCAAGAAGCCATGGCCCTACATGACTAATTTTGCATTTTCTGAATCTTCAAAGTGGAAGAGGGTATGACTTCTGATAAAAATGCATATCATCCAGCTATGATGTGATGATGCTGGACCATTAATGGTTAGCAGAGAAGTTTGATAACTTGGTAACTTTCTATATTTGGTTTGACAATAGACACACATTTTTATATATCAATGTTGCTTCTGTCTCCTGCAGGAAATGCTTTTGTGGTCAGTCTTGCAGTTGCAGACCTACTGGTGGCATGTTATCCTTACCCGTTGGTTCTTCTTGCAATTTTCAACCGTGGCTGGAGAATGGGACACACTCATTGCCTGTTAAGTGGATTTTTTATGGGACTTAGTGTTATAAGTTCAGTCTTCAATATAACAGGCATTGCCGTCAATCGATACTTCTACATCTGTCACCACAGCTGCTACTCTCGACTGTTCTCCAACACGAGCATCATGTTGTATGTGGGACTGGTCTGGACATTAGCTTTTGCAGCCATTTTACCAAACCTCTTTGTTGGATCCTTGCAATACGACCCAAGAGTCTTCTCCTGCACATTTTCACAGTCAGTCAGCCCATTGTATACTATTGTCATTGTGATTTTCCATTTCTTTTTACCAATTAGTGTAGTGAGCTTCTGCTATCTTCAGATCTGGATATTAGTTCTCAACAGCCGGCATCGGGTGAAACCAACAAGACAGGTCCACATCCGGACATGGCCGAACAACGTGCAAAGTTTCCTCACCATGTTCATAGTTTTTGTGCTCTTTGCTGTATGCTGGGGCCCCCTGAATATCATCGGCTTCTTGGTGGGCTTGAACCCACAACTAGGAGAGTCAATTCCACCCTGGCTTTTTGTTGCAAGCTATTTCATGGCTTATTTCAATAGTTGCCTCAATGCTGTGGTGTACGGTGCTCTAAATAAGAACTTCCGAAGAGAATATAGGAGAATCTTGCTGAACATTTTCCAGTTGGCTTAAAGCTGTTGATTATTTTATGCAATTTCCTATTTTATTCTAAAATAAAAATAAATCCTTTGAAATGTACATTATCTTTAATTAAAGGTGTATTCCACAGCTTGACGGTTTTCTTCCAAAAGCAGCACCATACCTATCCACAGGTTGTGGGTAATATTGTGGCTTAGCACCATTTACTTCAGGGAAGCAGAGCAGCAATACCAGATACAACCAAATGACAGTTGTGGTGCAGTTTCTGAAAGAAACCAGCCATGTTTTCTAATCCTTGAAATCCTATTTATGCAAACCACATTTATTCAAATGGGTTACTGGAAATATATATTTTTGGTTTAAAAGAATTGTCTAGGGCAAGTGTCAGCAACCTTCTGCACTCCAGCTGCTGTGAAACTACAACTTCCAAGCAAGCACATTTGCTCATCTGTTCTTGTAATTGCCAAAACAATTAAATGAGGATTCTGAGTGCTGGAGGTTGCTGATCCCTGGTCTAGGGATTGGAGAAACTTTTGAATGAACCCTAAATTTTTCCATATACATTGAATATATCTCTGCTGACCTGTGTAATGATCCATGGCTGTATTTGCCACTAGGCACTGGAGGTCCAATGTCTAGGGTGGCACCTTGTGTGTGGCAACACTAGTTGACAGGGCAAACAAAATGTTGTGGAAAGGTGAGAGTGACTGAATGAGGGACAGTATCAAAAGCCTTTGCAAAATCCAGAAACACTACATCCACAGCCCCCACCCCTCTGTCCAGGCTCCTACTCACCTCCGCATAAAAACAAATCAGGCTAGTCTAACAACTTCTGTCCTTGGTAACCCATGCTGGTTACCACTTATGATATTATTAACAGTCTCATACTCCTGTATATAGTCCTTTAAGAGTTCTTCAAAAGTTTTCCCATCACAGGAGTTAAAGAGGTTGTCTCACTTCAGCAAGTGGCATTTATCACGTACAAAAAGTAAATACAAGCCACTTACTAATGTATTGTGATTGTCTGTATTGCCTCCTTTGCCGGCTTGATTCATTTTTCCATCACATTATACACGGCTTGTTTCCATGGTTACAACCACAAAGCAGTCCATTAGTGGTGGCCGTGTTTGCACACTATAGGAAAAAAGCGTCTGCCTCTCTGGTGGACTGTGGAAGTGCACATAGGCTAGTGCTTTTTCCTATAGTGTGCAAGCATGGCCACCACTAATGGACTGCTCTGTGGTTATAACCATGGAAACAAGCCATGTATAATGTGATGGAAAAATGAATCAAGCTGACAAAGGAGGCAATTCAGACAATTACGATACAATAATATTAGTAAGTGCCTAGATCGTGCGCACGGTAGCGCACAGCGTCATAGATTACAATGATGCTGTGCATGCTGGGCCTCCCGCGGGGCTATTGTCCCGCACTCATATGATCTTATGAGTGCAGGACAATAGTCCCAAGGGCGGCCATAGATTACAATGATGCTGTGCGCTCCCGTGCGCACGATCTATGCCGCTCCGGGACATATGGCCCACTCAAGGACCGTATGTCTGGGAGTGCATATGGTCGTGTGCAAGGGCCCTTAAAATGTTGCCGCTTTTTAACTACACTTCAGGTGCATGGAAGATGATAAATTTCCCCTATTTGTGTTTTTTCCACATGGATTCTCATGTGGGAAAAACACGGCATAATACAGTACCAGCAAAGTGTGTAAGATTACATAAATCTCATGTACAAGTCTGCTTTTTTGTTCTGTGCAGTAATTGGTGAAGAAACACATAGAAATAAGAACAGAAATCTGCACCTATGAGCAGGTAGCCTTAGGGTGCAACCCTATGGTGCATCTGGCCACGTGTGCCCAAGCCATGTACATGCACGGCAACCAGTGGTCACATGATTTTCAGGTAAAGCCATGCAGCCATCGTCTGGAATGGGTGGACATCGCTTTTCCACATGCGGCCAGTCGCACCATGGCGTCATACCATTCTTGCGTACAGAATATACCTAGATGGCCTCATGGACATGAACGTGTGCCGGCTGTGCCCATGCTGTGGACCGCAAAGTGCGGTCCGCAATGCATGGGCATCGACCGTGAGGCTGCCGCATGCGGATCACGGACCCATTCACTTGAATGGGGTCCGCGATCCGAATCAGACTATCCGCACCATAAAAAAATAGAACGTTCTATTTTTTGCAGTGCAGAGGCACGGACAGAAACACCATGAAAGCACTCCGTAGTGCTTCTGTGGGCTTCCGATCCGTGCTTCCATTCCGCATGGATCCACTGTATGCAGGCCACAATAAGGCCACGGCCAGGTAACGGCCATGTGCATGAGGTCTCAGAGTGAAATGACACCGTGGATCCACAAAACACAGGCACCAGCACTTCCCATTGACGTCAATCGGTCCACGATCAACAAGATGCAGTACAAGATAGGACGTGTGCTATTTATTGTGGTGCAGAGACATAGACCTGGAAGACCACGGAAGGCATTCTGTGTGTTTTTGTGTGTTTTCGGGTCCGTGCCTCCAAGATGCAAAATAGACAACATTTTTCTATCCACATCTTGCAGACCCATTGAGGTCAATGAATCCACACCGAGATGTAGAATGTACACGCTTGGTGCCCGTGTTTTGCGGACCTGCAGTTTGCGGTCCGCAACTGGGGTATGGTGGACCCATGGTCGTGTGCATGATGCTTCACAGTTTTTTGAAGGTTTCAAACCCTCCAAAAACCACCTCTGGTTTTAGTTGAAAAACCTGCAGGAAAATCTGCCTTAAAACCCCCTCTAAAAAACACAGTATGTACCTACACTTAAAGGGGATGGGCAAGAATGAAGGGGGAAGGGGGGGTTGTAAAAGAAAGATTACTTACCTGCTTCCCAGAGCTGGCTCCCCTCTCCTTCATCCCACAGCCTGCAATGCTCAGTTGGGTTCCCTCAATGTAAACATCCAGTTTGACATCACCTCAGCCAATCACGGGCTGCAGTGGAAAGCGGATCCCCTTGCTTCATGTCACCATTTATCATGATCTAAGAGGAACTGGTCACCCCCATGGCCAGTGATTGGCTGCGGCGAAGTCAAACCGGATGTTTACTAAAAGGAAGCCCAACGGAGCGTCGCAGGCTGGGAGAAGAAGGAGTGGGGCCATAAGTAAGTTTTCCTTTACAGGTCTGGTAAAGTGTGGGTACAGGACCCCCCCCTTCCTGTACTAAATGAGGGGATGCTTTGGTGCTGTGATGGAGGAGGTAAGAGAAAAGCTATAGATTCGAAGCTCATCAGCTCCCTATCCTGCTCCGGTTCCTTCCTGTCCTTGATGTTCTTCTCTGTACTTCATTTCATGGGACAAAGCAGTGCGAGGAAGGTTCAAATAGTGACAAGTGGTCTTAAGGGGATCCTGTCAAAATACAAAATGGGCGCTCACCAGTCAGAAGGAGAGGGGGGGTTTTTTTTTTTTAGAATATAATTTAATTACAAACCAGTCACAGAACAATCTGCTTTTTATGAGAGGTGGTCCTCTGTATATGAGATTACCAGTATCTACACATATTATACATCTTAGAGAAGGAAATAATATGATCCCAAACACTCGACAACCTCCTGTCTCCAAGGTATCCTCCATTATTGACATCATTCAGTCTGTGGCGTGTAACAGGTCTCATAGGAATGTAAAATCAATGCCTGTCTGGCTGTGTCCATAACAACCACATTTACTGATTTAATATGTCAATTACAGTACAGCTCTGGATGAAGTATAATGTAGGATGAGCACCACTCATTGATAGGATAGAATAACAGACTATTAATTACACCGGGCAGGGCCATATTTACAGCTCATGCTGCGGTATGCACACAGCTTAAACCGTCCCCTTTATGGTGCCTGCTCATGATGCAGATTTCGTACAGAAAAACTGCAGCGTAATACAGTAACCGCAAAGTGTATGAGATTAGACAACTCTCGTGTACACTTTGCTTTTTTTTTCCTTGGGTGCAGATATTGACCTGCTGTGCGGAGTTTGAAGTCTGCAAAATATTAACTGTTGTGTTTTTCTTTTGCGGATTTCACCCTTTTCAATGGAAGGGTGGAAAAATGCATTAAAAAAAAACCACAATAAATAGTGTGCGTTTTTTGGTACGGTTTTTGTGCGGATTTTATGCACATAAATCTGCATCGTAAGCAACCGTGGTTGAAGGACTATTTAAGCTGCCCAATTAAGAGCAATCGTAATGATAGTTGGTCAGCGTTAACAAAGAAGATAAACAATAAGGGGGGAATTTATCATGAGGTTAACATCCGAAGTCAAGTCTGCCTTGGCGTACTTTTTGCCAAAGTTATCAAGTATTACACGTTGTTTGTTAATGGCCAGCTATTTTTTCAGTTTTTTGTCTATTTGAGCAGCCATAAACTTTTCTTTTAATTTTTTTATTGACATGGCTATATCACGCCTAGTATTATATTATGAAAGAGAAATTGCATTTTTTGGTGCTGTTTGAGAGTCCGTTTAAATTACTACATAAATTTTTTTTTTTTTTTTTTTTTTTAGAGAAAACCATTTTGACATTGCTTTTTTTACCTTATTGTTTATACTTTACATGTCACACTGGATAACCTGATAAATGAGTTGTTCAGGTTATTTCAGTCTTGTAGATACTGAATAAGAATAGATTTTTTTGCTTTTACATAAAGTATGCACATAAAAATGTATTTTATGAAAGTCACTTATTTTTTCAAGTTCTTTTCAAATAAGGAATTACTGTCCTACAAAATTATTTTATACTCATATTAGCATTCTACTGTAGGCTAATATATTTTGATCTGGGTCTCTGTGGCACAGGCTCTTTCCAGGTCTCCAGGGCTGATGGCAGAGTGCTTACTCAGCCTCCGATCAGATCACTGGCACTCAGATGGGGAAATACCCTTTGACCATGCTGTGGTAACGGACTGTGACACTCAATGAGTTACAAGTTGGGATTAGACCTACCTCCTATTCTGACTATAGAGCAAAAGGCTGCTCTAAGAAACAGAGCTGTTAGTTACAGCTAATTTTTAGAGCAGAAGTACTCACAGAAGCGCTCAGCTCCTTCTAAAACAGTAATGACAAAAAACAGTGTGTGGTCCTTAGTGGGTTAAATTTGGTGCATCTTTAAAGGGGTTGTCTGCTTTTTTTATATATCGATGACCTCCTAGACAACCTCTTTAAACCTAACACTTTTGTCTACAAATGCTACTCCAGTTATTTCATACAACCGCTTACTGGAGCTAGTTTACGACTTTAAAATATCCAAGTGATAACTATGGAATGAAACCCATTAACATAGCTAACCACACTTATGTACTTTCTCGTGTACTTTTCAAAACGTGAATGAGTGATGTAAAAAGTCGCAACTTTTTGCATAAGTGAGCCCAAAAAGTAACTGTTCACATTGGAAAACGATCCAATAACACGTCTGGAGTGGCAAAAGTAAGTGAACCTTCAGGATTAGCAGATAATCTGAAGGTGAAATTAGAGTCATGTGTTTTCAATCATTGGGAGGACAATCAGGTGTGAGTGGGTGATGTTTTATTTAAAGAACAGGGATCTATCAAAGTCTGTTCTTCACAAGATGTTTGTGGAAGTATATTATGGCAAGAATAAAGGAGATTTCAGAGGATCCCAGAAGAAGACTTGTTGATGCTCATCAAGCTGGAAAAGGTCTTGCTCAAAGAGTTTGTACTCCATCAATCTACAGTCAGATTGGGGAGATTTTTCATGAGGGTAATATTTCTCAGTTCTTTTCTGAGTGCATTCACATATTTGCAACACATTTATCAAGCATTGCATGTTATTTATTATACTTGGCACATCTTTTGTCTGCCACTTCAGTTTTATACACCACCCTCTACTGGAGTGACTTTGTGACTTTTTTTTATGTCCCAGTGATAAATCTGGAGAGAAACTCCTTAAAGGGGTTGTCCAAGTTATGGAAAAAAATATATAGCACTGTAAATCTGATGGGCAGCAATATATAACTAAGTTCAGCAAGTTTTAGGCAAAAAAAAAAATCTATATTTCCTCATTTCCCTGGTTCTCTTCTGGCCTTTGTTTACATGCAGTAATAACAATCTCTGCCCCTCCCCCCTTCTCTGCAAAGGCAGTGAATATAAGTGCTGTGAGTACATGTCTGCCTGCTGGGATACTCAGCAGCATGTTGTTTGTGTAGGACTACAAGTCCCAGCGGTACAATGACACTGCTGATACACACAGGAAATTCTCCATACCTGTTCTTGTACAATTCCTCTACAGCTCCTTGCCCAGCATTTGTCTCCTCTCACTGCTGCAGCTACTATTTGTTGTAAAGCCTTGAGCCCTCAGTGTGTTCTGGCTGAAGGGGTTAATGTTTTATCTGAAGGAATCCAGGGAGAGAGCAGATAGCAGGAGCCCGGCAAAGAAAGGGGGCGTGGCCAGTGACGTCTCGTGTACAGACTGTTATCTGAACTCTGAGGCTTGTACACGAAACATCACAGACCAGGGAGATAAGGTGACATCACAGGACATGTGACCCTCAGTCAACTCTGAGAAACCAGCAGCTTTAGAAACACAAAGTATATGGGAAAGTTGTTATACCTGACAAGTTAGAAACATATAAAGAACAAAAAAATAACTCGGACAACCCCTTCAACATAGCTAACCATACCAACTTTCCCACCCATTTTTCAAAACTGAAGTTGCAAAAAGTTCTATTTTGTGACTTTTTGAAGACAGAATTCTGGAGTGCAGGCGTGATAAACTACCATTATGTACAAATAGAGGAAATTCAAGACCTTTATTACTCTCCCTAGGAGTGGTTGACCAACAAAAATCATGCCAAGAGCAAGGTGTAATAGTCAGCAAGGTCAAAAAGTAACCCAAGGAAACCTCTAAGCAAGTAATGGCCTTTCTCACTTTAACTTATCACCAACAATGATGTGAATGACAGGATTGCAAGGAGAAAGCCGATGCTGCCCATCAGCAGTTTGCTGAAGGTGACCTGGACAAGGTAGAAGGCTATTGGAACAATTTTGTGGAAAGATAAGACCAAAATAGAACTTTATGGTTTAAATGGGAAAAATAATGTCTGGAGAAATGAAAACCTCATCCCATCTGTGAAACATGGTGGTGATATCATGGTTTGGGACCGGTTTGCTGCATCTGGGCCAGAACGCCTTACTAGTAAATTCTAAAGGAAAATGTCTGAACTACTGTCTGTGAGCTGAATCTCAAGTGGAATACCAATTGCTCTACTTAAGAATGGTTAAATAATAAAATTAATGTTTTTGGAAAGATCAAGTCAAACTTCTGACCTTAAAGATTTTTTTTCACCCATTTGGATGATTTCTACAGACCCCATGCATGGCTGGACCCAGGGCCGGTTTTAGACAAAATGTGGCCCTGGGCAAAATCAAAAGTGGGGCCCCAAATATTGTAATAATGTACTAACAACACAGTTACGTTCTGTCGATTCCGGCAATCCCTCACAGAACTGTGATATAGTGATTTCTATGCAGACTAATAAGAGCAATTTACTGATGATTGTAAGTTGTGGTCCACTTGGGGGACTTAAGAAAAAGTAAACAAAAAAAAAAAAGTAAAAAAAAGTTTTGAAAACACCTTAAAAATTAAAATCACCCCCATTCCCCCCCCAAAAAAAAAACAAAAACAAAAAAACACAAAATAAAAATAGCATTATGGGTATCGCCGCATGCGAAAACGCAAAATTCACGTTTTTTCATCACTTTATCGCCCAAGAAAATTTAATAAAATTTAATAAATTATATTTAATAAAAAGTGATCAATTCATACACACCCCAAAATGGTACTGTCAAAAATGACAGATCGCCCCGCAAAAGATGAGCCCCCAGACATCTCCATAGAAATAACTATAAAAAAGTTATGAGGGTCAGAATATTGTGATCATTTTTTACGAAGTGAGTCGTAATGAACGGGTGCTGCTAGGGTTGCCACCTTTCCCAACAAAAAATACTGGTTACACAAGTGGGTTAATACGGGTGTTATTTCATCATATTTTACATTTTGCGCAAATTTTTTCGCAATAAAATCAAACATTTCATTGTTGGGGACACCCTATGAATTTAAGTTTTATTTGGACTCTATTTTTCAAATGTTTCTGTGGAGATTTGAACTCCCAACCATCTACACTAAAGGCAAGAACCTTAACCACTGGGCTATAGAGTTCAATGCTAAGCCAGTCCTGAAAAACCTCATAGAGGTTTCTCTTGTATTAAAAACCTCATACAAATTTCTATGGTATTATAGAAGAGAAACTTCTATGAGGTTTTTCACCACCTACTTAACAGTGAGCTCTATAGCCCAGTGGTTAAGGTTCCTGCCTGTAATGTAGAAGGTTGTGACAGAAACAGTTAAAAAAAAGAGTTAAAGTTAGACTTATAGGGTGTCCCCAAGCATAGTGACCATGCTTGGAAACACCCCTCTCATGTTGGTAACACTAACTGCATATATGGACACATCCATATATGGAGTCAGAGCCATATATGGAGCCCTAAGCTGGGAAATTCCCCACTCCTGACTGTTCAAACATCTGTGATCTGAACGCTGCCATCGGGACTGAAGCAGGGGGCCCCTTAGAGGATCGGGGCCCTGGGCAATTGCCCAGTTTGCTCCCCACCCAACGCCAGCCCTGGCTGGACCCATGGTGATAATCATACTTACCTGATCCCCACTGCTCGGTTTCGGCTCCACCCACTCTGCACGTGCCAGGTCTCCCTGCATTAACAGGCATTTTGACGCAGGTCACATGACTGGCTGCAGTGGTGACATGTCAGCCATGCCTGAGGTCCCTGGATCACCTGGCAAGGATCAGGTCAGTATGATTACCACTGTAGGTTCAGCCACACTGGGGGTCTGGAGAAAATGTCCCCCAGAAAATGTTGTGGAAGAACCTGAAGCCAGCAGTTCATGGGGGTGGGGTGGGTGGGAGGCAACACTAACATAACAGAGAAGAAGCTGTTTTGTACAGAGGAATGGGCTAAAATTCCTCCAACTATTACTGGAAACGTTTGATTGCAGTTATAGCTGCACAAGGGGGGGGGGGGGGTCACAGCAGACGCTGAACGCAAAGGTTCACATACTTCTTGCCACTCATAGACATGAGATATTGGATCATTTTCCTCAGTAAATAAATGTTCAAAATTGACTAATATTTTTGACTCATTTGTGTGATTTAGTAATCTTTATCTACTTTTAGGACTAAAAATCTGATCTAGTTTTAGGTCAAATTTATGTAGAAATATAAAAAATTCTAAAGGGTCAACAAACTTTCAAGCAACATTATTGGGTATTAAAACTGTTGGTAGAGAGAGGATGTTAGATAAAAATATCAGATTTTTTTTTTCCCACAGAAACAGTTTCACTCTTTTCCATGGATGGTGCTCAGTACTGCAACCCACCCCTACTGATTTGAATGGCGTTAACCTGCAATACAAAAGACAGTCCATGGACAAGACTAGAATGCAGACAAGACACTAGGGTTTAACATAGTAACATAGAGGCACATTTATTAAGACCAGCATTTTAGACACGGGTCTTAATAAGACCCTGTAGTGGCGGTGGATCCCCCAAATTATGTAGAGGTGCAGGCCATGTAAGACAGCTTCCTTGTTGTCTTACATTTAGACCATTTTCTACGCCTAAACCAGGTTTAGAAAATTATGAATAATATGGGCCTGACGGCCATCCCCCATCACCTTTTTTACACCTACTATGAGTGGGGAAGAAGTTGCAAAATCTGTGCCAGATATATGCCACAAAAGTGACATATAGGTGTTCAGAAATTACCCCCATAGTTTGTAAGACTGAAAAAAAAAGACATCAGTCCATCCTGTTATCCTGCAAGTTGATCCAGTGGACTTCCCGACTCCAATCCACACTCCAGAATTACATCCAGGCCCCTCTTGATCTCTTTTAGTGAATTCACCATCACCACCTCTTCAGGCAGAGAGTTCCATACTGCTCTTACCGTAAAGAATCTCTTCTATGTTTGTGTACAGTCATGGCCAAAAGTTTTGAGAATGATACAAATATTAATTTTTACAAAGTCTACTGCTTCAGTTTTTATAATGCCAATTTGCATATACTCCAGAATGTTATAAAGAGTGATCAGCTTAACAGCAATTACTTGCAAAGTCAATATTTGCCTAGAAAATGAACTTTATCCCCCAAAACACATTTCAACATCATTGCAGCCCTGCCTTAAAAGGACCAGCTAACATTGTTTCAGTGATTGCTCCATTAACACAGGTGTGGGTGTTGATGAGGACAGGGCTGGAGAATAATCTGTCATGATTAAGTAAGAATGACACCACTGGACACTTTAAAAGGAGGCTGGTGCTTGGCATCATTGTTCCTCTTCTGTTAACCATAGTTATCTCTAAAGAAACACGTGCAGTCATCATTGCACTGCACAAAAATGGCCTAACAGGGAAGAGTATCACAGCTAGAAAGATTGCACCTCAGTCAACAATCTATCGCATCATCAAGAACTTCAAGGAGAGAGGTTCCATTGTTGCCAAAAAGGCTCCAGGGCGCCCGAGAAAGACCAGCAAGCGCCAGGACCGTCTCTTAAAAGTGTTTCAGCTGCGGGATCGGGCTACCAGCAGTGCAGAGCTTGCTCAGGAATGGCAGCAGGCAGGTGTGAGTGCATCTACACGCACTGTGAGGCGGAGACTCTTGGAGCAAGGCCTGGTCTCAAGGAGGGCAGCAAAGAAGCCACTTCTCTCCAGAAAAAACATCAGGGACAGACTGATATTCTGCAAAAGGTACAGGGAGTGGACTGCTGAGGACTGGGGGAAAGTCATTTTCTCTGATGAATCCCCTTTTCGATTGTTTGGGACATCTGGAAAACAGCTTATTCGGAGAAGACGAGGTGAGCGCTACCACCAGTCTTGTCTTATGCCAACTGTAAAGCATCCTGAAACCATTCATGTGTGGGGTTGCTTCTCAGCCAATGGAATCGGCTCTCTCACAGTCTTGCCTAAAAACACAGCCATGAATAAAGAATGGTACCAGAATGTCCTCCGAGAGCAACTTCTCCCAACCGTCCAAGAGCAGTTTGGCGATCAACAATGCCTTTTCCAGCATGATGGAGCACCTTGCCAAAGGTGATAACTAAATGGCTCAGGGAACAAAACATAGAGATTTTGGGTCCATGGCCTGGAAACTCCCCAGATCTTAATCCCATTGAGAACTTGTGGTCAATCATCAAGAGACGGGTGGACAAACAAAAACCTACAAATTCTGACAAAATGCAAGCATTGATTGTGCAAGAATGGACTGCTATCAGTCAGGATTTGGTCCAGAAGTTGATTGAGAGCATGCCAGGGAGAATTGCAGAGGTCCTGAAGAAGGGTCAACACTGCAAATATTGACTTGCTGTATTAACTCATTCTAACTGTCAATATAAGCTTTTGTTACTCAATATGATTGCAATTATATTTCTGTATGTGATAAAAACATCTGACAAACACACATAAAAACCAGAGGGCAGCAGATCATGTGAAAATATAATATTTGTGTCATTCTCAAAACTTTTGGCCATGACTGTACAAACCTTCTTTCCTCTAGATGCAGGGGATGTCCCCTTGTCACAGTCACAGTCCTAGGGATAAATAGATCATGGGAGAGATCTCTGTACTGACCCCTGATATATTTAATTATATTTATTATATCTCCCCTCAGTCGTATTTTTTCTAAAGTAAATAACCCTAATTTTGATAATCTTTCTGGGTACCATAGTCCACCCATTCATTACTTTAGTTGCCGTCCTCTGAACCCTCTCCAGCTCTGCTGTGTCTGCCTTGTTCATAGGAGCCCAGAACTGTACACAGTACTCCATGTGTGGTCTGACTAGTGATTTGTAAAGTGGCAGGACTGTTCTTATCATGGGCATCTATGTCCCTTTTGATGCAACCCATTACCTTATTGGCCTTGGCAGCAGTTGCCTGACACTGGTTTATACAGTTAAGTTTGCTGTTTACTAAAATTATTAGGTCCTTTTCCATGTCAGTGTTACCCAGTGTTTTACCATTTAGTATGTTCTGGTGACTTAAATTATTCCTTCCCAGGTGCATAAACTTACATTTGTCAGTGTTAAAGCTCATCTGCCACTTCTCTGCACAAGCCTCCGATCTAACCAGATCCATCTGTAGCAGTATACTGTCCTAAATTAGTTTGAGATGACTGGTCCCTCATGAAGCCAAGCTGATACGGCGTTATTCACGTATTTTCATTGAGATATTCAAAGATAGCAACTCTTAGAAAACCTTCAAACAGTTTACCCACGATAGATGTTAAACTTACCGGCCTATAGTTTCTCTGTTTTTGACCCCTTTTGAATATTGGCACCACATTTGCTAAGCGCCAATCTTGTAGAATGCTCCCCCCATCAATAGAGAGTCCTTAAATATCAGAAATAAGGATCTGGCTATGACATTACTTAATTATCTTAGAATACGGGGTGTATGCCATCTGGTTCCAGCGATTTGTCTATTTTAAGGTGGAATTTACCGTTAAACTCTGCATTTCAGCAGACACTTTATTTTCCGTAGTGAATACAGTGGAGAAAAAGATAGCGAATCTAATAATTTTCTCCTCATCGTTCTCCACAGTTCCTCACTCTTTAAGGCTCCATTCACACGTCCTGTTTTTCTTTCCTGATTCGATCCTGATCTGGATCCATTCATTTGAATGGGTCCTGAAAAAATCAGGATCGAATCAGGAAAGAAAAACAGGACGTGTGAATGGAGCCTAACGGGACAGATGTAGAAGGCTTTGACTTATTTAGAAAATTAATTTAAGGCAGAGATAAGAGGAGATTTGGCTACAAAAGTGTTTATAAAGAGGATATTACAGAGACAGTTCGTTGATTTCAGTAGGTACTGTGTAATGCTATATTTGCTCTGGTGTTGGTTTTCAGGGAAAAAAAACAAAACAAAAACAATGCCTTCCAGGTATCACCT
Source organism: Rhinella marina (assembly GCA_900303285.1). NCBI lineage: Eukaryota > Metazoa > Chordata > Amphibia > Anura > Bufonidae > Rhinella > Rhinella marina. The sequence goes on from ONZH01013842.1 coordinate 242,211, forward strand.
CATATTATAAGTGACTACTTGGGAAGGGGAGCTGTTGGGCCTGTAGATCCTGCACACTTATAGGTTGCCAAAGCTGGCATTTCAGTGATGCGCTCCCTCTCAAAGTCTGTCAACTGGGCATGTCTAGCAGTCACTGATCTCTCAAGAGGTATACTACCCAAAAGTAGCCTCTGAGAGGCTTTTAAGGCAACAAAGAAGGCACTTTCACACACAGTCTAATCAAACCACACCTGTAATGATTTACATATCTACCAAAGACATAACAACATGCAGAGCTTCCCAGTAATCTGACATTTCTATCTTAGTGTATATTAGTAGGAATTTAGAAGTAGAGATGAATTAATAGAATGTGTCTAGGCTGCTTTACCTACTAGACCTTGAAATGCTTCTTACAAAGCCACTCCTTCATTGCCCTGGGGGTGTGCTTGGGATCATTGTCATGCTGAAAGACCCAGCCACATTTCATCTTCAATGCCTTTGCTGATGGAAGGAGGTTTGCATTCAAAATCTCATGATACATGGCCCCATTCATTCTTTCATGTACATGGATCAGTCGTCCTGGTCCCTTTGCAGAGAAACAGCCCCAAAGCATGATGTTGCCACCCCCATGCTTCACAGTAGGTATGGTGTTCTTTGGATGCAACTCAGCATTCACTCTCCTCCAAACACGACGAGTTGTGTTTCTACCAAACAGTTCTACTTTGGTTTCATCTGACCACATGACATTCTCCCAACTCTTCTGGAACATCCAAATGCTCTCTAGCAAACTTCAGACGGGCCTGGATATTTATTGGCTTAAGCAGGGGGGACACGTCTGGCACTGCAGGATCTGAGTCCCTGGCGGCGTAGTGTGTTACTGATGGTAGCCTTTGTTACGTTGGTCCCAGCTTTCTGCAGGACATTCACTAGGTCCCCCCCGTGTGGTTCTGGGATTTTTGCTCACAGTTCTTGTGATTATTTTGACCCCACAGGGTGAGATCTTGCGTGGAGCCCCTGATCGAGGGAGATAAATCAGTGGTCTTGTATGTCTTCCATTTTCTAATTATTGCTCCCACAGTTGATTTCTTCACACCAAGCTGCTTGCCTATTGCAGATTCAGTCTTCCCAGCCTGGTGCAGGTCTACAATTTTGTTTGTGGTGTCCTTCGACAGCTCTTTGGTCTTCACCATAGTGGAGTTTGGAGTGTGACAGTTTGAGGTTGTGGACAGGTGTCTTTTATACTGATAAGTTCAAACAGGTGCCATTACTACAAGTAATGAGTGGAGGACAGAGGAGCCTCTTAAAGAAGAACTTACAGGACTGTGAGAGCTAACAAGCACGCAACACACGCTAACAAGCAATACATGTAAAAAAATAATAACTGTTGTATTTCTAGAGCTGAGAGCAGTAATCCTTCTCATATATTACTTTCTCCTTTTAATTACTTATACTTGGCCTTTATTTGGTGTGGAATGGCAGTGATCCTCCTATAATGCAATAAACACTTAAGCTTGATATCCAGCTGACAAGATGACATTGCTGAAGGTCTCTGATCAATTTTCTGTCTCGAAAATGCTTGGCAAGGTGATTGTAAAAGCAAAAAGCGGCAAAGTGCGAAAAGAGAATCATCAGATCATTTATTTAGTAAAACAGCAAAACAAAGAGCTCCAAATTACAAAAACTATATCAGTACATGGCCTAAATCGGACATTAAAAAGTAGAATCAGAAACATATATGTTAAGTAATCAGCCTGTAAAACAAAGTGCATTCCTCTGAGGAGCCAACAATTTTAAGAAGACCTCTCTGCCGGCCCCTGCTGACATGAGTATTTAGAGAGGACTTTTCATCAGTTTTCACTTGCCAAAATCACTACCTCACGCAGTAGGCCAAGAGTAGGAGATGTCATTGCACATTTTTTTTTACTCATCCGTTTCCCCATTGCGTTGTGCCCCCCAGTCGGTTTTGGCCAATAGCATCAAAGAGGAAGAGATGGCCTCTTCTCAAGGAGGAGTCTCCTTCTCCCTGGCAGTGAGCGGTCCAATTGCAACGGACCGTGCCACAACCATTGAGAAAAAACAGCTCACCTTCTCCCTGGCTGTGACACAGTCCGGTATGATTGGACCACACCACAGCCAGGGAGAAGGAGACGTCCCCTGAGAAAATCTGCCGTCTCCTCCTGATCTGCCGTACTCTGATTAGCATACAGGGCACCAAAACCGAACGTGAGGCACAGGGCCACTACAGAAGAGTGGACCAGTTAAAAAAAAAAAAAATGCACGATGGCATCTCCTAATCTTGGGCTACTGAGTGAGGTAGTGATTTTAGCAAGTAAAAACTGATGAAAGGTCCTCTAAGTAAATACCAGTATTCCTCATGAAGTAATAATTCTGGAGCACCTTTTCATAGTACTTTGCATTGTGCTGTTATCCTTCCAGGAAAATTGTAAATAAACTGACACTTCCTGTAGCAACACACTGGGTTTAAAGCAAACCTGTAATGTCATGTAATGCACTGTAATCTGCCAGCAGAATGATATAGAACAGGAGGAGACAATCCCATCAGTGATTGACTGACTGTACACACAGATAGCTGTCAATCACTGATAGGACCGCCTCCTGGACTTTAAAGAACAAAATGAGCATGAATTTAATTGAATAAATTACGTTTTACTGAATCTTTTTCCACAAAACTATACATCAATCTGCTCAGCTCCTCCTGCTCTACAACATGCTTTTAGCAGATTAAACTGTGTTCACATGGTGATAGGTTCCCTTTAACCGCTCTCCTTGCCAATGGGGTATGTTGGACACTGTCTACATTGCTTGGACGATGTAAATGACAATGCCCAATAGTAACACCCAGTTATGAATTTGTCCTTACATTTGCAAGAGGAATAACAGAGGAACTCTATAACATAGAAGAGTAATAACAAATGCTATATAATTGTTATTTTAGGACCGATTACATTTTCCCAAAAAAATGTCAGGGGAGCTGTCGTCTTTACTGAAAATTAGCTGTTACCGTAAGGTTGTGCCAAGATTGAAACTTATCACCGCTTAAGAGGACAAGTGACGTGTTTGATCGGTGAGGGTTCGACCATTGAGACCCCACCAAACACAAGAAATAGTCCCTTGTTCCCCATCTGAATGGAGCGGCGATCAAGCATAGGTGTGGTTCCCAGAGGTAAAATCTCCATCAGATACTGTGGATAGGTAATGAATTTTAATCTGGTCACAAGCCCTTTAACCTTCAGAATCTATGAAATACCTTCAGACAAGACTGCACAAAGAAAGGCAGTCACTGATCTGGGTATGCTATCCTGCTTACCAATATCCAAAGTCTCACTGCTCATTCCTTTTTAGGTGCAGGAGGTAATCAGTAACTGAACTACATGTATAATCCCTTTATTATCTTAGTAACTACTGACGTAGGGTCCAATGAAGGCTAATGCTCATACAAGTACATTTTCAGTGGTATGTCACATGATGCTATTAACGACCACCTCTTATGTCCTATAGGGTATATTGATCTAATACAGAGGGGCACCTTCCATTAAGTATTACCAAGAGATAATCTACGTGTGTCCCTCGCTGAAACAGACTTGAGTACCAATGAAGCAGAAATGAATCAATTCTTTTGGAATGCATTGTTCTAGGCCATCATGAAGAGCTGTGTCAACCTAAACTGTGTTACCTCTCCACATCAACTGACAATGGCGGACAGAATGAGCCTCCACTTTAGGTTCTTTTGCCACCCAAAAGAGAAGGGCCTTTGGGGGCAATTTTTTTATTATTACATTGTACTTATTTTGAGCTAAAAATCATTTTTTCAATTGGTCTTCATTAAAAATATGGAGTCTTTTTTCTGTACAGAGCTGACCGGCTCTAGGAGCACGATTTGGATTTTCTGTGTTTTCATTCAGACCAGGAGCAGACGGACTCCTTATCTCGGACATTATAAAACACTTATTATAGCTCAGTGTTTATCTTACTGATAAGAATGTGGCTTAAATGTGTTTATGATCTCTTAGTAAACTAGAGATAAGGGTTATTAGATGACCAGCACAAAGTTAAAGTACCAGTCACACAGCTAGAAAAACAGTTAACCCTTTGAGACAGAATGTCTCAATATTTTTAATAAAGGTCAACTGAAATGATTTTTAGCTAAAAATGAACAAAATGCAATAATAAACCAAAATTGTCTCCGATGGTGTACATAGCCTTTACGGTGGTTTCCCCTCCACGTGACCCTTGAGTCCTAGCCAATAGTAAAAGCTATGGGACTAAACAGGACTGAGTCCCATTCTCCAAGGGCCCTATAGAATGGTTTGTCACTATGGTATGTACACAATTCTTTTCAATAAGTGTCCAGGGCTGATTGTTCCCTTGGCACCAAATATAGCGCCACCTACAATCTGAGATAGGACATGCCACATGGGTGTATGTATACCTCAGGACACATCATACCAAATGAATGTATGAATACCTCAGGACATATCATACCATATGGGTGTATGAATTGCTCAGGACATACCACATGGATGTATAAATGACTGAGGACCTACCATATGGGTGTATGAATACCTCAGGATATACCATACCATATGGGTGTATTAATACCTCAGTACATACCATATGGGTGTATGAATACCTCAGGACATATCATATGGGTGTATGAATACCTCAGGACATATCATATGGGTGTATGAATACCTCAGGACATACGATATAGGTGTATGAATACCTGAGGACATACCATATTGGTGTATGAATACCTCAGGACATATCATATCATATGGGTGTATGAATCACTTCCCTTAAGAGATCCCCTAGTAGCAGTCTAGTTGCTAGGGTTTAATTGTTAGTAGTAAACAAGTATCCCTTTAAGGCTTCTGTTAACACGCATGTGTGCAGTATAGCGTGCTCAGAAGCCAGCGTGTTACAGCATGCAGATTATCTCCACATGACCATAGCTGCTCAGTTTTGCACCTATATGTAAAATATTCTTCAAGTATGAGAGATGGTAAATGTCACTTGTAGTCCTAGTTCTTTAATAAACAAGGAAAGCAAATGAGTCATTTACAATAAGCGCAGCATCCAAAGGGATCCTGTGTTGCTGCTCATATGGCCATAGATTTTTTTTCCAGCAAATCTGTGGTCTATGTAGCCCCACTGCGGCAGCTTATCTATTGGGAGAATAGAAGGATCAGGCGTTGAAAGTGAATGCACCGGTTCCTTCTCTCCCCCAACATTTGCCAGAAAATGGTGGGATTGACCGACAATAGTGTAATGTGTGGAGGCCTTCAGACAGCCCTCACATAGTAACATTTTAAAGGCGGATTGCAATAAACATATAATAGTTAAGGATATACATACATTGGGTCTGATAGCAGGAAGCGTAGAGTACAATGCATTACAATTACGGCATAAAAGCTCAGGTAAGAGTTGTACAGGATTACAAAAACAAGGCAGATTTTTTCCAAAAACAGTGCCATACCTGCCCAATGGTTGTGAGTGGTAATGCAGTGCAACTTCTTCATTACAACTGAACTGAGCTAACTTACCGGACTCAACCCATAAACGGGTGTGACACTGCATCTGAGAAAGCAGCCACGTATTTGTAATCCTGCACAACCGCTTTAAGAATCTCCATATGCTACATGAAGACATTCTACTGATGCAGTGGACTGTTGAATGAAGAGCTCCAGGCATGACATTGGGGGGTACTTCCTGGCGTATGCTTCCAAAAGGTGCCTAAAAGGGCATCCATGTATGGCACGTGCTACACATATTTTTACTGAACGCCTCTATATGGAACAGCTCTTCGCTATTTTGGCTTCCATCGGGTGAATGGGGGCCTATGGGTACATTAGACATATGTGCCAGGACTCTACAAAACAGTGTGAAGGGGGTCCTACTGGGAGATGTAAAGAGGGAGGTTACAAGCCCCAGCATCAAAATGTCAGACACACAAACATTCAATTACTTTTCCATTCACAGGGCCTTTTAGCTGAATTATAGTTACACTTTTCCCGTTTCACCTGAATTATTTTTGAATTACATGTCTGACCACACCATTGTTAATGTATTCCACAGCAGCTTTAGAGACAATCAAAATGTAGATTACATTCCAGCACTTCACACACCATGCGGGCCCTGCTTTACAGCACTTCAAAGGCTCAAGCAGGAAATTAAGTGAGATGATTAAAGACGCCCCGCCATACTGTAGTGCTCACTACTAAACAGGGATTGGAATTCCACCGTCTGCCGAGCTTCATAATCACGGATATGGAGATATATATATATATATATATACACATATACACATACACACATACATACACTCACTCACTCATATATACATTTTTCGTCTTTAATTTTTACAGAATGAGGCTACTTTCACATCTGCGCTTTCCCTTTGTGCTATTGAGATCTGTCATGGGATCTCAATAGCAGAGGAAAAAGCTTCAGTTTTGTCCTCATTCATTGTCAATGGGGACAAAACTGAACTGACGGGAACGGAGTGCTCCAGAATGTATTCCGTTCTGTTTCATTGTGTTCCCATGACTCACACAAAAGCGCAGCAAGCAATGTAAGTTAATGGAGGCGGATCCGTTTTCTCTGACACAAAAGAAAACTGATCCGTCCCCCATTGACTTACAATGGTTTTAGAGACGGATCCGTCTTGGCTATTTAAAGGGGTTGTCAGAGTTTTTTTTTTCCTTTGTATGTTTCTAACTAGTCAAATACAACAGCTTTTCCATACACTTTCTGCTTCTAAAGCTGCTGGTTTCTTAGATTTAACTCAGGGTCACATGACCTGTGATGTCAGCTTATCTCCCTGGCCTGTGATGTTTTGTGCACAAGCCTCAGAGATCAGATAACAGCCTGTACACAAGACGTCACTGTGCTGGCCACGCCCCCCCTGCTCTGCCGATGCTGCTATCTGCTCTCCCTGGATTCCTTCAGAGAAAACATTAACCCCTTCAGCCAGAACACACTGAAGGCTTTACAACAGGAGCTGCAGATGTAAAGAGACACAGGATCTGCCCTCCTCACCCTACTGACACAGAGCTGATACTGGAGCTGATCTGGAGGAGATGCAAGTACAAGTACAGGTAGGGGGGAGATCCTGTGTGTATCAGCAGTGTCATTGTACAGCTGGGACTTGTAGTCCTACACAAACAACATGCTGCAGAGTATCCCGGCAGGCAGACATGTCACTCAGCACTTGTATTCACTGCCTTTACAGAGAGGGGGGAGGGGCAGATATTGTTATTACTGCATATAAACAAAGGCCAGAAAAGAACCAGGGAAATGAGGAAATAGAGATTTTTTTTTTTGCCTAAAACTTGCTTAAAGGGGTATTCTCATCTTAGACAATGGGGGCATATCGCTAGGATATGCCCCCATTGTCTTATAGGTGCGGGTCCCACCGCTGGGACCCACACCTATATCCAGAACGGAGCGGGGAGCGCTGCGCCTGGAGGACCCCAGGTTTCCGGGGGTCCGGCCACCACCAGGCGCAGCTCCCCGCGCCGCTCATAGAAATGAATGGGAGCCGGGCCGTGCATGCGCGGTGCGCTCCCATTCATTTCTATGGAGCCGACGGAAGTAGCCGAGCCAGCGCTCGGCTATTTTCGGCGGCCCCATAGAAATGAATGGAGGGCGGCTGTGCATGCGCAGTGCGCCCTCATTCACTTCGGGGGCTCCGTTCTCGATATAGGTGCGGGTCCCAGCGGTGGGACCCGCACCTATAAGACAATGGGGGCATATCCTAGCGATATGCCCCCATTGTCTAAAATGAGAATAACCCTTAGTTGTATATTGCTGCCCATCAGATTTAAATTACTATATATTTTTTTCATAACTCGGACAACCCCTTTAAGGCTACTTTCACACTAGCCTTTACTACGGATCCAGCGGGTAAAGGGGCCCGCCGGATCCGTAGTGATAATACAACCTTGTGGATCTGTAACGAACAGATCTAGTTGTATTATCTTTAACATCTTTTAAACGGATCCGGAATTAACTCCATTGAAAGTCAATGGAGGACGGATCCGTTCACCATTGTGTCACACCACACAGATCCGTCCCCATTGACTTGCATTGGGGGTCATTCCAGATCCGTCTTGGTGCGGATGCCCAGGATGGAGAGCAAACCGCAGCATGCTGCGGTTAGCTCTCCGGTCTGAAGACGGAACGGAATGCTTTTAGGAGCCTCCGTTGTCTTCAGTTCAGTTTTGTCCCCATTGACTATGACGGAACGCAACACCGGAATTAAAAAACGCTCGTGTGAAAGTAGCCTTAGAGATATTACAAACGGATCCATTCATAACGGATGCAGACAATTGTATTATCAAGACGGGAGCGTTTTTGCTGATCCATGACGGATCCAGCAAAAATGCAGATGTGAGAGTAGCCTGAGAAGGCTGGGTTCACACACAGTGGTAGTATGCCGTGCAGACAATTCCCATGTGGCAAAACCGCACAAGTTTCACTGTGAATTGCCACAGTATGGTTACTGTCCATGTGGTTTTCACAGGTAAAATATGCTAAAAAAATGGAAATACTGTGCAAAAACATGGCAATTTTCATAAAAAAAAAAAAGCATGCAGTTTTGGCATGCGGTACACTGCATTACACGGGAACGCCGTCCTCGAAATAAGAAATTCGGCCGTGGTCCATCACTTGCAGTATTACGGTGGTATTCTCTCAAAGTAACATTACAGCAAAGAAATAAAAAATACAAACCCGAATCAAAGGCTGAAAACACTCCCATGTAGACACATCCTTACATTCAAAAATGTAAAGTTGATCTATATTTACTACAAAAAAAAAATTAAATTAAAAAATAGATTACAAGATATTTTAGCTTCAGGGGAATACTGGAGCACTGATTTTTTTTCCCCCCCAAAAAAGTGCTACTCCATAGGCCAAGTCTGGTAATGCAGCAGAACCCCATTAATCTGAATGGGGCTGAGCTTCAATGCTAAACACAGCCTACAGACAGGAGTGGCAGTTTCTGAAATTAACAGCAGCATAATCTTTAAAGAATGAGAACAGAAGCAATATTAACTACAATTTACAAAAGATTAAACAAAAAAAAAAATCACTAAAAATAAATTCTATTTACTGTAAATTTTGGCACAACATCTGTCATGAAGGCTGATGAAGGAAAATAACGTTCTTACTTTTACATGTTTAATGGAGATTAGAAAAACCTGGCCGGTTTCTTTCAGCAACACTGCCACTCTTGGCCACAGGCTTTCCATGGTATTGCACCTCAGTCCCTTTCAAGTTAACCGTGCCAGAATTGTATTAGATTTGGAAAAAAGCAGCCATTTTCTAATCCTATATAACCCTTTTGGGGAAGGGGGGGCTGAACCACAACTTCTTAGAATATGGACACCATGATTTACTAGGTTGTCCAAGTGTGGTGAAGGAACCGTCTAAGATTTGTATCTGGCACCAAGAAACCAGATTTAAGAATGGAAAGTATAATAATAATGAATAAGATGCATCCACCAATGAAATGGCTGCCAGCCTGAGGTCGACTAAAATTCCAGTATCATCATAAATGTCATGACAGGCCTCTCGGCAGTGCTTTCACGTACCGTTACCACTATGAGGGGGGTTTATAGAGTCTAGTATTGTGAGAAGTTAAAATATACCTTTCATATAGTTCAAGCAGCAATTTCATGATGGTAGCCTCTCTGAACCATTGTCAGGGGCCCCAAAAGAGATCTGCAGGTTTTTTGTTTTTTAACATAATGGTGTTAGAAATGGTAATTTTACTGGTAGAATCTCTGGAGAGTTTTGAAATTTCTCCAGGTTTCTAATTTAAAGGGACTTTCTGGGATTTTTATATTGACAGACTAGCCACAGGATCAATATGAGATCGGCGGGGGTTGGACACACCAGACAGCTGTTCGAGAGTCTCAGTAACCAGCTCCATCCACTCCACAATGGATGGAGCTGTGTAGTTCCACCGCCAGAGCTATTCCCAAATTGCTTATGATCTGTGGGAATGCTGGGTGTCCGAAACAGATCATGTGGATAAGCCATCAGTATAAAAATCCAGAAAAAAACATTTAAGGGGTATTCCCATAACTGACATTTATCACCCATCCACTGTGAGAAGCAGATGAGAGTGCCAGATGCTGCGCCATTTAAAGTCTATGGGGATAATAAAACTGCTGAGCACTCTGGCAGTCCCATAGACTTGAATTGAGAAGAAATGTGAAAGTTCAAATTCTCCTCCATTCAACCTACTCACCATGGTCCTGCAGTAAAGGGGAATAGAGCACTTCAGCTATTATTCACCAGTGCGCTTCCTATTCCAAGACTTGTCATTTTTCACATAGCCCAAGTAAATTTTATTTAGGGCATCTGTCAGCAGATTTGTAGCTGTGAAACTGGCTGAACTGTTACATGTGCGCTTGGCAGCCAAAGGTATGTGTGTTGGTCCCATGTTCTTATGCGCCTGCATTGCTGAGAAAAAAGAGGTTTTAATATATGCAAATGAGCCTCTAGGAGCAACGGGGCGTTGCCATTACACTTAGAAGCTCTGATCGCTCAGTAACTGCTGCTCCCTCTCCACTTTGATTGACAGGGCCAGGTGTCATAACTTTTTCCCTGTCTGGCCCTGTCAAAGTGCAGAGGGCGCAGCAGTTGCAGAGGGAACAGAGCCTTCTAGGTGTAACGGCAACGCCCCCGTTGCTCCTAGAGGCTCTTATATTTGCATATAACAAAACATCATTTTTCTCAGCAATGCAGACACAAATGAACATGGGACCAACACAGATGTCTTCAGCTGCTAAGTGCACATGTAACAGGTCAGCCAGTTTCATAGGTACAAATCTGCTGACACATGCCCTTTAAAAGATTGTCCTACCTGGACCGCCCCCAAATATACACCGCATTGGAGATAAAGGGGCACCTCCCCACTTGGAACTTCCTTCTTTTAGCAAAACCAATGCATGAACCTTTCCAGGTGCTACGCAGTACTAAAAGCAGACGCAGGGAAAATGTTGACAGCTTCCCCTGCTGTTATCACATGAGCATACCAATTGGTGAAGTACTAGGATCAGAATCCTTTTGAGAGCAAAGTTACCCTGTGCACCAGAAAATAATTTCTTTGTGACGGGAATTTTGTAGACGTAGATATAGGAAAGGATTTTTTACGGTTAGAGTAGTCAAACTATGGAATGCCCTACCCCAAGAGGTAGTAATGGCAGATACAATGACTGCATTTAAAAAGGTGTAGATGCTTATCTAATAGCAAATGGCACGGATGGTTATCAATAATTTAGGTTATCATAATTATGTAATAACAGAAATATCCTTGTGTATTTCTTACATTAAACATTAACCCTCATTTTTTGGAATAGAATTGGCAGTATTACTCATTTTTGGGTGAGAGCAATAGAAGAAAAGTACTCCTATCATGGAGCAAGAAGACGATGCTCATGCTAATTTTACACGGATGAACACTTTTACCACAGAAGTAGCATATTTGGCAACCACCAGGTAAAATAAATACATTCACTAATAATGAGACCAAAAATATATAGATGGAACATTCGAGGTACCAAGACATGGAGCTCTGTGCCTCATTGCACCGCGTATAAAGTGGCATTCACGTGACCTGCACTGGAATCTGACACAATGAGCTCATATAGGGTCACATAGGTCCCGAAAACAAATCCTATGAAGCCCACGAGACTTATGATGATGTCCTTGGCTATGACCCAACGGCTAAGACATTCTGAGTAGTAAGTGGCTATTTCCAGGAGAGGTGGGATGATGAGAGCCAGTGCACTGCTGCTGACGGATCCCACCAGTGAGATGACCAGGTCCAGGCGAGGAATGAGGATTGCCAAGATACCTGAGGATTAAATGAAAATGTCAGAAAGTTTCACACATGACTATACTAATAACATGCCAGTGACATTATGTTCCACAAGCAATCAGGGTATATTTGGTAAAGCTCTACCGGTTTCAGATGGCTGTGTGAGGTCCATGTGATGACCACATCCCCTGAACCGACCTCATAGTGATCTGTGATGCTGGCAGCTCCACTACCATTGTACTGTACTCACATGGATGCACCGCCTAAAGGTGGACTATGGGTTACCATTTCACATATACATTCCTATCATTTTATGCTTCTTCTCACAATCCACATATTGTTTCAGTATATGTTTACTATACTTATTATCCCCATTACATGCTATGTAGTAGATTTTAAAATCATTAATTTAGTTAAAGAGGTTGTCATTTAGAGACACTGATCCAATGACTGGGTCTTCCTTTTTATTAGGCAGAGCAAAAAGCTGCGTTAAAAGCATTTCATAGATTTTTTACAAACTGACGGTATTTACACCAGTTGGTACTGTACTCTGTTGGCCATACTGCCTAGCTGGCATAGCCCGGCTGGTGGGACTTATTAGGCTGAGTTCACATCAGCAATCAGCCTTTCCGTTCTCCTGCTCCGTTATAGGAGCAGAAGAATGGAAAGGATGGATTCAGCACATAACTGAGCCTGTTGGGGTCTGACTCCCAGCGACCCAGCTGATTACCTGTTTGAGGAGCGCCACATAGCACCATACATTGGATAGCGGCTGTGCTTGGTATTTCAGCTCAGCCCCATTCACTTGTTTCTGCCACGAGTTCTAGCAAAAACATATACTGGATTTTTAGGAGATGCATTTCCACTGTGTGAACATGTTTACAGGAGGCAATAACCGGTATATGAAGGGAGTCCTGGTTAGTAGAAAGCAGAATAACTATGGGGATTGCATACTTTTAAAATAATCACTGTCCTTGTATATGAAGATCAGATTTCCTCCCCATCTAAGTCCTATAAAGTACGAGATGACTGTGGCCGGTTATTACTGAATACAGTCAATTCAATAACTTATTTAAAGGCTTTAAACACTTTTGAGGGCAATTGTTTATTATTGCATTTTCCTCATTCTGAGCTAAAAATAGTTTTCTCAATTAATCTTTATTTTAAAAAAATGCCACTAGTTTTTGTTTTTTCTACAGTCTTCACTTTCATATGTATCCACAGACCAGTTCATTCTAATTTACAATGAATCCATCAGGAAGCTGCTCTGACGGTTTAACCCCTTGGCGACATTGGACGTACCGGTACGTCCTGGGCACGAGGTAGTTCGTGCTACAGGGCGTACCGGTACGTCCTGCATGTAAACCCCCCCTGCTCAGTGCAGGGGGGGTTACATGCTGTAATGGGGGCTGTTAAAGACAGCCAGCCACCCATAGTGAAGGCCTCGGGGGGTGCCGTGCACCCCACATAATGGCGATCGCTGTGAAAGGCTGGTCTGTTCAGACTAGCCAATCACAGGATACGGGGCCTGGCTGTAAGGATCTGATCCCCCGCAGTCCGAGACTGCGGGGGATCAGATCCAGCTAAACGTAAGTAAAATTTTCCCCCGGGTGCCCCCGATCCCCCCCACCCTCCTTTCTCATATTATACTTTTTAATTAGCCCTGGCTTGCCATGGTAGAGGTAAGCCTGTTCAAGCTCCTGCTAAAGGCAGGAGCTTGATCAGTCTTACAATCAGAAAATACACTGCAGTACACTATACAGTGTACTGCAGTGTATTATATAGACATCAGATCCACTGGATCTTCAAGAACCAAGTGGGTCTGAGTCAAAAAAGTGTAAAAAAAAAAAAAAAAAAAGTGTTAAAAAAAATAAAGTAAAAAAAAAAGTAAAAAAAAAAATCCCTTTTTTTCTCCCATTTTAATTGATTAAAAATAAAGAAAACACAATACATAAACATGTTAGGTATCGCCACGTCCGTAACAACCCGCTCTATAAAAATATCACATGAGATAGCCCCCCAGACGAATGCTGTAAAAAAAATAAAAAAAAAAAACTATGTCAAAATAGCCATTTTTTTCCCTCTTCCCTCACAAAAAGTGTAATAGCAGGCGATCAAAAAGGCGTATTTACCCCAAAATGGTATCAATCAAACCGCCATCTTGTCCCTCAAAAACGGTACCCTAACTGAGACAATCGCCTGAAAACTGAAAAAAATATGGCTCTCTGAAAATGGAAACACAAAAAAAAGATTTTATTCTGTTAAAAAATGCATCTAATGTGTAAAACTTTCCAACAATAAAAAAGTTGGACATATTGGGTATTGCTGCATCCGTAACAACCTGCTCTATAAAAATATTAGATGAGATGGCCCCCCAGGCGAATGCTGTAAAAAATTTTTTAAAAGAACTATGCCAAAATAGCCATTTTTTCCCTCTTCCCCCACAAAAAGTGTAATAGCAGGCGATCAAAAAGGCGTATTTACCCCAAAATGGTATCAAACCGCCATCTTGTCCCGCAAAAATGGTACCCTACCTGAGACAATCGCCTGAAAACTGAAAAAAATATGGCTCTCTGAAAATGGCAACACAAAAACAAAAGATTTTATTCTGTTCAAAAATGCATTTAATGTGTAAAACTTTCCAACAATAAAAAAGTTGGACATATTGGGTATCGTCGTGTCCGTAGCAACCTGCTCTACAAAAATATCACATGACTTGCCCCCTCAGATGAATGCTGTAAAAAAAATGCTAAAAAAACTATGCCAAAACATCTATTTTTTTCATCTTGTCTCAAAAAAAGAGTAATACCAAGCGATCAAAAAGTCTAATGCACCCCAAAATGGTACCAATGAAAACTTCACCTCATTCTGCAAAAAATGAGCCCCCACATAAGACAATAGCTCAAAAAAATAAAAATCAATGGCTCCCGCAAACCATTCCATCAAAATCTGTGTTGTAAAATCCATATGGCGCTCCTTCTGTTTTGAGTCCTGCCATGTGCCCCCACATCAGTTTACCACAACATATGGGGTGTTGCCGTATTCAGGAGAAAATAGGTAACAAATTATGGGGTGCTTTTCTCCTGTTACCCCTTATGCAAATAAAAAAAAATTGGGGCTAAAGCAACATTTTATTGGAAGAAACAAAACTTTTCATTTTCACAGCCAAGTGTTTCCAAATTCCGTAAAATGCTTAGGGGGTCAAAGTGGCCAGTACCCCCCTTAATATATTCGTTGAAGGGTGTAGTTTCCAAAATGGGGTCACTTTATGAGGGTTTCCACTGTAGGGGTACGTCAGGGTATCTCAATTACAAAATGGTGCCTAAAAACTATTCTAGAAAAATTTGCCTCCAAAATCCCTATGGCGCTCCTTTCCTTCTGACCGCTGCCACAAACCCATAGAGACGTTTACCACCACATATGGGGTATTTCTGTAAACTGCAGAATCAGAGGAATGTATATTGAGGTTTAGTTTGCTGTTAACCCTTGCTGTGTTGCAAGAAAAAAATTATTAACATGAATAATCTACGAAAAAAGTGAAATTTTGAAATTTCACCTCCATTTTCCTTTAATTCTTGTGGAACAACTGAAGGGTTAACAAAGTTTGTAACAGCAGTTTTTTATAATTTGAGGGGTGTAGTTTTTAAAATGGGGTCAATTATGGGGGGTTTCATTATGTAAGCCCCTCAAAATCAGTTTATATCTGAATTGGTGCTTAAAAAAATGGTTTTGGAAAATTTGGTGAAAATTTGAAAAATGGCTTCTAAACTTCTAAGCCTCCTAACGTCCTAAAAAAGTAAAATGACGTTTACAAAATGATGCCAACATAAAGTAGACATATGGGAAATGTAAAATAATAACTATTTTTGGAGGTTTAACTATTTATTTTGAAAGTAGAGAAATTGAAATTTTGAAGTTTGCTAATTTTTCAAAATTTTTTGTAAATTTGGTATTTTTTTATAAATAAAAATGAAATATTTTGCCACAAATTTACTACTGTCGTGAAGCACAATATGTGACGAGAAAACAATCTCAGAATGACCTGGATAAGTAAAAGCGTTCCAAAGTTATTACCACATAAAGTGACATGTCAGAATTCAAAAATTTGGCCCAGACATTAAGGCCAAAATGGGCTCTGTCCTTAAGGGGTTAAAATGTCTGCTCATAAACACTCATTTATGGCTGGGTTCACATTATGTTTTTCTCATACATTTCCATTGTAAAAAAAATTATGTACACATTAACATATACATTTTGCAGGATGCATGTACCACCCTTTTACATCCTGGAAAGTCCAGCTAAAAGCGTGTTCGTTAACAAATACACTGTATGGCATCTGTCTGAGGCACCCATTAGCATATACGTTTAAGTAGGACAAAAACGTAATGTGAACCCATCCTAAGGGCCTGTTCACATCTTATTGTTGTTAAAAAAAACAAAAACAAAAAAACATTTTTCGGAAATGGAAGTATATCTGGATAAAAACAGATGTGTTTATCAGATGGAAGTGCAGTCTTACATTTCCCTCTGTCTCTCTTTCACTGCAATTTTTAAAAAAAAAAAAAAAAAGGACAGAAAGAGTGGTAGGCTATTCTGTCCCGATGAAAAAAACAAACAAAGTGACAAAAAAGTCAAAAGTATGCAATTGTACATTTTTCTGTTTACAAAGGTATCCATTTGACGTACTGTACAACAAAAACGAGATGTGAACAGCCCCTATTCTTATCAGTTTGAATGGGTGTTCATGAGCTGTCAGGAGTCCAGAGATCAGGGCTACAGCTGGCACGGTCACAGCAGCTCTATGGCCACTTCTCGGCATATTTGCCGGTTTAAAATGCCAAAATGTTAGGTTTAATATGACTCAACAGACTCTACATTTCTTTAAAGGACATCTGCTGACATATTCATTTGTGTCCACATTGCTGAGAAAAATGATGTTTTAATATATGTAAATGAGACTCTAGGAGCAATGGGGGCGTGGCCATTACTCCTAGATGCTCTGCTCTTTCTGCAAGTGCCATACTTTCTGCACTTTGATTGACAGGGCCAGGCAGCCATCTCATCATGCCTGGCCCTGCCAAAGTGCAGAAGGCGTGGCAATTGCAGAGAAAGCTGAGCCTCTAGATGTAAAGGCAACGCCCCGTTGCTCCTAGAAGTTCACTTGCTAATATTAGAACTTCATTCTTCTCAGCAATATATATATATATATATATATATATATATATATATATATACACATGGGACCAACACAGATGTCTTCAGCTGCCAAGTGCACATGTAACAGGCCAGCCAGTTTCATGGGTACAAATTTGCTGACAGATGCCCTTTACATGTTCATGGAAATTTATATAAAAAATATAAAAAAATATGAATAATTAGGTATAGGTTATTCAAAAGAAACAGTAAAACAAAAAAACAACAACAGTAAAGGCATAATGCAAAAGAAAAAGAAAAAAAAAAAAACAAGTCTTTGGCCTCTCATAATCTAAAAGTTCCATTGGGAGTCAGCAAGTAATCAAGTGAAGTGGATTACCAGGTAACGCAAGTGGATGAGAAAATCCTGTCAGTACCTAATGGATAAAGGCCGCTGCGGTCACTGCCTGGACAAGTCATGGGAGACAGTTCAGGAAAAGAAGCTCTGCTCACTGCAATCAGTAAATGCAGAAGGAAAGGAGACTGCAGTAAATGTGGACTTTCAGCAATGTAGGTCTGATATACCCATTACTATGATGACTTAATACTGCAAGGTACTGAGACTGGAGTCTTGAGTGATTATAGCTTGTTCTTCTGCTACCCAAAATCATCCATCGTGTATTGTCAAGCTTTAGATTTTCTACACACCCTTCTAAAGATGGCAATAACCAGATACATAGGTGGGCTAATACTGGTGGCCATAGGAATTTATATTTATTACTAGCTGAAGGACCCAGCTTCGCCCGGGTATATTTAATTTATTTCTTTTACTGTTTGTGTGTGTGTGTCGTTAAAAGATATCGAGAGTGCCCTCTACAGTGCCTGCCCATTTAACAGTGACCTCTACACCGGCCCGCCCCTTTAACAGTGACCTCTACAGCGGCCCGCCCCTTTAACAGTGACCTCTACAGCAGCCTGCCCCTTTAACAGTGACCTCTACAGCAGCCCGCCCCTTTAACAGTGATCTCTACAGCAGCCCGCCCCTTCAACAGTGACCTCTACAGCAGCCTGCCCCTTCAACAGTGACCTCTACAGAAGCCCGCCCCTTCAACAGTGACCTCTACAGAAGCCCGCCCCTTTAACAGTGACCTCTACAGAAGCCCGCCCCTTTAACTGTGACCTCCACAGCAGCTAGAGTGGCCACTGTCTTCACCCCAGAAAGCCAGACCTCACCGGCCATTCCCCCAAACATGAAACAGCGCCCCCAGTTCCCATGAAGACACATCACTAAACATGAGGCCACGCCCCCCCTGGCTCCGTGAAGACATGGAGGAGAAGCTGTCTGAGTGCGAGCTACTGAAAGGGTGGACATCCCTGTGTCTGTCCAGGCACTGCGTCGGACGGAGAACAGGTAGCCAGAAAACTGGACTGTCCAGCCTAAAGCCGGACATCTGGCCACCCTAACATCAGCCTGCCCCTAGGGTGGCCAGAGGTCTTGTTTTAGGCTGGACGGTCTGGCTTTCAGACTCCCTGTCCTCTGTCATGCGCAGGGCCTGGATGGACACAGCAGCAGCACTGTGCAGTCTGAGCAATGAGCTGCAGGGAGAAAGTCACCCTCCCCCCACCCCTGCACCTGACAGAAGGTGATTTTTACCAATATTTTTAATCCCGGTCAAATGCAGCGAGGAAGGGGCGTGGCCTGACTGAGTCAGGGGCGTGACTTAGTGGGATCTGGGGGTGGTGCTTTTAAGGCCTTCTCTTGACGGTGGCAGGAATTACAGGTCGATGCCATAGTAATTTAGGAGGAAGGTGGGTAGCAGTGGAAGAAAACATCTTTTATTACTACTGAACAGTAAATATGTAAAATTTACATTATATGAGGTAATGATTGATGATGAGTTAGTCTAAAACATAAGTTATAGTTATGGTAACCGGGAATACCCATTTACCATTGTCATCCACAGTGCTCTGCCTCTTTAATGCAGACCTAAAGCAGTGAACTGGCTAGGTTGTCATAGAAACCTGATGTGTGCCTCTGAGCTTTTATTGGCTGATGAGGGTCATGTGACCAGGCTACTATTGGCTAATGCATTTTTTGGGAATATCTCAGGAACGGTACGTCCTGGAGAGTTGAAAACTGTTCTAAAACCTTCCCGGACACCTGATGTACATGTGTGCCAAATTTTGTGATTGTAGCTGCAGCGGTGCGGATTCCTTTAGCGGACATACACACACACACACTCACTCACTCAGCTTTATATATTAGATGGGTTTTCAATTCTACATTTGGTCACCCATGAAAGTTAATAAGTCCAGTTCTGATTTATGAGAACATGAGGCATCTTTGCCAAAGTACGTTGGGAAAGAAGTAACCTGGAGGCAACAATTACCAAAATTACGTTCCAAGACGTCTTCATCTATGGGTATTGCCACCAAAGGACATAATGAGACTATATTTTTGAGATTCATTTAGTCTTGTAATTTTTTTTTTTATGTATAGTGATATGATATGTCTCCCAAGTATATTAAAGGCCCATCAATATCTGATTGGTGGGCTTCAGACACTGCCACTGCGGTTTGAAGCGGCTTCCAACCACAACCACCGATCTAGAAAACCCCGATTACCCATATTTAGCCACACATTAAAAGTCCATTATTTCCTCTTCTTAGACACATTGATCAGAATTGTTACATCTGAAAAAAGGAGGCCCCAGATCTGAGATCTTTACAAGGTTGACAAAATTTTCTTCTCCTCTCAATCGCATAACCTAGTGTTATCAATCTATAGACTGAGATAAAATCATGGACTCTTGGACTACAATGTCACACAGTTCTCAGTACTTCAATGGTGCCACTTAACGCCTTCATTAACTTACTGTATACATCAGGCTCTAGTTTCCTCTTTCTATCTCCTTGATCCTTGTGACTAATGATCAGTACTTTTAATATCTTTGCTATTAAGAAAATAAGCACAATTTTGAATCTCAAATGTAGACATTCGTTTTTAAACCCACTGGATGGTTTCTCAAAGTCATCCTGGAAACCTTAGAGTTTCACCTTCTATAGGGCCAGAGTTATGAATATTCACTAGGAAAATGTCTACTTTAAACTGCAATATGAAGATTAATGTGATGCTCTAGCTGAAATAAAGAACTGTCCAAAAGAAAGTGGAAGGGGAAAAGGAGAGAAAGGCATTAATCAATACAATAATTGAAGACTCACTCTATGGGAAGTGACAAGGCAAGCGGTAAGGAGATCAACTTGTGGTGCTTGCATTTCATTTACACATCAACTCTGACAGCCTCATAATGGGATTGAGTGAAATTCTGACACAAAAAAGAGGTTACATGTGGGGGTTCAGAGGTCTGTGGGATTCTGGGAATTGCTCTCTATTGTCACAGCAATAATTCATAGTGCATAAAATGGAAATTTCACCTATGCAATGTCCTTCAGTTTTCCTTAACATCTAAAAAACATTAGGAAATATGTAGTAATTTGCGTCCAGTTCTCCTAGTGACAGGGAATATCATTGACAGACCGCTAATGAAAAATAATGCAGAATTCTTTTCACAGATTGTCTTAGCAAGCTTTGCATTGGGTCACCCAAAATTGACAAAAACTAATTCAAAAGATCGGTTTATCCTAAATCTATCCATTTCTGGTGACACTGTGTTGAATCAACTGCTGTACCGCTGCAAAAATAGACTGGCTGGGATCTGGGAAAAATCCCACAAAGGTAGCATTTGGGGCCATACCAGTCGTCCCAGCTAGACTTAACATCCACATCTTATAAACTGATGAAATAATGCCACCACTGTATGGTCATGGTAGTGCAACCTCTGAGACCCTTACTGATTCTGAGAACAAAGGGGATGCAAAGCTGTACTGGGAAAAGCACTCTGTCCCTTTAACTTGCAAAAATGTACAGGACACTTGACTAAACCAGTGCTGCATATCCTTCATTCTCAGAAAGGTGTTCCAGAGGTCTAATTCTCCTCAATGATAATGTGGTATCATATTTTTGCAGCAGAAGCTAAGGACAAAAAAAATGGTAGAATTTGTTTAAATCATGAGAGAGGCAGATTTATGAAACTTAGAAAAAAAGTAATTGCCCATAGGTACCAATCACAGCAGAGCTTTCATTTTGTATCCTGCTCCTGAAAAATTACAGTTTTCCTGTATCTCCATGGTTACAGACTACAGACATACCCCAAGTAGTCTGATCATGCAGTCATACTCCATTCCAGGCCAATTTCCATTTCTGGCTCTTGTACAGTATGTACAGTACCTTGGAAGAAGTACAAGACAGGTGAGAGTATGTCTTGTTTGTAGTCTGTAACCATGGGGATACACAAGACAGAAGACAGCTGAAATCCAACATGCCAGATTGTCAACGGGGGTTTTCAAAATTTATGATATTGATGGCCTATCCTCAGGATACCGCAACTATCCTGAGGGAAGTTCTCGAGAACCTTTTGAATCCCATTATAAGTCAATAGGATCCACTGAGCATTGTTGGTATCGGTCAAAAAAACGGACCCATAACTGCACTGTGTATTCCATTATAAACCAAAACCACTGCGGCGATGTGAAAAGAGCCTAATCCATACAAACATGACATAAAATGGAGATTTTAAAGCAATGCACAATGTGATAAGGGCTTTCTTTCTGAGGATTCAGATTTGTGAAGACTTCCATAGTGTCAATTGTATTTGTCTCCAGACAGTATGACATCGTCAGCACTGACTGCAGTATTCAAGTGTATAGCGAATCGCCCCCTCTGAAGGAAATGGCATTATGCAGGGTTATGAGAAAAAAAGAGCCCAAATTGTTATTTTATAGGGAACTACTTACTAAAACACAAGTCATGAGAGCTAAGAGGTCCTCCTAAAAAGTCTAGTTTAAAGACACAAAGGAAGGTTAAAGGGGTAGTTCATGGTATAAGATTCCAGACTGAATGGGCACACGAGTCCATGCTGTGTCACAGTAATCAGACATGTACCTATCAGCTCTCCTGAGATCCTTCCCCCATCTTTGTAAATATCCCACCACCACAACCGCGCATTCATGGGAACCAAAACAGGGGTGGTCACATGATTTAATCATGCGACAGTTTTGTTTTCCACAGCCGCATCCTCTTATGGACATGATCACTGCCATTTTGGTTCTTAAGGATATGACGGCTGCAATGGTGGGATGTTTACATAGCCTGGATGTTCAAATAACTTGTGACAAACAGGTGGGCAAAAAGGTACATATCAGAAGATTGTGGCACAACATGAACTTGAGTGTCTATCCAGCCCAAGTTCTTTAAATTGGCCAGTCCCTTTAAGACCCAGAAATGCCAGTTTAAAAGGCTGGTTGAAGTATCGGTAATTGGAGAAGTCTCTAATTTGCTCATTCTCCTGCATTTTACACACAGCACAGGAGGCATAAAATATTCATAGGTTTCCCCTACACCACTGAAAAGGGGCTGACCTGTCAAATAATATCATTCTCTCTTTCTGCACCAGTGGCTTTAGTGGCTGCTCGTAGGGTTAGTCTGAAATACTGAACACTCACAAGGCAAATTAGGCCAAACCTGGTGCTCTTAGGTCCGGGAGAGCTTGAGAAGAGTGAAGGCTGCTAACTAGAACTGAGGCAGGCTAGGAAGCCGTGGTCAAGCTGGGGAAGTGATGCATTATATCTCAGGACCCAGGGCAAAGCATAGCCAGTCCGAAGAACAAATATACAATACAGTACATTAAAGGCTTGTTTACAGGTTTATGGCACTTTGGAAGATATATTAAAAATACAAGGTTCAAAATCGTATCATTTAGTGGGGCCATAATACAAAAAAAGCATTCCATGATCTTGCTGAGCTTTGCTAAAGACACTGGCAGCTGGTTTAGGAGTCACACGACGACACATCCTGACTGCCATGCTCACTTAAAGATCTGAATACATCACGTACAACTGCTTCTGGCACATGCAGCAGTGCCGCAGGTTCAGCTTCATAAAAGAAGTCATGTTTAAAGGGGTTGTCTGACAAATGTAATAAAATAATAAAGAACACATACCTGCCACTGAATCCCCTGCAGTTTCCAGGGACATTGGTCCTCACAAACTGGAGGTGAGGACCAATGTCCCTGGAGGTTGCAGGGGACCACATGGTGAGTATGCTAGCTTTTATTATTGGAGTCTGCTTATAAAGTGGACAATCCCTTTAACCCTTAGGATACCAGAGGTTTTTTCGTTTCTTCCCTATCTTTAAGCCATAACTTTTTGATATTTCTGTTCACATAGCTGTATGATGGCTTCTTTTTTGCAGTTGCACTTTCTAATGCCACCATTAATTATGGCATAGAATGTAGTGGGAAGCGGTAAAAAAAAAAAAAAAATCCAAATGGGGTGGAATTGAAAAAAATACAATTCCTCCACTGTTTTACGGGTTTTGTTCCCATGGCGTTCCGTTTGCGGCAAAACTGAAACATGCCCTTCATTCTCTGGGTCAGTTCGATTACAAGGATACCCCATATGTATAGGTTTTTTATGTCTAAATAGTATAAACTAAATTTAAACTTTGAAAAAAACTTTTTTTACATCACAATATTCATTTCTGACCTCCATAACTTTTTTTTTTTATCTACTGAGCTGTGGGGGGGGGGGGGGGGGGCTCATTTTTTGCGGGAGAATGAGAATGGGAGAATGAGTGCCATTTTGACCGTTTTTCTGTTACGCCATTCGCCATATTGGAAAAAATATTTTTATATTTTAATAGTAAGGACGTTTTCAGTTGCATTGATACCCACAATGTTTATATTTTTGTTATTTATGTATTTTTTTATTATACGGAAAGGGGGTATTTAAACTTTTAGATTTTTTTAACTTATGCTTGTTTTTGAGCATATAAAATCAATTTTTTAATTTTAAATTTTGAACAATAATGGATTTTTGAAATGCATTTATTACTGACTATTCGTCATTACTTCTGTTAGCCTGCCGCCTGGTGGCCAAAATAAGAATTGCAGAATGAATGCATTCAAATCAATTACCGGCATCCTCACTGGCCATAGAGAATGCCGGTAACAAGTCCGGAAGCGTAAGTTTTTGACCATTTAGATGCCGTGATCTCACTTGACCACAGCATCTAAAGGCTTTAATTACTGCCAGTCACAGTAATTAGCCATGATGGCCGCTCCGCATGCGGGCGGACGCCATGTTTGCCTACTGCTCCAGTACCGTACATGGACAGCGCTGGTAGTGAAAAGATACTGTATACAGATACACTGTAATACACCTATCGTAAGGAAGGTATCAAAAAATTGCATTAATTAAAACAAAGTTTTATTATAAGTATATTTCTTAACAATTTTGAAAGTAATTTTAATTCTTATGTGACTAGGAACATAAAAAAATGTTGATAAATTGCATTTTTTATAGTGCGCACCAGAGCAGATACTTCCTTCCCTCCAATGGTCACTTGTCAGCTTTACTGTATGCACTGGATGAATCATGTCATCATCAGAGGGTAGAGGAGGGCATGGCAGCAACACTGTACTGCTGGAAGCTTAGATAAGGTAAGAGAGCAGCACTATACACTATGGTACACATTTATTCAGACCGGCGTTTTAGGCCCAGCCTCTCCATAACTTTGGCGCATCCACCGGCAGTTCTAAATGTAAGAAGCTTCCGAGCTGTCTTACATTTAGACCATTTTCTACGCCTAAAACAGGCATAGAAAATGGTGAATGAGAGGGTTCTGCTGGCCCGTCCCCTTCCACACCTACGCCATGCCCAGAATTTTAGAACTGGCGTGAGCTGGACGAAGTCATAGCTACCGGCGCAACTAACCCTTGCACTGCCATCTGCGCCTGAAATACATCTAATTTATTATGACCCCCTATATAAACAGATAAAGCTCTGTATGCAAAATCTCCATCACTTCCTGGAGTCTAAAGATGGCCATACACATACGATTAAAGTTGTCCAGAATGGTAGATTTCAGCCACTCCCCCCGACTATTTGAAAAATTAGCATGAACGAAAACTTTGGTCGTTCATCTGCTAAAACTGCATGGCCGGATTCAGCCAATCACTTGCTATTGTGCTCAAACACCAGGGAGTCTGTTTTTTATTAAAAAAAAAAAAAAAAAAAAACACACAACAACAACAACTGACTCCGTGGTCGGGCAGTTTAGTTGGTGTGATAGTTTGTATGAATGCGGCCAATCATTATCTCAAATGTATGGCCAGCTTTAGGCTTATATTAGACGCGCTGATGAAGCAATCAATTGTCAGGAGGGAAGCATTCCTTCCTGACAATCGTCTGCTCGTCAGTGGAGGAGACTGCTACTATTACAAGTAGCGATCTCCTCTACAGTATGGGGAGCAGTGACCGCTAATGCCATCATTCATCCTCATACTCAATCATTTGCCGGCAGCAGATTGTGATTACACAGCACGATCTGCTGCCAGCAAACAATGATTTTTAAACCTGCTGAAAGATTGCGATTGCCCAATAATCTGCGGCAGTATTACACTAATGCGGCAGATCATTACTAACGAGTGTTCATACGAACGCCTGTTAGCGATAATCTGCACGATTATTAATATAAGCTTAATAATCATTATAAGAGCACACACCTGACTACGCAGGAAATGCAGCAATGAAATAGTAGTCATCAATATGGCCGCCCCATTTTAGAAATTAAAAAAAAAAAAAAAAATCTGCAATATACTTAAAGACTAAACACATTATTTATCATTTATACACTTAAATGTGATTAATGAAACTAAAATGAAATACAGGACACATTCCCTTTAAAGGGGTTGTCCAAGATAACTAAAAACTCCAGCAAGCTTAAAAAAAAATATAAAGTAAGGGCGTCACCATTGCTCTTGTTGCACCCAAGCTCCAGTCCTTTCTGTGGCCAGCCCCTAAGGGAGGGGTGCAACATGAGCAATGGTGACACCCTCATTGCACCAAAGCCTAATTTGCATATTAGGATAAGGAGGTTGTCGGTGACAGATTCCCTGCAAGGTCAAACCCTTAGTTAGGTTATCTTACTGAAACATGGTATTACTAAAAATGAATTAATTAATAATGAAATTGTTTAATGGGGTCGTCTCATCAAGTGTTTGGAATGTGCTCCCCGGGAACTGCTGGTACCCTTGGCAAAACAGAGATTTAGCCTGAGGAATCTGCAGCCAGCCAGACTTGTCTGTTCTGGCTCTTAGAAGGGGTCTGCAAGGGGGGTATCCCCTCTATGATGTTCATCTGACCTAATAGGACATATGGACAGAGGAACTCTTCATCAGGCAACGCCTTTAATTACAAAAAAGGGCTGTTTTTATAAAAAAACAAACTTACATGTGATACAAACTAGAGCTGCCCTCACAGAAAGGTCAACCACCAGGCCCCAGCGCTCCCCCACTCGCGAGGTGGCTGAGGGGACGATTATTTCTGCAGCCACATAAAACTGTAAGGCAAAGGAGATGAAAATTCCAAAGGAGTAGAGCAACTTCACAGATTGATATAACCTGCAGGAAAGAGACCAGGAAAAGGAGTCAGAAGACATGTCACAGCATTGTGCAGCATTCAGAACCGTCTGCGGCTAAAAGCTAGTCATCTGAAATTTCATGTCTGCAGCTCCTATGCAGAGCTTTGTTTCTCCATGGTAACAGACTGCAAGCTCACTCTGTAGTCTGACTCTGCCAACATTCACCCTTCATCTGTCCCTCAGTAGGCCATCAAGAAATGTGAGGCTAATGGCAATATGACTACAAGTAGCTTAGTTTTAGATGTGTAGGTGGGCATACCCTTTGAGTAGCATTTCCAAATAGATACACTGCAGATCAGCTATGGGAGCATCGGCATGAGCGCAAGTCTTTAGGAACCCAACTAAAGACTGACATGTACATACAAATATCAGAACATTTTAGGAATCCCTAATCCATCTGTCAGTAGATTTGTACCTATGAAACTGTCTGACCTGTTACATGTGCACTTAGCAGCTGAAGACATCTGTGTTGGTCCCAAGTTCATATGTGCCTGCATTTGAGAAAAATTATGTTTTAAAGGGGTTATCCAATAATTAAAGAAGAACTCCCGTAAAAAATTTTTATTCTCTGACCTGTTAGAAAGGTGGATGATATAATCTGTAGTGATTGTCATTTTCTTATCAGTGACTGTTTCTGTGAGTAAAAGCCTCTCTTCTTATTGTAGCTGGGTCATGTGACCAACTCCCTGACCTCCAACTGACCCAGGACAGAAAGCCAGTCACTGCTCTATTCATTCCTATGGGAGCCTCACTTTCAGTCTCATAGGAATACATAGAGAATTAGACTTCCTGTCCACACAAGTCTCTGTGTGAGTTGGTGGGTCTAATTGCTGGTCACATGACACAGATAAGAAACTTCAGGATGATATAAGTCAAAAATTTAGACACTGGGAAGAAAATGACATTCACTACAGATTATATCATGTACATTTCTAGCAGGACATGAAATAAAATTTTTGTCGGGAGTTCTTCTTTAACTATCACTCATTGAGGTGAATGGAACTGAGCAACTGCTGCGCCTGTAAAGCTGCTGGGAGTCTGCTGCACTCACCAGACCTCCTGTGAGCATGGAGGCTCCCTGTAAAGCCTCATTCACACGTCCGTGCTCAAATCCGTGAGCAGGTGGTCAGTGAGACATCCGTGAAGCTGAACGTGAAGGATCTGTGTTGGATCTGTATGTCCGTTTTTTGCTGTCCGTGTTGCATCCGTGTTTCACCGACACTGAACAGCTGAAAAATAATTTTCAAAGCGTCTCTTCTTAATGATCCATGAAAAACGGATGCAACACGGATGGCATCCGTGGTTTTCACGGACCCATAGGCTATAATGGGCGTGAGGGATCCAGGAACACGGATCAAGAAAGGACATGCATCCGTGCTAAAAAAAAGGAACCACGGACCGTGATGAAACACTGATGTCTGAACACACACATTCAAATGAATGGGGACGTGTGCTGTCCGTGGAGAACACGTACAGCACACGTCTGTGAAACACTGATGTGTAAATGAGGCTTAACAGCTGATCAACTCGGACCCCCGCCGATCTGATAATGATGACCTTGCCATTACACCTAGAGGCTCTGAACTCTCTGCAACTACAGCGCCCTCTCCACTTTGATTGACTGGGCAGCCCAGAGTGATTTTCACTGCCTGGTCCTATGAATCAAAGTGGAGAGGGCGCGGCAGTTGCAGAAAGAGCAGAGCCTCTAGGTGTAATGGCAACAAACCAGTTTCTCCTAGAGGCTCATTTGCATATAATAAAACATCATTCTTCTCAGCAATGCAGACACATATGAACAGAGGACCAACATAGATGTCTTCAGCTGCCAAGTGCATATGTAACAGGTCATCCAGTTTCATAAGTACAAATCTGCTGACAGGTGCCCTTTAATTTTGGATATTTACTTTCTGGATACTTTTATTTAAAATGATTGATTTAGAACTGGGTAGCATTGTGGCACTTACCAACAATTTGGCAAATTCAAGGTTATGCTGGCCTTAATATCTGAGCCAAATCGTAAATAGCCAAGGGTCCCCATGCTGATGTAGAGAAGTGTTACAAATCCCATGCCTACATACAGCACCACTGGAAACTGATGAGGGATCTTCATCTTGTTTTCTAAGGGCAAGACCTGGAAAAAGAAAGGAATACACGTTCTGGGTGCAAGCCAAGTACAATATCGGCATGGAGTTTTAAGTGTGTGTGTGTAGACTAAGGAAATTAGATTTAGAGCCTCAATGAGGACAAGGATTGAAAAAGAGTACAACACTGTGGAACATGTTGGTGCCATATAAGAATTTCCCAAGGCCACATTTATTCCCTGGGGATTATGATAAAACAGGTTTTTACAAAATTAAAGCTCTACAGAGTTCAGGCTCCTTTAGCACTGCTCAGTGATGACCATCACTGGAAATCTGGGGAGCTGTACCACATTCCTCATCTTCTGCAGAACCGCAGTGATAAATGTGGTGCAGCAGCTACACCTGGTAAGAAACCGTATAACACCTTAGGGCTCATGCGCACGACTGTGTTGGATTCATGATGGATCTGCATTTTTTTGCGGATCTCACAGGCCCCCATTCATTTCTACGGATTTCCATGGATGTCATCCATGTGCTGTTTGCATCCGTGCAACTGTTCTGCAAGTTATAGAACGTCCTATTCTTTTTAGGACAAGAATAGGCATTTTTATAGAAAGTGAGGGATGCACACGTCAGGCATCTTTTTTTTTTTTTGTGGACTGCAAAACGGCAACGGTCTTGTTCATGAGCCCTTACAGTGAGATATTACAAATATTAGAAGTCTCAGAAGACTAGGGAGTGCACACCTTGTTTTTTGGTTCTGACACGGCCAGAGGGCTTGCAATATAATTAGAATAGTAGAACTTCCAGTAGAGTGTACAATATTCATATATTACCACACAGCATAACTTCAGTCTAAATGGCCTGTCAACTCTCTGCTCTAGGGCCAATGACCTATCAATTTTAGGATTGTGGTAATTAACATGCAATTAGCTTTCTTGCACAGCATCCATAAATGCCTGCATAGGTTTAGGCTTGTAAGGCCTCAAACAGTGAGCTGACTGTAGGCCCTGAGGGGCGCCCTCATTATGCTACATTCAGTCCTGGAAATTCTCAACTCCTGATCTTGAGCATTAACCTATCTCACCTAGAATCATTAGACCTGTCCAGGATCAAGGATCTTAATGCTACAGCGTCAGTGGAAAGGAGCAGATGCCTATCAACTCGTGCACAGTGCCAGAAGGAATCTGATCTCAGTAGGATCTAGGACTATTGCATGATATTATTAGGGCAACTAAAAAAAAAAAAAAAAAAAAAAAAAGTGTTTAACTCACTTAGCAAATGTGGTGGAGCATTCTGGGGCATTTTCAGGAGTGAATTTCCCCACAGTTTTCTTAAGAATACGTTCATACTGCCATGAATTTGATTGGTGCGTGTCACAGAGCCATACGCTGCTTCAGCCCCATTCAAGAGAGCTAATCTGCGTGTAGCAACCAGCCTCGGTTTTAGCGCGGAAACCTTGGTTAGAATTGGTATAACAATTGTGGGGGTTTTTGAACTATGCGCTTATATTAAGGCCCCATTCACACGACTGTATGTTCATTTCCGTATCTTATCCGCGTTTTTGCGGCTAAGATGCGGAACCATTCATTTTTCCATAGGAGAAAAAAAAAATGTGGAATGCACACCGTGTGCATTCCACATCCGTATATTACGGAAGTTCTCCCGCAAAAAAAAATTAAACATGTCCTATACTTGGCCGCAAAATCACGTCCGTAGCCCCATTAAAGTCAATGGGTCCGCAAAAATGTGGAACACTACGGAAGACTTTCCGTATGTCTTCCGTTCCGTTTTTATACAGATCACAGAATACATACGGTCGTGTGAATGGGGCCTTAGCTTTTTGGTTGGGCACATTTTTGATCAAACGTATGTTGGCCCATCCACCAGGATAAGGTGGCTTCTACACCTAACACTAACAGAACTGCCTCTCCTGGGCCTAAACTAAGCCTACAATGTTTCGGGCGGTGTAGGAACCAGCTATATTTATACTCCTGGGCAGATGGACGGGGGGTGCTCAATCTAAAGGAGGGAGCTACCCTCCAAACATACTACAAGCACATCCAAAGTCACAGGTGCACATCCATAAAGCTAGCATACAGCTATCGAATACGTACAGCCGTCCTAAGTCAAAAGTCTACTGAGGTAAGACGCGGCAACCCAACTGAAATTTATGCCCACTATGGAATGACATAGATTTTAACTATGAATTACACCAAGTTCCTGGTGAAAATTCTTCCATTCTTCCAAAAACTTGTATGTATAATTTGGCTTGTGCAAAAATGGTGATATCCCCTATAATGTGTGCAGTGTCCACATGAATTATACATTTACCCAGACATCTTACAAGCAATGAGGGCAAAAGTCAAATGTTAAGAGGAGGACATTGCCTACGGCCCCCCCATTTCCAGGTGAGTAATCAAGCTAATAACATACTGGCTGGCATTCGGAAATCCTTGCCTTCTAAGGAGCATGCCAGGTCAGAGATAAACACGGTACTACCGATTGACCTGCCTTAATTGTGGGCAATCTGCTCTGCAATGCCAATTCGCCTTATTATAGTCTATTCAACATCCATGCAGCAGCTACGCAATCTCATCTCTTATTTACACTGGTTTGTACACTTTCTATTTTATGACGAGGATCTGTTAGTGCCTTCAATTTCTCTGCAATATGAGCAATACAAGAAATATGCAATGCCTCGGTCATACTGGGTGTACATCATATTCCTATGAATGTAATTCAGACTGCGGTAAACGATCTGTAATTTAGTACAGGTGCCATTCAGATGGAAAACACCCCAATCAGACAGGAAAAAGCAATCTCCAGTCTCATCTAGCGGAGCACAGACATGAATGCAGTGTGGTATTTACCACTACAATAAACCACAACCAAATTAACTCTCCGCTTCTCTAGTGCCATATATAGGGAGCTACCTTGTAAGTCAATGTCCAACCCATTAAAGGGAACCCATCTCCATGAAAATGCAGTTCAAACAGTATGTTATAGAGCAGGAAGAGCTGAGCAGATGACTTGTGATTAAGTTTAAGTGTTTAAGTTTTCCAGTATTGAGTTCCGTCATAGGATCTCAATACTGGAAAAAACCGCTTTAGTTTTGTCCTTATTCATTGTCAATGGGGACAAAACTGAACTGAACAGAATGGAGTGCTGCAAAATGCATTCCGTTCCGTTTAGTTGCGTTCCCAGACCGGAGAGCAAACCACAACATGTTGTATTTTGCTTTCCGTCCTGGGATGTGGAGCAAGACGGATCAGTCATGACCCACAATGTAAGTCAATGGGGACGGATCCTTTTTCTATGACACAATAGAAAACTGATCCGTCCCCTATTGACTTTCAATAGAGTTAATGACGGATCCGTCTTGGCTATGTTAAAGCTAATACAACCGGATCAGTTCATAACGGATGCAGACGGTTGTATTATCAGTAACGGAAGCGTTTTTTACTGAACCCTGCCGGATCCAGCAAAAACGCTGGTGTGAAAGTAGTCTTATTCATTTACCTCCCTGCTCATTCTGGGCTCTGAAGTCAGGTAGGCGGTCCTATCAGTGATTGACAACCTTCCCTCTATGACTGTGTATACACAGTTAGCTGTCAATCACTGATAGAACCACCTCCGGGACTTCAGAGCCCAGAATGAGCAGAGATCTAAATGAATTAAATACAAATTTTACTGAATCTTCTTCTATAAAACTATCTAACTGCTCAGCTCCTCCTGCTCTAGAGCATGCTGTCTGTAGATTACCTCATATTTATAATATGACAGGTTCCCTTTAAAGACAAAACCATGAATAAGATATCAGCCAAATGAGAGACAAAACTTTAATGGGTCTGACAGGGCAGTTACCCACAGGTGACAGTAGAGAGATATCTTTCTTTCTTTTGGATAGCTAATGTGCATATTTGCCTGTAAGGCTTCTTTCACACGAACAATGTGGATTGGCTCAGGATGCATTCAGTGAAACTCGCACCATTTTGCAAGCTCACTCAGTTTTGTCTGCATTTGAATCTAGTGTTTAAGTTTTTTTCACGCACGTGAAAAAAAATTGGAGGTTTACAAACAACATCTCTTAGCAACCATCAGTGAAAGACGCATTGCACCCTGAATAAATCCAGGTTACATCCGGATTACAATGCGTTTTTCACTGAAGCCCCATTCACTACTATGGGACCAGGGCTGTGTGAAAAACGCAGAATATAGAACATGCTGTGATTCTCAAACAATGCAGAAATGATGCGTGAGAAAAAACGCTCATGTACACAGACCCATTGAAATGAATAGGTCAGAATTCAGTGCAGGTGCTATGCGGAAAACTTGCTCATGTGA
Source organism: Rhinella marina (assembly GCA_900303285.1). NCBI lineage: Eukaryota > Metazoa > Chordata > Amphibia > Anura > Bufonidae > Rhinella > Rhinella marina. The sequence continues at coordinate 275,146 of ONZH01013842.1, forward strand.
AAGGGGCCTAAGACTTCTTAGACCAGCTGGATCTCATCAAGGAGAACCAAGACCTTCCAACATCATTGAGTTGAGGGACACAACGCCACTAACCTGAGGTGGTCACCAGAGTACCAACTATTATTCAAGAGTATCAAATTGAAAACAACCAGAGCGAGAGGGCTCAGAAAGCTGAACAATATTTTAAAATCTAACTTTATTTCATCAACTTGCTGAAGTCCAAAAATCTATGTTGGCCTGACCACACACGGGTTAAAAGTTCGGGTGCGAGAACATGTAATAGACATCATCGCCGCCAAGGATGCTGAGTGTTATGAAGACCTTAAACCAATCCCGAAACACTTTAAGAAGTTCCACGCATGCAATCCAAGACTTCTAAAGGTAAGGGGCAGGGCTGTGGAGTCGGTAAGCCAAAGCCCCGACTCCAACTCAGACTCCTCAATTTCCTCCGACTCCGAATCCGACTTCCTCATACATGGCGCATGTTTAAGTGATAACTTTAAACAAACTTTGCATAAATCAATAGTACAGATATATACCAAACTCTTTTGTCATGACATATGTTTTACTAGATATCTTTACTCCGAACTTTCAGTATCAGGCTTTTCTCTGGGTACAGCTCACTAAGGGCCTGATGTATGAAAACTGTCTAGGTCTAAGACTTTCTTTGTTGCCATTAGCAACCAATCAGGGCTCCCCTTTCATTTCTCCAGAGCACTATATGAAATGAAAGGGAAGCTCTGATTGGTTTCTATGGGCAACAAAGAAACTTCTACACCTAGACAGTTTTCATACATAAAGGTCCTAGGTGTTTTACATCAGAGGAAAAGCAAACTAAAACATAAAGCACACAGAGAGAACATGCCCTGGACAATTGATTTATGCACAGTTTATTGACAGTTTAGATATACTAAGAAGTATTTGCCTTAAAGGGGGTTTTCTCAGCACATTGATTAACTGGCTGACAGGCAGTTTGCACTCACTATGTCTCCTCAGGCTGTGGGGGGGGGGGGGGGGGGTCTCCAGCAGTTATTAGCGTATATTAGTAAAGCCATGCTTCTCAGTCCTCACAACACTTCTACCTTTTGCTTACTGCAGGTAATCACGCATAGCTCAGTCCCATCATTCCGTGGGGGTGAGATCGCTCCTGCTCTCAGCCAATCAGATAACAGTCTTTCTGGTCTGCAGGTTACCACAGAAACCTACGTGCAGTGAGAGACCTGCTGAATTGTCTATAGTCCATGACTGACCACTGTATTTAGAAAATGTCCTCTTTTATTTGTCCCTTTATGATGAAAGCTAATCTTTGTAACTAGTGAGAAAACCTCTTTAATCCTTTAATCCTGAGATGAGTGCAGCCATTCCTTCCCAGTGCCTTTTCCTCTGATCTGTAGCAGAGGAGCTTCACTACTGAGCATCTACATAAAGGGCAGCACACAGTCATCTCAACTGAAAGCTGAGATCCTTATTTCAGGAATAGAACAGACATTTATAGGACATTTCATCATTTTCTCAAGTTCTTATGAAAATATATTCAGCACATACTGCATTGAACTAAATGTACCAATTTATTATATATTTGAGGAATCGGAGTCGGTCCATTTTATACCGACTCCACCTACGACTCCACCAAAATGGACACCGACTCCACAGACCTGGTAAGGGGGATTGACTGTCTCAAGGTGGATCTTAGAGCAGGAAATCGGTCCAAAAAACTTGCTCAAAAAGAGTGCAGGAGGATCTGCACCCTTGGGACTTTACGCCCTAGGGGATTGAATGATAATCTGGGTTTTGCTTCTTTCCATCTACTCTACAACTGTGGATTATTACTTTAGTTTTTAATTTTTATTGTGGTATTTTTTAATTTTTTTCTCTCTCTCTTTCACTTATTTTCAGTATCTCAGGTTGGCCTTTTGAGAATTTTTTTGTCGGACCCATGGGAAGAATCGGATGGCGTTTTCTGCTGTGGACACATGAACTCTATCTGCTATGAATTATTATTCTTTTTTCATTATTATTTTTATTTCTTTATATTTTTCACTTCTTTTTGGTACATATGAATTATATATAATTATTCATTACTCACATGTATATTAGTTGTTTTTTCACACATACACCCTGAATTTTTTTTGCTGGGATATATGAATTATGTTTTTATCCCTTGATTTATTATTTATTATTTTTTATTCTGACATATATGAATTGCATTTTTCATTTATTTTTTTACACATATTTTGTGTATATTTTTTCACGCAATTTTCACGTACGTTTTTTGGTACATTTACTTTCGCACATTCGCTTACATTTTACTTACACTTCAGTATATTCTTTTATCTTCACTTGTCCCTCCCTTCTTCAACCCTCCCCCCCCCCTTTTCCAGCACTCCTCTTGCACTTTTCTCTTCATTCATTTTTCCACATCATTTGTTTTTTACATTTTTTACTTTTTTTTTTACATTTCATTTAATATATTTTACATTCTCATTTTTATCTATATATATATATATATATATATATATATATATATATATATATATATATTTCATTTTCTTATTGTTTTCATAATTTTGGGATATTAATCGTATTTTTGGTATATTGGTTGCATCTCCATATTGTATTTTCACTACGCTTACCATATATGTTACAACCTTGTACTTGTTTATATATTTTTTATATTCATGTCACATTGGACATGTAATTCCTCTTTTCTCACTATAGATGGAGTCAGCGTCCACTTTTCCATGCTTCACCAGTGCAAGTGCGCCAGGCCGGCGCCGCCCACAGGACATCCTCCACTCAGCCGTCTTTACGTTGGCGTACGGTACATCACGTGATTTTGTCATGTGACCACCTTTCATTGTGTCGTGTGAGGAGCGCCTCTAAGGCGGACGCCTACCCGGCTGCTATTTCCTGCACAGGTGAAGCAGGTGAATATCATTAGTGTAGATCCGCTCTGATTGGCCAATTGGGGTATTTGAGACACAGTCCACAGTGATGGCGTTACCCCCGGACGAAGGCACGCCGAAACGCGCGTCGGGGTAACACCATCCCTGGCTCCACATCACAACATATTGGTAAGCTCATGTATGGCTGGCATTACACCATGTTCCAAATTATTATGCAAATTATATTTATCTCTGATTTTCCTAAATGGGCGGTGCAAATGACAGTAAGTATAATAAAAGTCATCACCCGTTAGAGTATACATCAAATTTTATTGAACAAACCTCCCAATAACAGTACAGTCATGGCCAAAAGTTTTGAGAATGATACAAATATTAATTTTTACAAAGTCTACTGCTTCAGTTTTTATAATGGCAATTTGCATATACTCCAGAATGTTATAAAGAGTGATCAGCTTAACAGCAATTACTTGCAAACTCAATATTTGCCTAGAAAATGAACTTTATCCCCCAAAACACATTTCAACATCATTGCAGCCCTGCCTTAAAAGGACCAGCTAACATGGTTTCAGTGATTGCTCCATTAACACAGGTGTGGGTGTTGATGAGGACAGGGCTGGAGATCAATCTGTCATGATTAAGTAAGAATGACACCACTGGACACTTTAAAAGGAGGCTGGTGCTTGGCATCATTGTTTCTCTTCTGTTAACCATGGTTATCTGTAAAGAAACACGTGCAGTCATCATTGCACTGCACAAAAATGGCCTAACAGGGAAGAGTATCGCAGCTAGAAAGATTGCACCTCAGTCAACAATCTATCGCATCATCAAGAACTTCAAGGAGAGAGGTTCCATTGTTGCCAAAAAGGCTCCAGGGCGCCCAAGTAAGACCAGCAAGCGCCAGGACCGTCTCTTAAAAGTGTTTCAGCTGCGGGATCGGGCTACCAGCAGTGCAGAGCTTGCTCAGGAATGGCAGCAGGCAGGTGTGAGTGCATCTGCACGCACTGTGAGGCGGAGACTCTTGGAGCAAGGCCTGGTCTCGAGGAGGGCAGCAAAGAAGCCACTTCTCTCCAGAAAAAACACCAGGGACAGACTGATATTCTGCAAAAGGTACAGGGAGTGGACTGCTGAGGACTGGGGTAAAGTCATTTTCTCTGATGAATCCCCTTTTCGATTGTTTGGGACATCTGGAAAACAGCTTATTCGGAGAAGACGAGGTGAGCGCTACCACCATGTCTTGTCTCATGCCAACTATAAAGCATCCTGAAACCATTCATGTGTGGGGTTGCTTCTCAGCCAAGGGAATCGGCTCTCTGGTACCAGAATGTCCTCCGAGAGCAACTTCTCCCAACCGTCCAAGAGCAGTTTGGCGATCAACAATGCCTTTTCCAGCATGATGGAGCACCTTGCCATAAAGCAAAGGTGATAACTAAATGGCTCAGGGAACAAAACAGAGATTTTGGGTCCATGGCCTGGAAACTCCCCAGATCTTAATCCCATTGAGATCTTGTGGTCAATCATCAAGAGACGGGTGGACAAACAAAAACCTACAAATTCTGACAAAATGCAAGCATTGATTGTGCAAGAATGGACTGCTATCAGTCAGGATTTGGTCCAGAAGTTGATTGAGAGCATGCCAGGGAGAATTGCAGAGGTCCTGAAGAAGAAGGGTCAACACTGCAAATATTGACTTGCTGCATTAACTCATTCTAACTGTCAATATAAGCTTTTGTTACTCATAATATGATTGCAATTATATTTCTGTATGTGATAAAAACATCTGACAAACACACATAAAACCAGAGGGCAGCAGATCATGTGAAAATAGAAGATTTGTGTCATTCTCAAAACTTTTGGCCATGACTGTATATTCTTCAAAAATTCAAAAAACTCAAAATGCACTGTTCCAAATTATTATGCACAGTAGAGTTTCTAAACATTTTATATGTTTTTAAGAACTGAAAATGCTCATTTGTGGAATTTGCAGCATTAGGAGGTCACACTCACTGAAATAAAAAGCTATTTAAATCCAAAACATCCTAACAGGCCAAGTTACATGTTAACATAGGAACCCTTCTTTGATATCACCTTCACAATTCTTGCATCCATTGAACTTGTGAGTTTTTGGAGAGTTTCTGCTTGAATTTCTTTGCATGATGTCAGAATAGCTTCCCAGAGCTGCTGTTTTGATGTGAACTGCCTCCCACCCTCATAGATCTTTTGCTTGATAATACTCCAAAGGTTCTCTATAGGGTTGAGTTCAAGATGGTGGCCACACCATGAGTTTATCTCCTTTTATGCCCATAGCAGCCAATGACACAGAGGTATTCTTTGCAGCATGAGATGGTGCATTGTCATGCATGAAGATGATTTTGCTCCTGAAGACACGTTTCTGCTTTTTGTACCATGGAAGAAAGTTGTCTGTCAGAAACTCTATATACTTTGCAGAGGTCATTTTCACACTTTCAGGAACCCTAAAGGGGCCTAGCAGCTCTCTCCCCATGATTCCGGCCCAAAACATGACTCCTCCACCTCCTTACTGACGTTGCAGTCTTGTTGGGACATGGTGGCCATCCACCAACCATCCACTACTCCATCCATCTGGACCATCCAGGGTTGCACGACACTCATCAGTAAACAAGACTGTTTGAAAATTAGTCTTCATGTATGTCTGGGCCCACTGCAACCACTTCTGCTTGTGAGCACTGGTTAGAGGTGGCCGAATAGTAGGTTTATGCACCACAGGAAGCCTTTGAAGGATCCTACACCTTGAGGTTCGAGGGACTCCAGAGGCACCAGCAGCTTCAAATATCTGTTTGCTGGTTTGTAATGGCTTTTTAGCAGCTGCTCTCTTAATCCGATGAACTTGCCTGGCAGAGACCTTCCTCATTCTGCCTTTATCAGCACGAACACGTCTGTGCTCTGAATCAGCCACAAATCTCTTCACAGTACAATGATCACGCTTATGTTTTCAAGAAATATCTAATGTTTTCATCCCTTGTCCAAGGCATTGCACTATTTGATGCTTTTCGGCAGCAGAGAGATCCTTTTTCTTTCCCATTTTACTTGAAAACAGTGGCCTGCTTAAAGGGGTTCTCCGGGAATTAAAGGGGTTCTGCAGTTCTATAAAACTGATCATCTATCCTCTGGATAGATCATCAGCCTCTGATCGGCGGCAGTCCGACACCCGGGACCCCAGCCGATCAGCTGTTTGAGAAGGCAGCGGCGCTGCAGGAGCGCCGCGGCCTTCTCTGTGTTTACCACAGACCAGTGACGTCACGACTAATATCACTGGCCTGTGGTAAACACAGAGAAGGCCGTGGCGCTCCTGCAGCGCCGCTGCCTTCTCAAACAGCTGATCGGCGGGGGTCCCGGGTGTCGGACCGCCGCCGATCAGAGGCTGATGATCGATCCAGAGGATAGATCATCAGTTTTATAGAACTGCAGAACCCTTTTAAGAAAATGAAAATACATGAATATTACTTTATTCTAAATATATTCTCAAATACCTTTTATTAGTTATAATGGCTTGTTTTGTCTAGGGAGCAATGATTAGGGGAAACAAAATGGCCGCCATCCTATTAGTTCATACAAAATCTGTCCTAATCACACAGGACAAGTTACTTCACAACACTGAGGTAAAACGCTACCTCAATCCTCCTCTCTGCTTTGCTTGTCAAGGATTATGATCCTGAATACAGCTGATAAGATCTTCAGCTGATAAGAGGAGGATGAGGCAGCTCTTTACCTCAGTGTTGTGAAGTAACTTGTCCTGCTGTGTGATTAGGATAGGTTCTGTGTACTAATAGGACAGCGGCCATTTTGTTTCTCCTAATGATTGCTCCCTAGACAAAACGAGCCATTATAACTAATGTAAGGTATTTGGGAATATATTTATAATGACGTAATATTTAAAGGGAACCTGTCATCAACTTTATGCTGCCCTCACTGAGAGCAGTATAAAATAGTGACAGAAATGCTGATTTCAGCGGTGTGTCACTCATGAGCTAAAAGTAAGTGGTTGCCAAGAACCAGCATCATATTCATTGCAGCAAAGGCCTTGAAAAGAGTCAAATCTACATGAGAGGAGTCATGGTTATTCATAATCTCCTGCTCTCCCCGCCCATCTGATGATCATTGGCAATTCGCTCCTAGAGAGAAAGGGAGAAAACTGTCAATCATCAGCAGAAGGGCAGGGAGAGCAAGAATTCATGAATAACCAGGACTCTTCTCATGAAGATTTGACTCTTTTCCAGGCCCAGTCTACAAGGATTGTGATGTTGGTTCTCGGCAACCACTCACTTTTAACTTATAACTGACAGACCGCTGAAATCAACTCACCTGTCTCTACTTTATTCTGCAGTTAGTATAGGTAGCATAAAGGTGATGACAGGTTCCCTTTAAGTATTTTCATTTTCTGAATTCCTGGAGAACCCCTTTAATATTGTGGCTCACCTGGCAAACTAATTATCACAGGTATCTGAGATTGATTTCAGTGATCCAAAGAGCCTTGAGACACAATACCATCAATGAGTTTCATTGAAAAACAAAAATGTTTATCTTTATGACACTTAAATCCAATTTGCATAATTTGGAACATGGTGTAATTGCACTTATCTTATGTTCTCCTGTTATTCTGTGTACAAGGTTATACTTATATATATCTATTACTATTGTGTTTTGTCTATCCATGTACTTGTATCTTTTGCCTTTTTGCTAATATGACCCCATATGGTAGTGTGCGCTTGGGATGGTGTTTTTCTTCTGCCACCTCTTCCTTATTATATTACGGATTTTTAACTTTTTGTACTATTTGATGTAATAAAGATTGATACATTTTTACAGTATTGTACTTTTTTGGCTCCATTTTTTCCATGTTGGGTCTCCTATGTAGAAGTTCTTTTCTTGTATTTTTGGGAGTCTGTGCTGTTATATTTCTTGAGCCAGTTTAGCTAGCACATTAGTTACATACTTACCTTCGCTGTAATTTACTTGACTACATAGTGCTAGTTCTCTTGGTTGATTATTTTGTTGTGTTGCTTTATTTAATCAATTACGATAATGCAAGTATCAATTGAGTAGATAACACCAAAAACAAACACAAAATGAAAAAAGTGAAAAATAAGCCAAACTCGAGTGGTCTACAGAACTGCTGCACAAGGGATCCACAAATGTCATCTTATCACCACTGCGATCGTACAAGTATCATAGATCAGAAAATGCCATTGGGACATATAATCCGGGAGATCAGGCCCAGTTCAGGTAAGGTAGCTAGCCCTATGTTGTCCCTAATACCCTATTCTGGTTCTCCAGGAGAGTTCCGTACATGAGGGCGATCTCACTGGAATTGTCCCTCACGCTAACAGACCCTAAAAATCCCTATGCGGGTGACAAACCCTACCAACCATAGGATCCTTGGAGTAGAGAGGTCCCTAATGTCTAAAGGTGTTTCGAACACACTACAGTGTGTGGTCTCATGAGGGGACTAAGCTATAACCAGGTAACAAATATTATGGCCAAGTCAAGTATTAGAGAGGTAGGGTTCCCTATCAACAAGGCTCACTTCTAAAAGACATCTGCTATGTTAGGAGCGCTCCGAAACATGAGCCTGACCTGGCCACAGTCTACGCATTTAGACTGCCATCCAAATGCAATTGGATGTCAATAGCCTTACTGGCTAGTGGATCTTAGCCTCAGAGCACGTGGGTTTCCAACTGTTTGCAGCTCCATAAACTAATGTCTAGAACTGGGAACTAGAACCCAAACCAAAGGCAGTAAACTTTAGGTGAAAAGCTTTATAACTTAGGAACTAAAAGAAGGTTGACGTACAGGAAACAGGAAGATGTCTGGAGGAGAGTCAATGGCAATTGCAGAATACACAGGACTAAGAAGGTTTGCAGTTGTCACCCAATGAACTCCTGCAACTGCTGGGATCCCTATTGATTAGAAGAATGGTGGTGGTGGTGGGGTCTTATGTCCACCTTCCCCCCCACATGGAGCTGAAGATCAAGATTGCACACTACCACTCCATTCAAAATGCTGGAAATAGCCAATTACAGTGTATCTCCAGGCAGTCCCACAGGGGTGCACATGCTGGAATACCTCTTCATTCATATAGGGGAACACAGGACCCCTGTTCTTGGTGCAGGTCCCTCACGATCTAACAGTTAGCTTGTTACTAGAGTAACCCTTTAACTTACTTCAAGGCTGTCACCAGTGACTGCTGCTATAAACGGTGACTGTATTCTCCTTCTGCAGTGGGGAATCTGAAAAGCTCAGTTATATTGTTGGGTTATTAGCGGACGCCTTTCATTTTTAAAGCAAGAAAAGACGAAAACTTTGTTACAGAAAATCCCCATCTTTATAATTAGATTTACCGGAAGCATAACATAAGCATGTATTATTTCCACCACAATGTCTCTTTATACCCACACACAACAGGGTCTGTATACAGCGGGCACGTCCAATGAAAGCCTTGCTTTACCTGGTATCACACAACTTCAAAGCAATCCTGTTCCTGTCAATGAGCAGCGGTTCCCACGTCCCTGGCTGGCAGGGCCCCTACCTGATAGGGCTGACAATAGTCTTTTATGTATAATACACATGTACATATCACTTTCCATTAAGACTCTTTGTTCTGCGGCCAATCGCGGGATATATGTCTGTAATGGTGTTGGGCTTTATTTTACCTTGAGAATAGCCGACAAAGATATTCTGACAATTAAAGGTTTAGGTGCAAGTCAACAACTCTTACACAACCATATTACCGTCAAAGCCAGGCCTGTGCCATGGATATTACAGAAACTGTCTAAAGTAATGTATTCAAGCTAACCATTAAAGGCACAGAAATTGGATGTGCTTGAACCCTATTGGTAAGTCATATAAAAGCACTGCTCATTCTTTGCCCTCCTGTTTCATGAATAGAATGTCAGAATTACAGAGCTATGGCACTTAGGGCAGTAGAATATGACCGGTCTATGGAAAGCTGGGTGGCAGGGCCTATAGTCACTGTGGTAGCCGTCATTCAGCATATACCCACTAAACAGTCCCCTAAAATAATCTGGAAAACAAATTGCAAGTTCTGATAATGATATTAGTTAAAGGGGTAGTCCCCAAATTGGACATTTATGACATTTTCCAATGTCTGTGAATATGTGCAGCTCCTTCCACTCAATACTTTGGGCGTTATGGAAACATCTTAACTCATTCTTCACCTAGATGGGGTAGCCACACCACCGTTCTCCACCATGAGACTGGCATTTAGATATGCCCTACATGTAAAAATTTGGAATAACACTTTAAAGAGGTTTTCCGGGGCTCAAATATTAAAGGAGTTGTCTCTCATCAGTAAGTGGCATTTATTATGAAGGGAAAGTTAATACAAGGCACTTACTAATGTATTGTTATTATCCATATTGCCTCCTTTCCTGTCTGGATTCATTTTTCCATCACATTATACACTGCTCGTTTCCATAGTTACGACCACCCTGCAATCCATCAGTGGTGGTCGTGCTTGCATACAATAGGAAAAGGCACTTGCCTCTCTGGTGGCCGGGACCACAGGAATGTGTGTAGACCAGTGCTTTTTCCTATATTGTACAAGCATGTTGCTGCTGGATTACAGGGTGGTGGTTACAATGGAAACGAGCAGTGTATAATGTTATGGAAAAATGAATCCAGCCAGCAAAGGAAGCAATAGGGATCTCAATACATTAGTAAGTGCCTTGTATTAACTTTCTCTACATGATAAATGCCATGCGGTGAAGTGAGACAACCCATTTAATTGCCTATGCTCAAGATAGATCATCAATATCAGATTATAGGGGGAAGGTGGCATCAGATTCCCGACAACCCCACCGGCCAACTGTTGGAAGGGGCCTATCAGTTAGCTGTGCTGTGGCCTCTTCCTCAGCTTATGATATCAAGTCCATTGGCCATACAGCCTTTCTGCAGCCCAGACCAATACAAGTGAATGGGATTGAGCTACAAAACCAAGCACAGCTGCTATACAATGAACAGGGCTGTGCTTCGTATGCTATGAAGAGACTGTGCCTTTAAACAGCTCATTGGCGGGACTGCCGGGAGTCAGATCTTCACTGACCAGATACTGGTGACCTATCCTCAGAGTAGCTCATCTAGGCCTTAAAGAGGACCTTTCACCGCTCCTGACATGCCTGTTTTAATCGCTCCATGCATTCCCCACATGCTAACAATTCTGGAGTATCTATGTCTCTATGTTGTGCCATTCCTTTATTATTTGCACTAGAAGTTATGAATGAATTACTATTTGCCTTCAGTAAAGGAACAGAGGGGAGGTAACCAGTTGGGGGTGTGTCCCTGCACAGACTCACTCTATCCAATCAGTGCTGCCATGTTCAGACTGTGCAGGTACACACCCCCAACTGGTCACCTCCCCTCTGTTCCCTTACTGCTAGCAATTCATTCATAACTTCTAGTGCAAATAATAAAGGAATGGCACAACATAGAGACATAAGAATAGATGTTCCAGAATTGTTATTACATGGGGAATGTATGGAACTATTAAAACAGGCATGTCAGGAGTGGTGAAAGGTCCTCTTTAAGGGCTTATTCACACTGCCGTTGTTTGGCCGTTCCGATTCAACATAATCATGTCCAGGAAAGAAAATGTAAAAAAAATCTACAATCAGAAAATAAAAACATATTAGAAAAAAAAGGATATGTGCTACTATCTGATTTAAACTTGGAGATAACATTTTTGGTGACACATTTCCCAGCAGTCATTGGGGACAGTGTTCAATTCTTCTGCAGTACCACCGCAGGGAAATTAAAGGGGTTTTCCGGGACCTTTTTACTGTTGACCTCTCCTCTGGATAGGTCTTCAGTGTCTGATCGGTGTGGGTCTGACATCAGCAGTGTCGCTGCTGCCTTCTCTATGCGATTGATGTAATGCTCATTGGTCACATGGCCTAGGCGCAGCTCAACCCCCAGGTGTTGGGCCTTTACTGATCAGATACTGATGACCTATCCAGAGGACAGGTCATCAGTAAGAAAATCTCAGAAAACCCTTTTAAAGGATTACAGAGATCCCACTGAAATCCTTCACATTTCCATGTATACATGAAAGTGTCAGGTCCTCCACAGCAATAACCCTCTCTGCTCTGGTTAACAGATGAGGATCCTGAGTAGGGGTACTAACTCAGAATTCCCTAATAGGTTATAGACAACCACGTTAGAGGTTAGAGAATAACATAATTATTCTTATGCCTATATTGCACACATTTGGGGTCATTTATCAAACTGGTGTAAAGTAGAACTGGCTTAGTTGCCCATAGCAACCAATCAGATTCCGCCTTTCATTTTCTAAAGGAGCTGTCCAAAATGAAAGGAGGACTAACTGGTTGCTATGGGCAACTAAGCCAGTTCTACTTTACATTTACTCTACTTTACTACAATTATCTTGTCTGACACAGATTATATCATTTACTTTACTGTCCCCTGAGAAATACATGTGAGCCAATGCAAGTACTCTAGTAAATACCTTTCAATGTATTCCCCTTCCCCAACATGTGTCCCACAGTGAAATATATCCTCCTCAGATCAAGGCAAATTGTCACTGAAACCCAATGAGTATGGCATGGTGAAGACCCGAGATAGAAGCCCGACCTCCCTCCTGGGGCTGAACAGTAATCTATGCAGCTGCCATTGTAATATGACGTAATAAGACGTTCCATTAGGATTAAGCCCCTTACTGCCTGATGTAAGGAGGTAGCAAGCCTTTCAAGAAATGGAGCCATGCGGGCCAAATGCTCTACAGTCATGGCCAAAAGTTGAGAATGACACAAATATTATATTTTCACATGATCTGCTGCCCTCTGGTTTTTATGTGTGTTTGTCAGATGTTTTATCACATACAGAAATATAATTGCAATCATATTATGAGTAACAAAAGCTTATATTGACAGTTAGACTGAGTTAATGCAGCAAGTCAATATTTGCAGTGTTGACCCTTCTTCTTCAGGACCTCTGCAATTCTCCCTGGCATGCTCTCAATCAACTTCTGGACCAAATCCTGACTGATAGCAGTCCATTCTTGCACAATCAATGCTTGCATTTTGTCAGAATTTGTAGGTTTGTGTTTGTCCACCCGTCTCTTGATGATTGACCACAAGTTCTCAATGGGATTAAGATCTGGGCAGTTTCCAGGCCATGGACCCAAAATCTCTATGTTTTGTTCCCTGAGCCATTTAGTTATCACCTTTGCTTTATGGCAAGGTGCTCCATCATGCTGGAAAAGGCATTGTTGATCGCCAAACTGCTCTTGGACGGTTGGGAGAAGTTGCTCTCGGAGGACATTCTGGTACCATTCTTTATTCATGGCTGTGTTTTTAGGCAAGACTGTGAGAGAGCCGATTCCCTTGGCTGAGAAGCAACCCCACACATGAATTGTTTCAGGATGCTTTACAGTTGGCATGAGACAAGACTGGTGGTAGCGCTCACCTCGTCTTCTCCGAATAAGCTGTTTTCCAGATGTCCCAAACAATCGAAAAGGGGATTCATCAGAGAAAATGACTTTACCCCAGTCCTCAGCAGTCCACTCCCTGTACCTTTTGCAGAATATCAGTCTGTCCCTGATGTTTTTTCTGGAGAGAAGTGGCTTCTTTGCTGCCCTCCTTGAGACCAGGCCTTGCTCCAAGAGTCTCCGCCTCACAGTGCGTGCAGATGCACTCACACCTGCCTGCTGCCATTCCTGAGCAAGCTCTGCACTGCTGGTAGCCCGATCCCACAGCTGAAACACTTTTAAGAGACGGTCCTGGCGCTTGCTGGTCTTTCTTGGGCGCCCTGGAGCCTTTTTGGCAACAATGGAACCTCTCTCCTTGAAGTTCTTGATGATGCGATAGATTGTTGACTGAGGTGCAATCTTTCTAGCTGTGATACTCTTCCCTGTTAGGCCATTTTTGTGCAGTGCAATGATGACTGCACATGTTTCTTTAGAGATAACCATGGTTAACAGAAGATAAACAATGATGCCAAGCACCAGCCTCCTTTTAAAGTGTCCAGTGGCGTCATTCTTACTTAATCATGACAGATTGATCTCCAGCCCTGTCCTCATCAACACCCACACCTGTGTTAATGGAGCAATCACTGAAACGATGTTAGCTGGTCCTTTTAAGGCAGGGCTGCAATGATGTTGAAATGTGTTTTGGGGGATAAAGTTCATTTTCTAGGCAAATATTGACTTTGCAAGTAATTGCTGTTAAGCTGATCACTCTTTATAACATTCTGGAGTATATGCAAATTGCCATTATAAAAACTGAAGCAGTAGACTTTGTAAAAATTAATATTTGTATCATTCTCAAAACTTTTGGCCATGACTGTACACAAGGAGAGTTCTGTGGCCAAAGGCTGACAGTGATACGAGAAAAGGCAGGAGTAATCTGTAATTACCGAGGACAGCTTTGACGTTGTGTGTAACCTCTCACTTAGGCCAACAGGGGTACTTTAATCCGCCACATACTGTACCCGGAGCTGCCCCACAGGCCTCATTTCTAAAGCGTTTAAGCCAGAATTGTGCAGGACACATAAGATGTGTGTCGGTAACCAGTGAATTACGCCCTATAAACTTACACTTGTGATAACACAATGAAGGCAATGTAATCGGTCCTCTAGTATTATTATGGTTGTATGCTCCAGTGTAGACCAATCAGTCAAAACCTTAAAACCATTTGACAGGTTAAGTGACTAACAGTGATTATATCATGACAAATGTTGGGATATACTGGGAGCCGGTTAACACACTGATGTGTGCAGCCCACATTTTTCACGGGCAGGACATGTACTTATTAACTTTAATGTGTCTGTTCACACATCAGTTTTTTACTGATCGTGTCTCAGTGAAAAAATCATGCAGATATGCACTACTTTGGTCCGTGATGATCATTGGTAGGAGATGCTCTGGAAATGAATTTAAATCTGAGCAGTGTTCAACTAAATTCCTGGATATAGATTTGTCTAAAAGGTTCCCTTCCCTTCTGTGAAACTGGTCTGTGCTATCAAGAGTTCAGAGTGCTGTGCAGCGCCACCATAGGGGAATTGGAGCATTACACCATATCCACTGAAGTCATCAAGTTGTAATGTATGGATATGCAGGGCCCTTCATAGAGACAGATGCCTTCTGTAGCTGCTCTTCACTCCAACTTATTAAAAAAGGGAGGGAGCTATCATGAAAGCTATCATCTTACCACTCCAATGCCCTCAAAGGCAAAGATGGCTGTCCCAAAAAAGAGAGGATATGTTCTCCAGCTGGCGGCATAGGAAAGGTGCGTCGGATCCGGTATGTCCTGAAAGCAAACAGAGTCATCTCATTAATACAGCAGACAGACTCATAAAACATGGATGCTTTTCCCAGGGGCTAGGAACATAAAAGGAACTGACACGTCATTAGCTGGCGATCACTCATCCTGCCAGAAATTAAGAAAACTGGAAGGATTTTACACAAAGCCAATAATTCTTTTTTTAATTCTAGTCGGAAGGGAGTGGTTTTATGCTGATATCCAGGAATGTCCCCAACTTCCAAGAAGGCTATGAAATATGCATGAGTTAGTTCTTTACATTTTGTACAGATGAACCGAATAAGTTACAGCATACACTTGATATTTTTTATTTCTGTCAGATTATGTGCCATATTATGTATTCACTATAATGCATATATTCTCTTAAAGGAGTTGTGCAAGAATGGGAGGGGGAGGGCTTTGACACCCCTCGCCCCATTCTGCCGGACATGTAAAGGAAAGATTACTTTAACTGTTTCTGGGTGCCAGACTCCTGCTCCTTCACCTACATGTGGTTTGACATCACTGTGGTGGTGTCCGGCCCCCCTTGTATCATGTTACCATTTGTCATGACGCAAGGGGAGCCGGACACCACCACAGACCCGATGTCGACATTGATGGAGCCCAGCGGAGCATTGCAGACCTGCAGGAGAAGGAGCGGGGAGCCGGTGCCCGGAAGCAGGGTCATCTTACCTTGGCAGGTCTGGAAGAATGCACAACCCCTTTGAAAAGGAACCTGTCACGGTGGAACATGGTGTCTGATCTACAGGTAGCAGGTTACAGAGCAGGAGGAGCTGAGCAGACTAATATATACCGTAGTTTTATGGGAAAATATTCAGTAAAACTAGTATTTTATACATTTAAATTCCTGCTCATTCTGGGCTTTGACGTCCAGGAGGCGGTCCTATCAGTGATTGGCAGCCTTCCCTCTATGACTGTGCATACACAGATAGCTGTCAATCACTGACAGGACCACCTCCTGGACTTCAAAGAAGAAAATGAGAAGGAACTTAAAAGTATAGAATACAATGAGAAACCTGGACTGCTATGGCCTGGAACCATATCGTCTTTAGCCATGATTTCAGGTTCTGTTTGGTATCCAACAACAGTCAGGTTCAAGCATGGAGGCCATGTGGTGAGAGCTTCAATCCTGCCTTTGTGTTGGGGCAACACACTTCCCCGACTGCTGGTGTGATGATCTGTGGAGTCCCATAAGAGGGACACTGCAGTTACATGTGTTGCCTCTCATGGTAGGGCTGCAAACTAGCATTTTTCAGCAGGATAAAGCTTGCCCCCACACACAGAGGGTTCCCCAGGACTGTCTCCTCAAAATTAGAACACATTCATGGCCTGCTGGTGGACAGATTTTATGAGACCAGCTGGAACACCAGCTTCAGCAACTTATGAATGTGCAGTATTTACAGGGCCAGCTGCAACATCTGTGGGGAAATGTGCCACAGCATTCCTGTATGACTCCATGACCAATTGTGTCTCATCTAGTATCCAGTCTAGAGGTGACCCAATAGGGTGCTAGAACCTCTTTTCAATTGTGCAGTTTTCCCCCAATAACTTTATCCTTCACTCTAATATTGTAAAAGTATAGAGCTGTGCCTGGCAAACAATGAAGGAGACATGGCAGTGGGGTGCCACAGCTCATTCAATCAGTTGATTGGCTAATCCTTAGCAATCTAAATCTAATGGCTATCCTAAGGCTAAGCCATCAATGCTGCAGAATCAAAAAGACTATGGGGGAGATTTATCAAACTGTTGCAAAGTAACACTGGCTTAGTCGCCCATAGCAACTTAGTCGCCCATAGATTCCACTTTTCATTTTGCACAGCTGCTTTGGAAAATGAAAGGTGGAATCTGATTGGTTGCTATGGGCAACTAAGACAGTTCTACTTTACACCAGTTTCATAAATCTCCCTGTATGTTCACCCACTGATTAATTAAATCCTATCCATAGAAAGCAGGGTTGTAACAACTGGGCAAAATGCAGCTGTGAAAGGGGTTTGCCGCTCATTTGTGACAAATCTGGGGCCCTACAATCCCTAAAACAGAGGACCCCTGCCCCCTTACACCTGCTGTCAAGAGCCTGGAGTGCAATCAGCCACATCATACAACTCTCAATGGCAGTTATGGAAACAAATGTGTATGGAGGTCATGTTTTAATAGAAAGTTTAGTGCAGAAATACCCAACAAATTACCGATACTGACCCTTCCAATAAACTGGTAGATCATGACTACACTCCCCAGCATGGCCAAATTGGCGAGCAGAGAGAAGCCAGACAGAAGGCGGAGGTTCCGGATGAACACCAGAAGAATGAGGAACGGAAGAAAGGACAGGATGTAAAGCCTGGAATCCATGCTCTCTTTCAGCAGCACAGTTGCATTGAGGTTGCAGTCGTTGGTTGTGCCATTGGCAGCGTCTACTACCTTCAAGGAGACAAGTAATTGTACATGTAATGCACAGAAGCTAAAAACATCCACTTTATCAAAGGCATTCTCACCAATTAAAAGGCATCTCTGACAAAATAATCTCACTTATAAGAGCAGCTGATGTGCTCCAGAGCTGCTCTTCCTAGAAGAAATTTCAACGACTGGCATCCATTTTGGAGTGATAATGCTTTGCATTCTGGTCACAGCCTCACATCTGTATACACAAATGCATGGTTACATTCCCAACTTCCTTCACCTTCCTAATTCCCTCTGACCCCAACCATGTCAATAATGTGAACTAGATCATCACAGTCATGCCCATGCCGGGGTCTAAAGTTTGGTACATCCAGACTTTCCTGGCTGAGGATCACAATTGTATGACACAAAGTAGAGTTGAACCCACATAATTTAGGAGTCGTGGAAAGCTGGATGACATTCCCTCACCAGGGTTCTTCATAACCATCAGAGATTCCAATGAGATTCAAAACAGGGTCTGTTTATTTTCCCAAAAATAGCAACACCCCTGCCCATAGGCTATGCATTGTATGGAAGCACACCCACTTTCATTTGAATGGGGCTATCTGATATGTCAGAACAATCTAATGGACAAAAGTCTCTTGTTTCATGGAAAAAATACCTTTTCTTGAACCTCAGACAACTCCTTAAAGTCACAGACAATTAGCCCCTTTCAGACGAGCCAGCGTCTTGATGTGGACTTGCAGCAAGGCACCTGGCCTGAACTCCCAGCACTGCTGGGGTCACATAGCATCACAAATCAATATAATGCTATGTAACCCTTACAGTTCTGTATGGTATTAGATAACACTGACAGCATTATGTCAGTGTCATCTAATACATTCCAGAACTGTAAGGGTTACACAGCATTACAAATCAATATAATGCTATGTGACCCCAGCAGCGCTGGGAGTTCAGGCCGGTAGCTATGCTGCGGACTCACAGCATGACACACGCTTGTCTGCAAGGTGCCTTAGTCTTCATGACTAAAAGATTCCAATTCCCTGTATTATCAGTAGTCTAGCATGTAGTAAGAGATGGTTTCCACTAGGTGGCCCTACAATACATAATAATGTCGCGTACAACAGGACATCAGGTCAGAAAACAAGGAAGCATAACAAGAAAAAGCAGCAAATTTCCACAAAATAGTCAAACGATTTGCTTTGACTGGTACCTGTTTTACGTTGTCAGCGAGAAACACAAAGTATACGCAGCAAAATCCCAGCTGAGTGAGGATGAGGAAGAAACCGACAGTCCTCCTGTGGAACAAACATCGTAAGAATATATCACAATTCAGGCCATTACCAGGGGGGCAGCTCATCTTAGGGATGTTGTTGAAGTAAACCAAGACTAACACAAGTATAGTTCAACGTAAAATAATTTCACGTATCTACATATGTTTTAGGAAAACTGCAAGGCTGCTTGGAGATGACAAGCATTGGACTTAACAAACCGGAAAAATACTTTTTCAAGCGGAACGCCCAAATACAAACAAATCACTAAAGCATAAACTAGTGACGAAGATACCGTGTGTTACACAGTTCATTCAGTCTTATGAAATTCACGCAGGATCAAAGATCTACATGTACCGCATTTAAAGGGAGTCCATCACCAACCAGGACCAGTTGTAACCATGTGTATAGTCCTATAGTCTTTTTCAAATATACCTTTATGTCCTAATCGATCTTCTCAAAAATCATGTTTCCATAAATATGTTAATTAGGTGAAAACAGCTTAAGGGGCTGCACTTATCAGTGCTGTAGCCAAGTCCCACACATCAGAACGGAGCCCCACTTGTCCCCTCCTCCTCTTTATCTCTCCACCTCTCAGGCTCAGTGACGTCATCATGAGGATGCTGGAAATCGTGCAGAGGCGTATGTCTCCTCATGTGTGCACCTGCGCAGTCTGGTACCTGTTACCTAGTGAACTGAATACTGCTGGCGCATGAACAGTTCAGAAGGTACTTTATAGAAGACTATAAAACAGCTACACTGACATCCAAACACTTACATATTGTCTTGGTAGCAGGCAGTAGCTCATCCTCAAGCACCTACATCTCCCAGCAATGCATTACAATGAGATCTTCTTAACACCTTCCTAGAACATAGCCCCTAACAAATAATCACCCCTCTCCCAAATTTGTTTCTCCTTGGCTAGAGAGATATACACTATATGTAAGGGGTTATGTAGCGGGGTGGTTGTCTCCTGGGTCGACGGGCACACTTTAGCAGGCACAGATTCCAAGTAACATCAGTTTTTCATTAACTGACCAGATTTATTGTCAGCAAGTGGTACATAAAAATACACAAAACAAATCCTATGCCTGTCCGGCTCTAACTATACAATCAGGACCTCCTGACTAACTTGGGGCCAGCCTAACACTGGGCACCAATCATAACCACGCGGTATGTACCACTTACTTTGCTCTCAGAGACTCCAAGCAGACCTGTTCCCAGGCAGAGTGAGTGTGTGTCTGCATCCCCAGCCTAGCACATCTGAGGACTGATTACCGGACTGTCCGGGTGGAGTGGGGGCCCGCCCTTCTCTCCCCACTCCAGCAACACAGGCCCTAAAAACAGGTTTTATACAAACCCGAATTGCAGAGAAGTCTGCATAGACCTCTGCGAAAAATTTCCCTGGTTGCTTTTTAACCCCTTAACGCGGAATGACGGCTTATCCCGTCATGGGCAGGAGCCGCTTGCCGCCCCATGACGGGATAAGCCGTCATGGCATTAAACTGTCACCATGTCTGATGACATGGTGACAGTGCTGAGACCCCGGCTGTTACTTACAGCCAGGGGTCTCAGCTAACCAGCCCGGGACCAATGGGGGCGGTCCCGGGCTAGCGATCGCTGTGATTGGCTAGTCTGTTCAGACTAGCCAATCGCAGCGATCGTGCTGCAATAAACTGTAAAATTTAAAAAAAAAAAAAAATTTGCAATATAATATATATATATATCCCCCCCCACCCCACTGTTTTCTTTGATGGCCGTTTGGGTGGGTGGGGGGGGGGGGAGATATAGCTAGCGGGCGGGTGGGCGATGTGCGGGCGGCTGCGGCGAGAGTGCCGCCCGCAATTTCAGGATGGCCGAGCGTTTTCAAGCAGAGTATCAGCATACAGCTGATACTCTGCTTGAAACTGCTGACATCGGTGCTGGCACCGATGTCAGCAGTTTAACCCCTTCCATGCCGCGGTCCGTAGGGACCGCTGTATGGAAGGGGTTAACAGGGAGGGAGCTCCCTCCCTCTCCCATCGGGCGCTGGCAGCGCCGATGGTGTGGCCAGATGAGAGGGAGGAAGCTCCCTCTCCCTTCCATCGGGACGCTGCTCTGCTGTGGCAGCGTCCCGATGGTT
Organism: Rhinella marina; assembly: GCA_900303285.1. NCBI lineage: Eukaryota > Metazoa > Chordata > Amphibia > Anura > Bufonidae > Rhinella > Rhinella marina. The sequence goes on from ONZH01013842.1 coordinate 296,168, forward strand.
ACCATGGCAACCAGACGCTTTCAGAAGCGTCTCGGTTGCCATGGTGTAAGCTAAGCCTCATCAGGCTCCTGCTAAAGGTAGGAGCCTGACAAGGCTTAGCAAGAGTGAAAATGCACTGCAGTACACTATACAGTGTACTGTAGTGTATTATAGAACAATCAGACCCACTGGATCTTCAAGAACCAAGTGGGTCTGAGTCTAAGAAAGTGTAAAAAAAGTGTAAAAAAATTAAAAAAAAGTGTAAAAAAAAAAAAGTGTTAAAAAAAATCCCTTTGTCCCCCCAAAACTCAAATTTGAAATTAGTAAAAAAAAAGATAAAAAATACCCCAAGCATGTTAGGTATCGCCACGTTCGTAGCAACCTGCTCTACAAAAATATCACATGTCCCAACCCCTCAGGTGAACACCGTAAAAAAAATAAAAATAAAAACAGGTTCAAAAAAGCTATTTTTGTCACTTTACATCACAAAAAGTGTAATAGCAAGCGATCAAAAAGGCGTATGCCCCTCAAAATAGTACCAATCTAACCGTCACCTCTTCCCGCAAAAAATGAGCCCCTACCTGAGACAATCGCCCAAAAAATAAAAAAACTACAGCTCTCACAATGGAGACACTAAAACATGGATTTTTTTTGTTTCAAAAATGAAATTATTGTGTAAAACTTAAATAAATTAAAAAAACTATACATGTTAGGTATCGCCACGTCCGTAACAACCTGCTCTACAAAAATATCACATTAGTTAACCCCTCAGGTGAACACAGTAAAAAAAAAAAAAAAAAACAGCCAGAACAGCCATTTTTGTTTACCTTGCCTAACAAAAAGTGTAATATAAAGTGATCAAAATTCATATGTTCCCCAAAATAGTATCAATAACACTGTCACCTTATCCCTTAGTTTCCAAAATATGGGCACTTTTTGGTTGTTTCTACTGTAGGGGTGCATCGGGGGGGCTTCAAATGGGACATGGTGTCTCAAAACCAGTCCAGCAAAATCCGCCCTCCAAAAACCATCTGGCGCACCTTTCCTTCTGCGCTTGGCCATGCGCCCATACAGTAGTTTACAATCACATGCGGGGTGTTTCTTTAAATCGCAGAATCAGGGTAATAATTTTTGAGGTTTTTTTTGCTATTAACCCTTGATTTGTTACAGGAAAAAAAGGATTAAAATGGAAAATCTGCAAAAAAAGTGAAATTTTGAAATGTCATCTCCATTTTCCTTTAATTCTTGTGGAATACATAAAGGGTTAACACAGTTTGTAAAATTAGTTTTGAAAACCTTGAGGGGTGTAGTTTCTAAAATGGGGTCATTTATGGTGGTTTCTATTATGTTAGCCCCACAAAGTGACTTCAGAACTGAACTGGTGCTTAAAAAAAATGGTTTTGGAAAATTTCTAAAAAAATTTAAGAATTGATTCTAAAATTCTAAGCCTTCTAACGTCCCCAAAAAATAAAATTACATCTACAAAATGATGGCAACATAAAGTAGACATATGGGACATGTAAAGTAATAACTATTTTGTGAGGGATCACTATCTGCCTTAATAGCAGAGAAATTCAAAGTTTGAAAATTACAAATTTTTCCAAATTTTCGGTAAATTTAGGATTTTTTTATAAATAAAGGTGATTTATATTGACTCAAATTTACCACTGTCGTGGAGTACAATGTGTCACGAAAAAACAATCTTGGAATCAGTCGAATCGGTGAAAGAATCCCAAAGTTATGAATTGATAAAGTGACACATGGCAGATTTTAAAAATGTGGCTTCGGCATTAAGTGTAAAAGTAGCTTCGGCCTTAAGGGGTTAAATGACAGAAGTGAGGCACCTTGGACTCACATAGACCCCGTCCACTACTTCTCCAGACACTGTCACATGTACAGTGCCATGCGAAAGTATTCGGCCCCCTGGAACTTTTCAACCTTTTGCCACATTTCAGGATTTAAACAAAAAGATATAACATTAAGTTTTTGGTGAAGAATCAACAAGTGGGTCACAATTGTGAAGTGGAACGAAATTTATTGGATCATTTAAACTTTTTTTGTAATAATAAAACTGAAAAGTTGGGCGTGCAAAATTATTCGGCCCATTTACTTTCAGTTCAGAAAACTCACTCCAGAAGTTCATTGAGGATCTCTGAATGATCCAATGTTGTCCTAAATGACTGATGAAGATAAATAGAATCCACCTGTGTGTAATCAAGTATCTGTATAAATGCACCTGCTCTGTGATAGTCTCAGGGTTCTGCATCATGAAGACCAAGGAACACACCAGGCAGGTCCGTGATACTGTTGTGGAGAAGTTTAAAGCCGGATTTGGATACCAAAAGATTTCCCAAGCTTTAACCATCCCAAGGAGCACCGTGCAAGTGATCATATTGAAATGGAAGGAGTATCAGACCACTGCAAATCTACCAAGACCCGGCCGTCCCTCTAAACTTTCATCTCAAACAAGGAGAAGACTGATCAGAGATGCAGCCAAGAGGCCCATGATCACTCTGGATGAACTGCAGAGATCTACAGCTGAGGTGGGAGAGTCTGTCCATAGGACAACAATCAGTCGAACACTTCACAAATCTGGCCTTTATGGAAGAGTGGCAAGAAGAAAGCCATGACACACCAAACATGTGGAAGAAGGTGCTCTGGTCAGATGAAACCAAAATTCAACTTTTTGGAAACAATGCAAAACGATATGTTTGGCGTAAAAGCAACACAGCTCATCACCATGAACACACCATCCCCACTGTCAAACATGGTGGTGGCAGCATCATGGTTTGGCCCTGCTTTTCATCAACAGGGACAGGGAAGATGGTTAAAATTGATGGGAAGATGGATGGAGCCAAATACAGGACCATTCTGGATGAAAACCTGTTGGAGTCTGCAAAAGACCTGAGACTAGGACGGAGATTTATCTTCCAACAAGACAATGATCCCAAACATAAAGCAAAATCTACAATGGAATGGTTCAAAAATAAACGTATCCAGGTCTTAGAATGGCCAAGTCAAAGTCCAGACCTGAATCCAATTGAGAATATGTGGAAAGAGCTGAAAACTGCTGTTCACAAACGCTCTCCATCCAACCCCAAAGAGCTCGAGCTGTTTTGCAAGGAAGAATGGGCAAGAATTTCAGTCTCTAGATATGTAAAACTGATAGAGACATACCCCAAGCGACTTGCAGCTGTAATCGCAGCAAAAGGTGGCGCAACAAAGTATTAATGCAAGGGGGCCGAATAATTATGCACGCCCCACTTTTCAGTTTTATTATTACAAAAAAAGTTTAAATGATCCAATAAATTTCGTTCCACTTCACAATTGTGACCCACTTGTTGTTGATTCTTCACCAAAAAATTTATAATGTTATATCTTTTTGTTTGAAGCCTGAAATGTGGCAAAAAGTTGAAAAGTTCCGGGGGGGGGGGGGGGGGGGGTGTGAACTTTCACAAGGCACTGTATCTATATACTTCTATGCATTTAAAATTACTACACCAGCACTGAGGGGAGGGGAAGGCAGCTGGAAAGCTACTGAGCTTGTTAGTCCACCCATGAATGCAGGAGAAACCTTACAATATTTTTATTTTATTTTTTATTATTATATAATGCTTCATTTGAAATGGCCTATTTATTGCATAGTAATACTTGTATAGTAATGAGCTAACCCCTTCAGAGGTTATGGACATATGTAAGTGTTTTTTGTTTTGTTTTATGGCAAAGTTTGTATTTTTGGATAAAAAAAACATTTTTGCAATGGATTTAGTTAAAATAGTTTCGTTTGGCTTCTGCTCAATGTTATTCATTGATGCCTCCATCTCCAGCTACTTCTGTGTTCTTCTGAGAGATCATCTAAGTTCAATTATGATCAAAATCAAGTTGATCAAAAATTTATAGCCAAAATACATGCATTTCAGTTAAAAAAAAAAAAAGCCTCCAAAGGGTTCAACAGCCTTTAAAGGGGTTGTCCAAGATAATAAAAAAAATAGCCCAAAGCAGAGAATGTGTTAAAATAAAATCTCCTACAGTCAGAGGTCCAATCGTTTGCATAGGTGTACTGGCGATATGCCACCGTGGACAGGCGTCTTGTGCTGTAGATCACAGAGGTGACTAGCTGCAGCCGTCACGTAGGATATGTGGGCACGTAACTACTGCAGCCTTGTAAAGAAAGCCTGACAGGAAGGACCGGAGCAATGCTGTAGGAGTGGGACAGAACCTGAGGAGTATAAGATCTTTTCTTTGTTTCGGGAACTCAAACTAGGAATGTGAAACATTTTATGGGCGATTATAAGGGGTGAAAACACTATGCTGACTGTGGTATGAAGAGAAGACCAGAGGAATAAGTGCAATAAAAACTGTATAGCGTGAAGAACATTCACTAAAGTGGTTACTTGTTAAATTTCGCCACCTTGTGGACAGCACAAGTATCGCAGCTCCACAATTTACAGAGAGACTTTACCATAAGTCCCCTTTCACACGAGCGTGACGGATTCAGTCTGGATGAGTTCTGGAAAACTCGCACCATTTTTCAAGCAAGTTCAGTCAGTTTTGTCTGCGATTGCGTTCAGTTTTTTCCACGTGGGTGCAATGCGTTTTGATGCATTTTTCACGTGTGTGATAAAAAACTGAAGGTTTACAAAGAACATCTCTTAGCAACCATCAGTGAAAAACACATTGCATCCACACTTGCTTCAGGGTGCAATGCGTTTTTCACTGAAGCCCCATTCAATTCTATGGGGCCAGGGCTGTGTGAAAAACGCAGAATATAGAACATGCTGCGTTTTTCACGCAACGCAGAACTGATGCGTGAAAAAAAAAAAAAAAAAAAACGTACACAAACCAATTGAAATGAATGGGTCAGGATTCAGTGCGGGTCACGTCACACATTGCACCCGCACGGAAAACTCATTTCAATTAATCTGTGTACATGAGCTTTTTTTTCACGCGTCACTTCTGCGTTGCGTGAGAATTGCAGCATGTTCTATATTCTATATTCCATAGAAGTGAATGGGGCTGCGTGAAAAGCGCATTGTATCCTGAAGCAGGTGCGGATGCAATGCGTTTTTCACTGATGGTTGCTAAGAGATTCAGTTTTTTATCGCATCAAAACACATCGCACCCATGCAGAAAAAACTGAACAACTGAACGCAATCGCAGACAAAACTGACTGAACTTGCTTGCAAAATGGTGCGAGTTTCCCTGAACGCATCCGGACCTAATCCGTGACGCTCGCGTGAAAGGGGCCTAAGTGTAGGTGATTTGTCTGTCATCTGTCCATTTGTTACATGCATTATCATTTAAACTTTTTTCTAACAATATTGCGGACACAAATATCACCTGGTGGCCCTGTAGGCATGTAAAAGATCCAAATACATGTTCTCTTCTGGGCACCAGCATTCCCCTTGAAAGAAAACCCTGGATGACCCCACAATATGGCGCTGTGACATGCTGTCCAAAGAGACATCATGTCTAGTGGTTACAGCGCTGGTGGTGTGAAGTGAAAAGGTTGTAGAAACCCTTCACACATCCTTCACCTACTTATAGCTGCAACCTTGGGTCCACCAGAGGACATGATTCTGTGGGCCACCCTCCATAGCTACACTATACACACAATTTGTAGCCCCTTAACACGCAGTGATTTTCTTCTTCCTTGATAACTATATTTTCCTCACTGATGCAGCCATATACGGACTTGTTTGCCTAACAAGTTGTATTTTTAACAGCTTTATTTTACGTTATTTATTAAGACTGGCCTCTACATAACTTCGGCGGATCCACCGCCGCTTCTAAATGTAAGCCAGCTCCCTTGCTGGCGTAGATTTAGACCATTTTCTACACCTAAAACAGGCATAGAAAATGAGGAATGAGTTGGGCCTGCCGTCCCGTCGCCTTTCCTCGCCACACCCACCTTTTTTAGACCTGGCGTGAGCCGCAGATTGTGGCGCAAAGAACTCTTGCATTGCAATCTGCACCAGAAATGTGACTAATAACCCCCATAGTATTTAAAATCCACCATTGCTTTCTACATTTTGTTTTCACAGCATTCACCATGCAGAACAAATGACAGCACATTGTTATTCTGTGGGTCAGTACACCTAGTGTCACCTGTTAGTGACACCACACTTTTTATGTTTTACTACTTTTGCACAATGTTTTTTGTGTAACCATATTCTGAGAATCCCTTTGTATTCTACCATTGATGGAACTGTAGGATTTTTTGCCTTTCGTGGAATAAGCTGTAGCTTTCATTGATACTATTTTTGAGACTTAAAGTTATTCCTTTTTCATGAAATAACAATACAAGGTAATTAAGCCATTGTTCATAAGCATTTTGCCAGTTAAAAGATTTAAAAAAATAATAATAATAATAATAATCATCTGTAATATAAAAGACAATTCTGTCTGGAATCTATAGCACTTCACTAGTTTCCATCACACAGAAGTTTATTAATGTCACCCTCTGGTTCAAGATAGTTGAACATTAACTGGGGAACGAACAGAATACTTAAACGGTGACCTCCTTGTCATCTTTTTAGCTGCAGATTCACCAATTCCTGGGCTCCTCTTCTGCCATCCAAGATGACCACATCACTTCTCAGACTGCCTGATCATGTGAACAGTGCTGGCCAATCCAAGAGCAGGGCTGCTCAAGTAGGAAGCGTCTTGGACTACTAATACACAGTGTGCACCACATAATCTGAGAAACCGTATGGACATCTTGGATGGCAGAAGAGGAGCCTGAGAATGAGAGGATCTGCAACTAAAAAGATGAAGAAGGGCCCAATGTAAAGTGTTCAGATTGTTCCCCAGTTAATGTGAATTTTTTGTCTTGCACCAGAGGGTCGCTTCAGGCACTAGGACAGATACGTATTCCATACCTTCCCCAGACAGCATATGTTCTCAGCCACTGACTTGGAAAGGACTCCATACCGTACATCACAGCATCTCCATAGTCCACAAATGGAAGCTGTTTCCTTGGGAAAAGAAAATAAGATTGGTATCTTACTACTTGGATTTACCATCTCTTTCTAATTATAGGGATGCGGCTACTGGAACCACTCCCCCCCAAAAAAATCACAATACAAAATAGACAGCACTGATAAAGCACAGGGGTTCCTATGTCTTGGTCTACACAATGTGAGCAGCACTGTGGCTCAGTGATTAGCGATTGAGTCCTAGGTTCAAATCCAACCAAGGACAACATCTGAATGGAGTTGATATGTTCTCCCCGTGTTTGCATAGGTTTCCTCCACGTTCTCCGGTTTCCTCCCACACTCCAAGGGAACTCATAGGGAACTTAGATTGTGAGCACATTGGGGACAGCTTAGCGCTAATGTCTGTAAATCACTGTGGAATATAGTAGCAATATACACTCACTGGCCACTTTATTAGGTACACCTGTCCAACTGCTCGTTAACACTTAATTTCTAATCAGCCAATCACATGGCGGCAACTCAGTGCATTTAGGCATGTAGACATGGTCAAGACAATCTCCTGCAGTTCAAACCGAGCATCAGTATGGGGAAGAAAGGTGATTTGAGTGCCTTTGAACGTGGCATGGTTGTTGGTGCCAGAAGGGCTGGTCTGAGTATTTCAGAAACTGCTGATCTACTGGGATTTTCACGCACAACCATCTCTAGGGTTTACAGAGAATGGTCCGAAAAAGAAAAAACATCCAGTGAGCGGCAGTTCTGTGGGCGGAAATGCCTTGTTGATGCCAGAGGTCAGAGGAGAATGGGCAGACTGGTTTGAGCTGATAGAAAGGCAACAGTGACTCAAATTGCCACCCGTTACAACCAAGGTAGGCAGAAGAGCATCTCTGAACCAACAGTACGTCGAACTTTGAGGCAGATGGGCTACAGCAGCAGAAGACCACACCGGGTGCCACTCCTTTCAGCTAAGAACAGGAAACTGAGGCTACAATTTGCACAAGCTCATCGAAATTGGACAGTAGAAGATTGGAAAAACGTTGCCTGGTCTGATGAGTCTCGATTTCTGCTGCGACATTCGGATGGTAGGGTCAGAATTTGGCGTCAACAACATGAAACCATGGATCCATCCTGCCTTGTATCAACGGTTCAAGCTGGTGGTGGTGGTGTCATGGTGTGGGGAATATTTTCTTGGCACTCTTTGGGCCCCTTCGTACCAATTGAGCATCGTTGCAACGCCACAGCCTACCTGAGTATTGTTGCTGACCATGTCCATCCCTTTATGACCACAATGTACCCAACATCTGATGGCTACTTTCAGCAGGATAATGCGCCATGTCATAAAGCTGGAATCATCTCAGACTGGTTTCTTGAACATGACAATGAGTTCACTGTACTCAAATGGCCTCCACAGTCACCAGATTTCAATCCAATAGAGCATCTTTGGGATGTGGTGGAACGGGAGATTTGCATCATGGATGTGCAGCCGACAAATCTGCGGCAACTGTGTGATGCCATCATGTCAATATGGACCAAAATCTCTGAGGAATGCTTCCAGCACCTTGTTGAATCTATGCCACGAAGAATTGAGGCAGTTCTGAAGGCAAAAGGGGGTCCAACCTGTTACTAGCATGGTGTACCTAATAAAGTGGCCGGTGAGTGTATATGTGCATAACAAATACAAAGCTGCCTTAGGGATTGGTGGGTGCCTCATCAGTCTGATAAGAAAGTCATGAGATATCCTACAAACATACCACTACTTATGATGATGGGAAGTCACACAATTTAGTTTCATCTTTTCTAGAAGTTGAAAGGCTATGTTCACATCTACGCCATTATCCTACTGATAATACATACTGTGTAACTTAGACTATTCAAGAGACCATGACAAATACTTACCTCTGACAGATGTGATTTGCACATTTTACCAAGAGGTCCATGCAATGAACAGCGATGATTCCCATAACAACTAAACTCAAAGGACCCAACTGCAAGAGATAGAAGAAAAAATTAAAACTGAATACTACACTTACAGTCATGGCCAAAAGTATTGAGACAGACACAAATTTAGGTTCCCCCACATTTGTTGCTTCAGTGTTCTTAGATCTTTTTGTGTCACAGATGGCTTCAGTGGTGACATCTCTCTGGTGGACGCATCACTGCTGAAGCCAGCTGTTGGTTGAAGAGAATCAGGTGACCATGCACTGTCAAGGAGGAAGAAAACAAAACCCTATGAATCGTTAGCTTAGTAGGGCACTTAGTAGATGTGATTATTACCAGAAAACCTTTTTAAGGATCAATTAAATTCTGAAGTGATTTTGAGAAATCATAACAGAAATCCCCCATAAATTACCCAAATCACACCATTTTAGAAAGTACACCACACAAATTATTCACAACTGATTTTTGGAACTTTGCAAGAAAAAGCAAAATTGATGATTTTTTTGCAGAATTTCCATTTAAATCCTCACTATTGATTACCCCAAGTCTGCAGTTCACAAAAAAAACCCATATGTGGTTGTAAACTGCAGTATGGGCACACGGCAGGGCTCAGAAGAGCCACATGTAGGGTGTGAATAAACACCGTACATGTGGCCCTAATCTTCTTCCTGGACAATTAACTGTGCTCAAGTAAAAGAGCCCCATGCTCATTGGAGGCCTAATATGGTGATTTACGCATCCTGTGCCGACAACTGTAGAGGCTCTGGGGTGAAATAAGTGAAATCCCACATTTTGGAAACTCTGCCCCTCAGGGTATTGCTGGAATGGTTTTTGGAAGCTTCATCATGTTTGCCTGAAGTACTCCAATAGTGAAATCTTCCTATAAGTGATACAATTTGGGAAAATACACCCCTCAAGGTATTTATCAATGGATGGAGTGAACATTTTGTAGAAATGAACCCTTTCATGACTGGGCCTGAGAAGGCCTATATGACCAGTTACTTTTTTTGTGGTTTAGCGACCCTAATTTTTTAAAATATATAAAATGTATAGTTTTGTGTGAACAGGGCGACTATGGTGACGGTTTCAGTTGGAGTGGGCATTTTTTTTATTATTGTTTTTACTTATTTTTTTTATTTATTTTTGGTACATAATATGTCCCCCAAGAGGTCATTAAAACACCTATGGGGGTAACACTTTTTTTAATTGCACTACTTTTAGTAGGAAAACAGTGCCTCATGGGGGCATGGCACACAGCTGATCAGGGTCTGCCAAAACACTGCTGCTCTGCTGTGGCCCAGAGACACCTGGTGGTCACGTGACTGTCAGGACCAATAGAGGCTCAGACGCTTCCCATATTCACTGCATAGCGCTCATTGAGTGCTATGCACCCAGCACTCGAGGAGGCAGAAGCGGTAATAAACTGTTTCTGTCTTCTCCTTGGGGTCCCTGCTGTCACTTACAGCCGGGGACCCGACCTGCTCCTGTAGGAGCAGAAGTATGTATATGTGTATATACAGTACAGACCAAACGTTTGGACACACCTTTTCATTAAAAGAGTTTTCTGTATTTTCATGACTATGAAAATTGTAGATTCACACTGAAGGCATCAAAACTATGAATTAACACATGTGGAATTATATACTTAACAAAAAAGTGTGAAACAACTGTAAATGTCTTATATTCTAGGTTCTTCAAAGTAGCCACCTTTTGCTTTGATTACTGCTTTACACACTCTTGGCATTCTCTTGATGAGCTTCAAGAGGTAGTCACCTGAAATGGTTTTCACTTCACAGGTGTGCTCTGTCAGGTTTATTAAGTGGGATTACTTGCCTCATAAATGGGGTTGGGACCATGAGTTGTGTTAGGCAGAAGTCAGGTGGATACACAGCTTATAGTCCTACTGAATAGACTGTTAGAATTTGTATTATGGCAAGAAAAAAGCAGCTAAGTAAAGAAAAACGAGTGGCCATCATTACTTTAAGAAATGAAGGTCAGTCAGTCCGAAAAATTGGGAAAACTTTGAAAGTGTCTCCAAGTGCAGTTGCAAAAACCATCAAGCACTACAAAGAAACTGGCTGAGATGAGGAGCGCCCCAGGAAAGGAAGACCAAGAGTCACCTCTGCTGCGGAGGATAAGTTCATCCGAGTCACCAGCCTCAGAAATCGCAGGTTAACAGCAGCTCAGATTAGAGACCAGGTCAATGCCACACAGAGTTCTAGCAGCAGACACATCTCTGCAACAACTGTTAAGAGGAGACTGTGTGCAGCAGGCCTTCATGGTAAAATAGCTGCTAGGAAACCACTGCTAAGGACAGGCAACAAGCAGAAGAGACTTGTTTGGGCTAAAGAACACAAGGAATGGACATTAGACCAGTGGAAATCTGTGCTTTGGTCTGATGAGTCCAAATTTGAGATCTTTGGTTCCAACCACCGTGTCTTTGTGCGACGCAGAAAAGGTGAACGGATGGACTCCACATGCCTGGTTCCCACCGTGAAGCATGGAGGAGGAGGTGTGATGGTGTGGGGGTGCTTTGCTGGTGACACTGTTGGGGATTTATTCAAAATTGAAAGCATACTGAACCAGCACAGCTACCACAGCATCTTGCAGCAGCATGCTATTCCATCCGGTTTGCGTTTAGTTGGACCATTATTTATCAACAGGACAATGACCCCAAACACACCTCCAGGCTGTGTAAGGGCTATTTGACCAATAAGGAGAGTGATGGGGTGCTACGCCAGATGACCTGGCCTCCACAGTCACCAGACATGAACCCAATCGAGATGGTTTGGGGTGAGCTGGACCGCAGAGTGAAGGCAAAAGGGACAACAAGTGCCAAGCATCTCTGGGAACTCCTTCAAGACTGTTGGAATACCATTTCAGGTGACTACCTCTTGAAGTTCATCAAGAGAATACCAAGAGTGTGCAAAGCAGTAATCAAAGCAAAAGGTGGCTACCGAAGAACCTAGAATATAAGACATATTTTCAGTTGTTTAACACTTTTTTGTTAAGTATATAATTCCACATGTGTTAATTCATAGTTTTGATGCCTTCAGTGTGAATCTACAATTTTCATAGTCATGAAAATACAGAAAACGCTTTGAATGAGGTGTGTCCAAACTTTTGGTCTGTACTGTATATATTATATAATATACACACACACATATATATATATATATATATATATATATACACACACACGTGCTAATTGCACAGGGCAAAAGCAGTTAGCACATATATATATAAAAATGAAAATTGCCACAGTTTTCACAGATTGGCATTTCAGTGCCCACCTGGTGCCATCTGAGACTCACACAACACCCCTTAAATTGTAAGGCAGGTTCTACTGGGTACGGAAATGCCATGAATGTGGACGTAAACTGCTATTTGGGTACACTGCTTGGTTCAGAAGAGAAAGACAACCTTTTGGCTTTTTCAGTGAAGATTTTGATGGATCGGGTTAGGGCACCATGCTGCTTTTAATCACACTCTGGGTACCAGTACAGATATTTTCTAAGAACCATATATTTTTTTTCTCTCTCTCCCAACGGAGCTGTATGAGGGCTTATTTTTTGTAGGAAGAGTTGCCTTTGTCACTTTTTGATTGCTTTACATTATGATTTTTTTTTTTGGCGGTGAGGTAACAAATGGAGTGCATAGTTTTTTGGGGTTTTTTTTACGGCATTCACCTGGCATTGACCTGGAAAGGTCAAGTAATATATAGAACTGTATACAAAAACTCAACAAAAATATATTTTTAGACTGGAAGTCTCAATTCACATAGTGAAATAGTCTCCTTCCAATAATAAAACATAACTTTTAATAGATACTTATAGTAAAAAAAACAAACAAAATATGTGTATGATTAAAACCTCAATAATAGCCATAGGCGATAGGTACAACATATGAGGCGGGTGTGCAGTTCTTTTTACTGAGTATAGATATGTATTACTCACGATATGTAGAGAGCTTGCAGGTATATCAGCAAAATTGCAGGGATCATGGAGCTCCTCTGTCCCTACCAAGCTCTATCTGCCTAAAGACAGAGCACCCACCCCGAAAGGGGCAACCCCACCTCTCGGTGGCTAAGCCCTTAAATGAGTACCTATCACTTGCCCTAGATACAAGGATATCTTGATCCCTATCAAAGGGAAGACGTTCCCTAGTCCCGACGCTGCGTTTCTCCAGCAGAGCTTTGGTTTATCAGGGGACAATAAGTAGATAGTCTAGAAGAGGAAAAATAAAATATTATAGAACCAGGTAAGGCTGATGCAGGGTTCAGGATAAAGCTCAATGCTGTGACATAGTATGGCTTACCTTAAGTCATATATGATGACCCTACAATGAGGGGAGACCCTTGCAGCCTAGATGAGGGCTGATAAAGATGTCAGGCGTCTGCATGTGTTTGTTATAGGCGCCTTTTAAAGGAGAGGTTAGTGGGAGGTGACCAACGCGTCACTTCCTGTGTGGATACCCATTCAAAAGTCACTTATGGGGAGCTAGATATAACTTAAAGGGAGTTTGTCAGCACGATTTTGCATATAAAAGGTAATGCCACTACTGGATTCAGCTGAGCATGTTGAATGTTGAATGTGTCAATCACTCACATAAGGAGCCCGAGGGGATGTGCCCAGCTGCATTCGAGCCCGGGCTCGCCGAGACAGTTGGAGCCCAGGACCGCCCACCTCATTAATATTCACTTCACTGCTTCCAGCAGTGAAGCTCCGTCATCGTTGTAATCCCGCGCATGCGCAGTACCTTCTCTGAGGCTGATGCCCGCAGACCGCTTGAGGTACTGCGCCTGCGCGGGATTACAACGATGACGGAGCTTCACTGCTGGAAGCAGTGAAGTGAATATTAATGAGGTGGGCGGTCCTGGGCTCCAACTGTCTCGGCGAGCCCGGGCTCGAACGCGGCTGGGCACATCCCCTTGGGCTCCTTATGTGAGTGATTGACACATTATAAAAAACGTTTTTTCAGCATTAAATCTACTACTAGGAACTGTAATAATAACATTTTTGAATTCAACATGCTCAGCTGAATCCAGTAGTGGCATCACCTTTATATGCAAAATCGTGCTGACAGAATCCCTTTAAGATCCCTCTTAATAAAATAGTGTTAGTTAGAAAATCACCCAGGGGCCCATAACTTAATGGTTTGGGACAAACAAACCTTAGTGGTGGTTCCTGAAAGCCAAATACATCACTGGACACCACTGTGGAACGCACATGCGCTCCACCAAAGCGGAAATAAGCGGATTAAGTGGTGGAACGCATATGCGGTTGATGACAAGGCGGCCTTAAGTCCTAGCTGAACACCAATGGACTGCAATCTGCGTTCCACCAGGGGAAAGATGATGCCCCGAAGTGGGGAAGGTATTGAGTTGAGCTCAAATATATAATAACCTATATAGAGATACAAGGCACTGAGGATCCCTATAGATAGATGTATACATATATAAGCCGATCCAGACATAAATGCATACAGATGGAATACCCTACAGGTACAAATAGGTCATAAAAGTTACTCTATGCTAAATAATAATAAGAGCAATAGCACTGTTCTAAAGAATAATAAAAACCCTTCTTTATCAGGGATAATCACAACCTCCATATCCTTCAAAGCCCAACAATTAAAGAGGGTATTTTTACTAGACATGTTTCCACCTGATGAGACATGCCAAAGATAACACATGATATATATATGGTGGATAGAGAGAGAGAGAGAGAGAGAGAGAGAGAGAGAGAGAGAGAGACAACTAGATGTCCCATAATGGTCATGATGCAAATTAGAGAAAGCTACTAAAAGAAAGTTGCTCATTTAAACCCCCTGGATATATTGTTCTCAACCTATATATCCATTGGGTTTCCCTCTGTAGTATTTTTCGGTTCCAATCCCCCTTTCTTGGTGAAGGATGGATCACATCAATTACCTGGAAGCTGATATCTCTGATGTTGCCATTATAGTATTGTAAAACATGATTTGCTACCGGTGTGTCACGTTTACGTTTAATATCTTCCAGGTGATCGCCAATTCTCTTTCTCAGCTCACATTTTGTCTTTCCTATATAGTTGAGTGGACAACTACAGGTCAAGAGGTATACAACCCCACAGGTCTTACAGTTAGCAAAATCCCTCATTAAATAGATTTTATCTGACGCTGTGCTATAGAATTGTTTAGATACCCTAATAAAGGGACAGAAAGAGCAGCTCCCACACCTAAATGTGCCCACTGGCTTACGATCTAACCTTTTTCTAACCTTCCTTTTTAGGTTTAGTATATAAACTATCCTTCAATGATCTGCCTTTCCGGAAGGTAACAGATGGACGCGGGGTGAGCACATCAAGGATGTCCTCATCTGTTCTCAAAATATCCCAATGTTTTATCAGGATTTCAAAAACCCCGTCATGTGCTGTGTCAAATGTGCCAATTACAGGGTTAGGTTTATTTAATCCTATCCTTGGTTTGAGAAGTTCCCTCCTATCTAGTGATACTGAATGGGAGAAAGCTCTTCTTAGGGTACCCTCAGGATACCCCTTGATTGCGTGGTACATATAGGTGTGTTTGCTCCTCCTCTCATTGGTTGCTGTATGCACATAGAGGTCACTAGGAGCAACACACCTATATGTGCAGCGTCCACGCTCCTAGATATAGATGCCCAACGGCATAGTTAGGTTTAGCGTAGGACCTGCCTGACCTGAGACCACCGTGACGCTGGGTAGGTGAGCACAGATGTGTTTTGATCAAAATATATTGGCTAAGAGTCTCAGATTTTATCATATCAGAATGAGGTCTTAGTTTATACAGTATATATTGTTTGCATCTATTTTTGTGCACTAATATTCTTTTTCTGTGATTTACTTTGATATATATAGCCACTGACATCCGCAATCATTATCACATCACGCAGGATGTTTTTTATCCTTTTTTATCCTTTTGTTTCTGTGAGTTTTGCTTAGTTTATAACATGTACCTGAGGGAGTGGCACCTTCAGGTGTGAATGCGCTCTTAGCTTATCTTGAGTAGCATTCTTGTGCACTTTTGCTCTTCCTATCAAATTGAGCGCCTTGATTGTGTGGTACATATAGGTGTGTTTGCTCCTCCTCTCATTGGTTGCTGTATGCACATAGAGGTCACTAGGAGCAACACACCTATATGTGCAGCGTCCATGCTCCTAGATATAGATGCCCAACGGCATAGTTAGGTTTAGCGTAGGACCTGCCTGACCTGAGACCACCGTGACGCTGGGTAGGTGGGCACAGATGTGTTTTGATCAAAATATATTGGCTAAGAGTCTCAGATTTTATCATATTAGAATGAAGTCTTGGTTTATACAGTATATATTGTTTGCATCTATTTTTGTGCACTAAAACCCTTTTTCTGTTATTTACCCTCAGGATAGCCCCTTTGAAGGAATCTGCCTTTTAGTTCTCCAGCTTGTGTGTAAAAGGTAGTATCCTTCGTACAGTTTCGTCTGACCCACATGTATTGTCCTTTTGGTATGCCCTTTTTTAACTGATAAGGATAGCAACTATTCCAATGAAGCAAACTATTTGTTGCCGTGGACTTTCTAAATACTTCTGTTTGCAAGCAGCCCAAGTACTTAGATATCTTTAAGTCCAGAAAGGTGATTTCCTTTCTACTGGCCTCCCAGGTAAATTGTAGGCCAATTGGATTGGCGTTTAGGGAGTCGACAAATTTCTGGAATGTTTCCACTGGACCATCCCACAGTATTATGATGTCATCTATAAACCTCCCCCAAAAAGGATGTGGGAGGTCCTGTGGATCAGGTCGTCCCCAAACACCAATCTATCCTCCCACCAGCCCAGGAGTAAATTAGCATATGTGGGAGCGCAAGGGCTCCCCATAGCGGTGCCCCTGAGCTGGTGGTAGAACTTGGACTCAAACAAAGTAATTCTGTGTAAGAATAAAATTGAGCAATGACAGGACAAAACTGTTGTGCGGCCCTAAGTCCCCACTCATGCGGAAGAATACTGTATAATGCTTCGACGTCAATCGATGCCAATAAGACGTGCTCTTCTACAGTAATATCATGTAATTTCATAAGGAGATCAGTAGTATCCCTTATATAGGATGGCAACGCAACAACAAATGGACGCAGGATTTTGTCAACATAAATAGTACTGTTTTGAGATAGAGATCACACCCCAGATACAATGGGTCTGCCCCTCAATGGGGTCGTACCCTTATGTATCTGGGGTAGTGTGTAAAACGTTGGGATAACAGGATACTTAGGGGTCATAAATTGTAATTCCTTGCTGGATATCAGTTTTTACTCAAACGCATCTTCAAGGATGCAAGTCAGTTGTGCCATATAATTTTCTGTGGGATCTGACTTAAGAATATTATAGCATTCCTGATCATCCAGCAAGGCGTGACACATGTTCAAATACATATCATGAGTCATAATTACCGTGTTACCGCCTTTATCTGCTTTATGGTTATACTAGTGTCTTTTTCAAGATTACTCAGGGCCTCCCTTTCAGTGAGCGATAGTTTGAAATCTTGTAGGTTGACACTGCTGATTTTCTCCAGCTCCTGTACAACTAATCTGGAGAATATATCTATGGCAGCTGATTCCTGTTGTGGGGGCATCTTATTACTCTTTGGAGACAATTCTGTGAAGGGTCCCAGTCCCCTTATTCTGTCCTCTTCTGAATTTAAAGATGTTAACAGCCTTACGCCCTCAAGGCAGTCCGGGGGAATGCCGAGTTTTTCACGCTCTTCCTTATCACTATGGTTATAGTATTTGTGCCATTTTAATTTACGTGTGAACAGGTTGATATCCTTTATCCATGAAAAAAATCTCAAATTTCACTGAAGGAACAAATGAGAGGCCCTTACTTAACACCTCTAATTCTTGATCAGACAGTACTCTTGTTGAAATATTTACTACCTGGTTTCTGTCTATTTGCCTTTGTCGTCCCTCTGAAGTGTTTCCCCATCCCTTAAATGGTAAGGTGGATCTAGATGACTTCCTCCTCCCCCCTTGGCTAAAAAACTGGAAGATGCACCATCCAATGAGGAGAAGTTTAAGGGGGTTCCTGATTTTGAATGTGGATTTCCCCCTTTATATGGTTTCTGCTTTGGCCATTTCTTTCCTCCTTTACCTCTCCCCCTTCCCCTACTTGTGGGTCTGTTTGTAGGCTCTGTGTCTGATGAATCCATGTCTGTAGTGGAGGCTTCCTGGCCGTTATCAGATGTTTTATTTGAATAGAGGAAGTCAAATGCCCGCTTGTCACGGACGCTAAATCTCTGATAAACTGTTTATGCTTTCGTTCCTTCAATAAGGACTGATAACGTTCCACCGAGGCCTGTAGTACCTATCGCCTATGGCTATTATTGAGGTTTTAATCATACACATCTTTTGGGTTTTTTTTTTTACTATAAGTATCTATTAAAAGTTATGTTTTATTATTAGAAGAAGACTATTTCACTATATGATATATAGAACTGGCCAATACAGATGCAGCGATCCCAAAGATGTCTATTTTTTTTTAATTTTCAGTTTTACACAATAAAAAGCATTTTTTTGGAGAAAAAAAAAAATAAAAATCACTTTTTGTGTGTTGCCATATTCTGAAAGCCAATTTTTTAAAATTTTTCTGGCGTGGTCTTGTGTGAGGGCTTGTTTTCTGAGAGATGAGTTGAAATTTTTATTAATACCATTTGGGTTATATAGTATTTTTTATTGTTTGATGTTAGTCAAGGTGATTTGGCACAGTTTTAATTCATTTACTGTATTTTTTGGAAATATAAGACGCACCAGACTATAAGACGCACCTAGTATTTGGAGGAGGGAAAGAAGAACAAAGTATTTTCAACCAGACCTCAGAGCAGACCCCCAAATCAGATCCCCATTCTTCATCAGACCACAGATCAGACAGACACTCATATGACCCCCAAGGTCCATCAGCCTCAGATCATTCCCCCCCAGCCTCTATTAGCCTCAGAGCAGATCCCCATCAGACCTCGGATAAGATGTAAGCAGGCGGTACATGTATGGTGTCGGTCTGGAAAGGGTTAAAGGTTTGTCCTAAGAGTTAATCCACAGGATAATGAATAAGTGTCTGATTGGTAGGGGACCAACCACATGGCCTTCAACTCACCAATCAGGAGCACAGGGGTCTGTGTCCCCAAACATGAATGGAGAGGCAGTCAAGCATGCATGCTGACGCTCCATTCAATTCTTTGGGAAGGAAGGGGATAGCTAAGCGACATACCCTACTTCTCTTCAGCAATCTCCAATTCCTACTTGATTTACAGGACGTAACCTAGAGCCACTGAATATCAAAACAGATGTACCATAGGGTGCCATGGACGGGCTAATAACTTTAGAATAATGCAGTTTTTCTAAATGGAGGTATTTGGGAAAGTGATATAACAGCAATATCTGATATCTGATATTAGTGGCACAATCCCTTTAAATCTTGGGACTACCCTTATTACTTGTGTAAGGAGACCAGACACTCTGATGAATCTGTTGTGAGTCAGGTATTAGAATACAGATATATATACTGGTACCCAACCCCCTTGGAAACTTTGATTAACCAAACATAATGAAGTAGTACGGCTTTAAATAACACCATCTCAAGGCTAAAAGCCATTGAATCACAAGATGTACTATGACCTTTAGTTAGATAAGCTCTAGACCTATAGATATATATTTTCTTCCTGTGTATGCAGGAAACAAAGCTAAACCACAAGTTAGTGATTAAGATAAGCTTAAAGGGGTTGTTCGTCCAGTCCAAATTTTTGAAAAGGGGCTCTATGTGGTGTAAAAATGTAATAAACTACCCTGTTCATTTCTATTGGAGATGGGGTAGGCTCTGTCTGAACGGGCACCTTGAATCTTTATTTCTTCTCCGGTAGCGCCCCCTGCTGTTTCTCCTTCTTAGTGGACTATTCATTGGTAGTGGACCAACATGCGCACTACCACTCAAAGTAAGAATGGGGGTGGCAGCTCGCTGATTGCCTTTTCTATTTTTGTGATCAGTTGGACCCCTATTAATCTACAGTTATCCGATCTCTGGTGGATAGGAGGTAAATCCTTTAAACCCCTTTAAGCTTACGATCCAGTAGCATCAGGCTGGCAGGGTTTGACAACCTACACGTGACTGGCTGTATCAGCTTTGTTCCAGATTTCTGCTTAGCAACCCAAATAGGAACAACTGGTTTTTTGATCTTTTTGAAAATGAAAAAAAAAAAAACCTAAGAATCAATTATAACCAGAAATAAAAGAAGATTACAGTAATTTGTCTTCAAAGCCAAGTGATGCACAAACAAGAAAAAAAGCTTTCTGCCGCTCCAGTCATCCAGATAAGAAGCCAATCCATACATGAAAGCAGATATGGAGTGGAATACGAGCAGCATCTGCACGCTGGCAGCAAGAAATATGTACAAAGCAGAATGGAAAGAACAGAACTAGCTCTTTATGGAAGGAGGATCTGCAGCCATGAATGGGGGTCTGATCTGAGGTCTTATGAGCATTGGGGTCTGAATGGGGTCTTAACATTAGTGGTCTAGTGTGAGGTCTTATAACATTGGTGGGTCTGAGCTGAGGTTTTATTGGGGGTCTTATTGGTCGTCTGATCTGAGGTCTAATGAACAATATTTTTTTATCTTCTTTTCCTTCTCTAAAACCTAGCTGCGTCTTAGAAGACGAAAAATACGGATATATTGTTCTCTGCTATCAGCCACTTCAGGTTGGATAAAGGCACTTCATTATGTCACATATCAAGTAGTAGGAAACTCCAAGGTACAGGTGAATAAAATGAGCAGCTCTATACGCAGGATATGCCATAAATATCTTTTAAATGGGTTATCCCACAAAATGTATTAACATGCAATGAATATTTCAAATGAAGTATTACTGGAGTATACATGCAATAAAGGGGGTAGCGCCCCCTGCTGTTTATCCTTCTGGTCCACCTTCTCCTGCATTTATTGGTGGACTCACATGCTCAGTAGCTTCCCTGCTCTGTAGAGATCTCATAGAGAAGCAGCCCAGACACCTTTCATTCATCCATCCCTACTTCTAATTTCATAGAAATATATAGCAATGACAGTGGAGAAGGAAATTGTGGGAGTATTACATACCATACGTATCCCTGTGGCTATATGTGAGGGGCTATTTTCTATGCAGGAGAGGAAGGGGTTAACAAGAGCTATCCATAATGCATCCTGGGAGGTGCTCAATCAGAAAGGGAGTTATGCGAGGAAAAGTGTTACTTTCATGAGAATAACCCCTTTAAGATGCTGAGTAGGTGAATTAGAGCAGTGAGGCCCAGGAAACCCATAAACTCAATATTTCAGAAATAAAAGGTTAAAAGCAACTCATGTTTTTCATACCACGATGCCAGCATTTTTCACAGCCAGTGGCAGTCCAAGGAGTCCAGTCCCAATGTTCCCTTTTAGTAAATGTATCAGCGTCTGGAACCATCTACAGTAGGAAAATACAGAAAAGCATCACAGTGACATCAGACCATCCAGATATAAATAGTAGCTCTATACTCCAAAAATAATCAGAAAATGGCGGTGGTGCACTGCGCATGTGAATGGGAGTGGTGGCCGGTCAAGCACGGTATGCTCCCATTCACTTCTATGGGGAGCCGGCTTGGAGGTGGCCGGACCGGAGTCCTCCTGCCACCACTTTGCGTGGCTCTGTTCCTGATATAGGTGCGGGTCGCATCAGTGGGGACAGAATTAGAAGTCAGCCTTTAGTAACACAGTATGCAGTAAGCTCCCTCTAGTGGTGGTTACAGGTAGCCTGAATGGTGACAACAGCCCTCAAAAAAAACAAAAACATCCGTTTACAGGGATCTTCATCAGTACATGTTATTTTACTTGCTGAAACTTGCACCACTTCTTATTCACAGGACCCTGATGTCATGGTAGGCACGGTGAAAAACTACAACTCCCATTACGTTACTCCATGCTTGTGTGTAGAGAGCGGAGATCAGTAACACGGGGCTGTCAATCCGACTTGCTGTCATATGATTGGTGACATGTATATATGAAAGGGAAGTGGAGGTTAGGCCTCAGTCCCATGTGACTGCAAAGGAAGAATCTTAGAAAATAAACATAGTTAGTACTATAAAATTAAAGGGTTGTCCAGCTTTTTGGAGATTTTTAACTATTGATAGAAGTATGGTTTACCTGTTGACAAAAAAAAAAAAAAAAAAAAAAAAAAAAAAATCATACTCACCTACTCCCCACCGCTCTGATCCAGCTCCCTTCAGATATCTTGCCATCCCCGTCCTATAAGCTTCTGGATGGACGGGGCATGTTTGCTGAGGCAGCCAATGACTGACTTCAGTGTTGAGCTGGAATAGTCTGGAGGGGAGCGGGTGAGTATGATTTTTCTTCAACAGTTAGAGCATACTGCTATCAGTAGTAAAAATGTCCAAAAACTGGACAAACCCCTTTAAGGTAAATTAAATGCTTATTAATCTTTGGTCTTTGGACAACCCCCTTAACTCTAGGTCTATGCGGTGGACTTGGAGCTCTAAATGACAAAAACAAAGCTTTGAACATTACTAGAGTGTTTTCAGGATTTAATCGACTTAAAAGGTGTTCTACGGTAGACATTCCGATTTCAGTCAGGTAATGCCTATCCACAGGATGAACCATAGATATCTGATAGATGCAGGTGCCACCTCTAGTGCCGATCAGCTGCCCCATCCATCCAGAAAATGAATGGGGAGGGGGGTCACACGTGTGTCTATAGAAATCTGAATACAACTGTCCTGCCATGAACTTACGTAGTGCTGCTGCTGTCATGTTCTCCAAGCCTCTGGTACTGTCTGGATCCAGGCAAAAAGCTGTTGATGATCCCTGGGGAGCTCTCCTCACTGGGACTGGCTTCAGTGGAGCTGTAGTCATTGTACACATCGCTTCTCAGCCTGGTGGTAGCCATGATTCCTAGACAAAAAAAAAAAAGCTTAAAACTATAGTAACAAAAGTACTTGGTTCCGGAGACAGTTCTGGAGAGAGAAACCGTACTTAAAACGGTTTTCTTATACTGATGACCTATCCTCTGAGACTGACACCCGGGACCCCACCGATCAGATGTTTGAGAAGGCAAGGCACTCACAGTAGCTGTGGCCATCTCACAACCATGTAGATTTCACATCAAAGATTTTAAAGACGTGACCAGCAGCATTTTCCTCATATAGCACTGACATATTCCGTAGCGCTTTACAGACATTAGCATCAAGCTGTCCCCAGTGGAGTTCACAATCTAAGATCCCTATCAGTGTGGGAGGAAACTGAAGTACCCAGAGTACCGGGGAGGACATACAAACTCCATGCAGATGTTGTCCTTGATCACACTCCTACCTAGGACCCCAGCGCTGAAAGGCACCAGTGCTAACCACTGAGCCACCAGACTGCCCACACTAAGCAGGAGAAGCTCGATCCCTAACGGTTCTGTTCTTTAGTGCACCGCAGAATCGCCCCGATTTCAGTAATGGCTGTGGGTGCATACAGAAATGTACATAGATAGGATAGATACACTGTAAGACTGGATTCAGAAGTGGATAACAACTCTAAGCTCAGCGACCCTTTAACCCTTTCAGCCCCAGAGGGTTTTTTCATTTTCGCGTTTTCGTTTTTTTACTCCCTGCTTTTCCAGGGCCATAACATTTTTATTTTTCAGTTCACACAGCTGCATCAGGGCTTGTTTTTTGCACTTTCTAATTCCACCATTTAATATTGCATTCGATGCAGTGAGGAGCTGGAAAAAATTTTACAAATGGGGTAAAATTGGGGGAAAAAAAATTCACAACAGTTTTATGGGTTTTGTTTTTACGGCGTTCCCTATGTGGAACAACTGACCTGTTAATTTCATTGTCCAGGCCAGTACGATTACGACGATACCACCTACGTTGTTTTTCTTGCAATTTAATACTAAAAATATATATATATCTTGGAAAAAAATATATTTTTCTTTTCATCGCAGTGAAATGACCCCTTTAACCTTTGTGTAGTTATGAGTACGGAGCTGTTTGAGGGCTCATTTTTTTTGGGGGGGGGAGAATCAGTACTTTTCATTGATACTGTTACTGTTGCGCATGACTTTTTTTTGTGGGAGGTGAAGCAACCAAAAAATGCCAAATTGGACTTTTTTCCACTTTACCATTTGCCGTATGGGATAAATAGTTATATTTTAATAGTACGGGTGTTTTCGCATGCGGCGATGCCCATGATGTATTTTTTTTTATTGTTTCCATATTTTTATTTACATTTTAGGGAAAGGGGTGGGTGATTTTAATTTTTATATTTTTTAAAAACATTTTATTTTTACACTTGTTTTTATAGTTCCCTATAACAAGCAATTATTAGATTGCTTCTCTCATACACTCCAATGAAAGGTATCTGTATTTTGCGGATCCGTGGTTTGTGGACAAAAATACAAATATGGTTGTGTGCAGGAGGCCTTATGAGAATGCAAAGACAAATACGGTGTGTATGTGTATATATATATATATATATATATATATATATATATATATATATCTATCCATCTATCTATATATATATATATATACACACACACACACACACACATAGCATTCCTACGTATGTCAACAGAAAAAGAAGAAAGTTATGGGTCCAGGAAGGCAGGGATGAAAAATGAAGATGCAAAAACGGAAAAATAAAAAATTGCTGCATCAGTTACCCCTTTGAGGCTGGGGCCACACTTTCCGTAATGTTACTGATTTTAACTGTTGATTTGAAGTTGAGGCTTGATAGTTAAAAACAGTCAGTAACTATAACTCCCAGCATGTACTACCAGTCACTGGCAGGTCATATAGAGCTGGAGGGTTATTTTACTGGCATATCAATGGAAATCACAGCCAGGAGAAAATATTCTGTGCCGTCTGGTACCGTTCCAGCTAAGATGCAGAAAAATATTGGGTTCTAAGCTGGAAGCAATGATTTGTGGGAAGCCGTCCACTTCCAGTAATTGGCTCATTGATATACTGACATGTACGGGCTGTAAATCTCAGGCCGCACTCACAAGTCTGTACTGCAGATTGCACAATCGGAGACTTTTGTACTTCATAAAGAGAACATGAAACTGGTGTCATCTCCTAGTAAAGAGCAGAGTCAGGAGCTCGTCGCACCACAATCAGCCGAATCACAAGGTGCATATAAAACCCTGCAGACATACTCAGCACTACTACAAGGATCCCTGAAGGCATCACAACAGGTTCTCAGAGCCCCCACACATAACCTAACAATCCATGTAAAACTGTTAGTGTCTACTTGCCAACTCTCCCGGAAGATCTTGGGGGCTCCTCGGACAAGAGGAGACCTCCCGGACTCTTGGAAGAGTTGGCCAATCTCTGGGGAGGTGCAGAATTCTCCCGCACTAGCACTGTGTGTGGCCATGGGATTCTGTGCTCTGAGAGTAAGCCCCGGCAGCAGTGCCACATCACGTGAAGAGGGTGTGAACTGTTTAGAAAGGGGTGTGGTCAGGGGCGTAGCCATAGGGGGTGCAGAGGTAGAGGTCGCTACTGGGCCCAGGAACCTGAGGGGGCCCAGAGACCCTTGTGCCACATAAGAAGACACTGGTATTATAGAAAGTGCCTCCACCTCTGGCTGGAGGGAAGGCATTAGGCCAAGAATTTGGCATTGGGAAAGGGGAGGCGTTTCAGTTTTTGCCTCAGGCAGCAGGAAGGTTATGTGCTCACCTGGCCCTGGCCACAAAGGATGAGGGAAGGGGACCAAACAGAACTATTGCACCGGGGCCCATGGGTGTGGTCTGTCAAAAAGGCACACACCGCACTCATGTGTCTCCCAAACCCTACTTGTTAGTGCAATGTTGGGCCTAAAAGAAAGGGAACTGTATGTACAGTAGAGATCCCAGAGAGACACAACCAGGGGCATAGCTAACGGCTCGTGGGCCCCCCTTCCCTCAGTGCTTAGCAGTGCCCCTGGACACAACAAAAGGACCAGCTCACCACTTACATTACATGGGCTATGGTATCGGTATCTTGGGATAAAAAAATAAATAAAAATGTTTCTGTAATTTGGGCATAAATCAGCTCAGATGATCATTTGGGGATTTGGAGAATGAGTATCACACAGATGGTCTGGTGGATTTCTCTCAGAATGACATTCTGCAGCTGCTATTGACTGAACTACACAATAGCAATAAATAAAATAAAAACCTATTACAACATGTTTTTGGCCCAAAATTCATGTAAACGAATAATAACTTTGAAGGTGTCCACAGTCTACCCTATCTGCTGGGGCCAGCAGTAACAAAGTGGGCCCCTATTCTATTTTTTGCTAAGGAGACCTGATGATTACTATTGTGTAACCCCAATGTGTGGGGTGCTGGATTTTTAAAGGGGGTTTTCAGAACCCAGTCATACTCGTCAGCCCTAAACTGCCTGCAGAAGAAAGTTTCCTATACACTCACTGTAACAAAGTGGTATGGATCCTCAGCTCTGGAAGCCTATGGACGGGAACATCACTTCTGCAACCCAGGACAAGGGAGGTGCTGGGGACAGGGACAGAACTATTTGTCTCCCTGGTACATGTGCAAACTCCTCATCCTCCTCATCTACGCAAGCGCTAGGGAGAGAAGTAGTTCTGGCGATCTAGGCAACTTCAAAATAGGAAGAATGTTGGAAACATTCATCTGAAGGTCAGTTAGTATTAATTACAGTGGTTTGATGGGTCCCTGAAAACCCCTTTAAGACACACGTACTTTTGGGGGGTAACCTCAATGATGTTGGGAGCCTTTAGTGGTTCTCCAGGAGAAAGAGCAGAGCTAGACCCTGCCCCCCACAGGACCCTCATGCATTCAGTAGCAGGGATATCACACCTGTGGTCTCATCACCCACACTAAATGTCCTCAGTAACTACCCCTCCCCATTCACTACATTACCGGCCTCATCCACCCACACCTTCCCGGCACTCTCCATAATAACAATCACAATATTGACCCTCGCCTGTCTCCGTACTGCCATTATCGCTTTAATAACACCCACATTATATTGGCCCTCGCCTCCCCCGTACTCCCAGCGCCCATATCATGGCATCGACCCCGTGCTTACATTCTTGGTGCCGGTGTGACATCAGTAGCGGTCCTCTCCCTGACGAGGTCCTCACACGCTTCCTGCTCCTCCGCTCTGTCAGCTTCTCATCATTACCTCCAGCTGCAAACACTACAGTCACGTGAGGTTCAGATCAGCTGATCGTTGCCCTGACAACTGTTTTTTTTTTTGTGTCGTGCTTCGAAAAGCTTTATTGTTCTTTTTAGTGTGAAGAGTTGCTCCCTGATTTATGCCTTTTTTTCCTTCGGGTATAATCGATAAACAAATGGTTCTTGTAATATCTTGCTTTGTTTTGCAAGTAATTTCGTGACTGTTTTCTAGACGTAGTTTCGTACAGCCACCAGGTGGCGCTGTGACATTATCTGCAGTGGCAGTCTATCATCGGTGTGGCCACGCGGTGGCGCTGTGACGTTATTAAAAGTATAGTGGCCGTCTATCATCGATATCTAAAGCTTGTTTAATGTGGCCACGTGACGGCGCTGTGCGTTACTTGCTTACTGTGGCCACGTGGTAGCGCTGTGTAGCTACATCAGATGATGCTGTATAGCTGGATAGGGAGGTAACTACACGTCTGCAGACAACCTATAGCTGTCTTCCATGTTAGAAGCTGCTAAGACCCAGTAAAGCTGCTCATAGACATGACAATGCCATTTTATGGGTAACTGCACACAATGCAGATCACGCTTTTTTTTCTGCGCTGATTTTCATGCTGAAAGACCACAGTGTAATACAGTACCAGCAAAGTGAATGAGACAAGACATACAGTAATCCCTCAGGATACAATATTTTCAACATACAATGGTCTTTTCTGACCCATCATAAGTTTTAACCAGACTCAACATAAATGCCTCAGACTCAGATCCAACCAATCAAGATCACTTCTCTGGTAAAATAGCTGCATTAGTTGCTAGTTAGCAGCTATTCCTGACTGTTATATGTGAGGACTTGTTTATCTGTCTTAGTTATCTGCTTATTTTTCTTAAATATTCATTTGCTATTATCTTGGATGACATTTTGGGGCTTTAGAACCGATTACTCAACTTACAATGGTTTCAACATACAATGGTCGTTCTGGAACCAATTAATATTGTATCTTGAGGGACCACTGTAATTCATGCCAACTGTGCTTTTCTTTCCGTGTGCAAATTGACCTACAGTGCATATAGGGTTGCCATCTTTCCTGTACTTACCAACGTTTCATTTGGTAAAATTGGGGCATATAAGTCCCGGCCAGGAACACCCACTTATGGGGGAGGTTTATGTTAGCAGCCCAGGACATCGCAAATTTTCCAGAACTGTCTCTGAAAATCAGGGACAGTCCCACAAAATTTGAGACACTTGGCAACTATGTAGGGTCCCTAAACATTGTGCAATACAATGAAGGGAACACATGGTGGGCATGGTTGGGTTCATTTTATTGGGTCATCCTCGGGATCAACTGAAGAAATCTTCGGTTGTCTTCATCTGTAATCCCATTGACCGGAAGTCTAACTGGAAAAGCGGGGGACACCTGTAAAAGAAGAGACAAGAACGGTTAATGCACACTCACGGCACAGAGAAGAAACTTATCCTGCCCTCCCACCCATCAATTGTCATAGTCGCGATGTTCATTACGGGTAAGTCGCTCATAAGTTATGAGTGGACATATATATTTTGTTATACAGTTATATTAAATTGGTAAGTAAACAGTAAGTAATCGAACATCGCAGCCCTTATTGCCACTTAAAATATTAAATAATATAAATGAAATAGTTCACTTTTAATATTCAGGTTGTGGTGTTAATTATTTTAAATGAGAGATGGAACCTAAGCCACCATGCTTCTCCAACAAAAGATACAAGCCAAGTATGTGCAGGTAAAAAGGTGGCGTGCTTTGAAGCATGGCCTTATTTGACAATAACGGTTTGATTCTATTTTACAGTTTTGCACCTTTTTTTAAAAAAAAGTAAAACTTATTTTATTTCCTGTGGTTTTTAATATAAAATGTGGCGTAAAATTACACTCCACCCTCAGGTGTGTACAGGCGTAATGAATGAGCTGCAAATATCCACCAAGCCAGGAAAAATCAACGTAAGGGTCCATTCACACTTCCACATAATGGGTCCGCATCCGTTCCGCAAATTTGGACAAGAAAAGGCATTTCTATTAAAGAGCCGGCCATGTGCGGTCCGCAAAACGCTTGCGGTCGTGTGAATGTACCCTAAGTGTGCGGCATTATGCAAGGGCCTAGTTTTCCCTGGTCTGTGCCGCAAAAGTAATAGAAGACAATGGTTTTTGCACTTAAAGTGGTTTCCCATCTCAGACAATGCGGGTAAATTGCTAGGATATGCCCCCATTGCTAGGATATGCCCCACTGGCACCTACTATATATGCTCAGCTCCTCTAAACGGTGTTGCCTGCAGATTAATTTGCATTTTCAGGTTCCTACTTTTAAATTGTCTCTGAGGGTCTTGAACACAGGACCTTCTGTACTGAAGACATAGCTTCTGGAATACACCGGTGAAGGGTCTACCCCCTCCAGGAGATCTGTACTGAAGCCACAGAGCCCAATGCTATAAATAGGAAGATTTTCTCCAGAGTTTCCAGAGCATCTCTTACCAATGGTCCATGAAAATCATTACTGTGGAACTGCAAATATACGGGGGCTGCCCGGCGTGTGTTCCACAGTGCTGGAAACACACGCCGTGTGGCCCCATTGAAAATACCTATACTTGTCCGTGCGCACGGACAAGTATAGGACATGCTTCAAAATAGATGCGGCCCCATAGAGGTAAATGGGGCCGCATCTATTCCCGCAATTTTGCGGATAGATACGGCCCCATTCACACGGTCGTGTGAATGGGGCCTTAAAGTATTATTGTTACACTTTAAATCCTTTAAAGGGACAGGTCATCGGTTTCTCCTGGCACCCCCACTGTAAGAAATTATTTGATATATTTTTAATATAATATGTATACTCCACCCTCTTACTGGATCTGATTCGAAGGTTAGACACAATAAATTATATACAAGAGTGAGTATATAAAAATGTATATTGTGCAAAGTTGATATTACAGTTATTACTGGCAAGTATATGAAGATATAGTGGGTCATTTATCAAACTGGTGTACAGTAGAACTGGCTTAGTTGCCCATAGCAACCAATAAGATTCTGCCTTTCATTTTAGACAGCTCCTTTGGAAAATGAAAGGAGGAATCTGATTGGTTGCTATGGGCAACTAAGCCACTTCTACTTTACACCAGTTTGATAAATGACTCTCATGATATGGAACTAGAAAGAAAAAAATCATACATACACAGAGACAATTTGGTAACTCAACAACAAAATTCCTTATAGTTTACAGTGCATACTTACCACACATGGGCCTTTCACACACTTAAAGGGAACCTGTCATCTCCGAAACACCCCCTGAACTACAGTAAGCGGTGTATAGTGTAAGTGATGCTGAATCCGAATATGTCATTTTTATCTTCGTACTCACTTGCATTCTGACGCTGTGCTCTGACAAACCAGCAGTAAAATGCACTCACTGGACTCCAGTGCTCACTCACATAATGGAGAGGACTCAAAGAAGAGTCCAGTGAGTGCATTTTACTGCAAGTTTGTGGGAGCACAGCGTCGGAATGGAAGTGAGTATGAAAATAAAACTTACATATTCGGATTCAGCATCACTTACAGTATACACCACTTACTCTAGTTCAGGGGGTGTTTCGGAGATGACAGGTTCCCTTTAAGTCTCTCCAGTCCCTTCCTCTGGTCCCTCCAGCTGGATTCAAGACCCTCCTTCCCAGTGTCCTCTTGGTCCTTCCATGTTCCTTCCATGTTCCAACCTCCACCTCTTCATGCATGTACAAGTAGATGCCTCATCTCTGTTGTTCCAGAATCTTTTGCCCATCCCCCCTCATGCAGTATCCAGAAACAGAATCTTGGTCAACCAGTATTTTAGCATTTTCTGACAGTTTGTTCCTATTTGCACATGCTGTGTGCCTTTTATTCAGCCCCTATTAGCATATGTAAAAGTTACCCGATACCCAAAGAACTTTATATGTGAAAATCAGAGTAAGACAAAACAGCTTGATGCATACTAATGACCTGCACTCCATGCACAAATAACATACCTTATATAATATAGGATATAACACAATATCAGGCTTACATTATTTCAAAAATGTCTTACACCGCCACTCAGCTGTTTGAAGGCCCTGGTGATGTTTTTATGTATACCCCCATGTCAGGGTTGCCAACCGTCCATTAATTTATGGACAGTCCGCAAAAACCCGGTGTTTTCTTCTGCCGTCTGTAGCGTCTGTCCGTAAAAGCACTGTCCGTAAATTTGTGCCCAAACTCGGTAGTCTGCCAGGAGATGAGTGCCGATGTGACAGCGGAGGAGTACCACTGACCACCAATGAAAATGCAGCTATCATTCCAGTTTCCTGCCTGCAGAGTGACTGCGGCCAGCAGGACTAGGCGCAAACTCCAAGTGGAACTTAATGTTCGGTTTATGGTGCAGGCAGTGTCAGGTGAGGAGCAACAGCTTGCCTGCCAATAAGCCCTGCAGTATGTGAGACAGTACTGGGGGCCCTGAAGGGAATTTTTTTAACTACTGCGGCATTATGGGGGATCATTTAAACTAATGGGGCATTATAGTAAACCATTAAACTACTGGGGCACTATAGGGGATCATTTAAACTAAATGATCTCCTATAATTCCCCAGTAGTTTAAATGATCCCCTATAATGCTCTTGTAGTTTAAATGGTCCCCTATAGTGCCCCATTAATTTATGTGGTCCCCTATAGTGCCCCATTAGTGTATATGGTCCCTATAATGCCCCAGTAGTTTAAATAGTGCCCCATTAGTTTATATGGTACCCTACATTCTCCCATTAGTTTCAGTGGTTCCCTATAATGTCCCAGTAGTTTAAATCATCCTTTATAGTACTACTGGGACAATATAAGGGACCATTTAAACTACTGGGACAATATAGGGGACTGTTTGCTGTGAGCACTATAGACAAGCGTATAAGCTGCTGGGGCACTATAGGAGAGCATTTAAGCTGCTGGGCGCACTAACGGTGAGAATTTAAGTTACTAGGTGCATTTAAAGTACTGGGAGCAGTATAGGGGGCATTATAATTACGGGGGTCACTATATAGCAGCATTATTACTACTGGGGGCTCTATAGATGGGCCTTATTACTTCTAGGAGCACTATGAAGGTCTGTATTACTACTAGGGGCACTTTTAGGGCAATTTTACTGCTGATTCGCTATAGGGGTGTTTTATCACAGTTATTATGGGGGGCTTTATTACTACTGGAGGCACTATAAGGAAAAGTATTTCTATTATGGGGCATTATTACTACTACTAGGGGTACAATTGGGAAGGTGTTATTTGGAACAATGTGAAGGGCTTTGAGGAGCACCAGGAGGTGGAGGATGATAGAAAAGTGAGGAACGTAAATTGTCTGTGTGTCAAACTCTGCAGATAGACAGATGTGGCTGAAAGAAGTCATCATTGCTGTCTGGGCCAAATAGAGACAATAAGGAAAGAGAATGTCTACATCAGAAGAGACACTGGATGTAAGAGGCATGTTTGGTAGTGGTGAATGTAACGCCCATCCAAATGTGTCTTTAATGCTAGGGAGGGGCTTAGTTGGATCAGCAATTTGCCACATATGCATTGTGGATGCATGTTATACTTCCCACTTTCCTCAGTGCCATTCTCTGTAGCTCTGCAGCAGGGACTTGCTGGCATACAGAATGTTACTCCTGCAGCCAATCAGTGGTCTAATGCTGAGGACAGTGATTGGCTGCAGTGGGTACATGCAATACACCTGAACTTTATTGTGCATATCACCAACACTGTACTTGCCCATTATATCCCCGTCAGTCTTTCTACTAGAGTGGGGGGATGTAAGAGCTGAAAACGGAGGGTTTTTTCATATGCTGCAACCATATTTTATTTTTAACTACTGTACAACAGTGTTCATTCTAGGGTATTTCTGATTCAAGGGCATTCTTTTTAAAACATTTGGAGGGTGTGGAATAGAGGGCGTGTCTCTAAAAGGGGCGGGGTATATGTCCATAAAAATTTGGGCCATCCGTGATTTTTTGTTTAGTTGTCCAGAAAAAATTTTAAGGGAAGGTTGGCAACCCTGCCCCATGGATACACTCAGTACAGAGCAGAGAAGAGCAGAGGGGAAGAAGAGTGTGAAAGGTCTTAATAACACACATACACAGCCATGGAGAAATAAATACATTAACATTAATGTGACGTGATTCTGTGACATCATAAGGTCTCTACGGTGGATTAAGGGTTGTGTCTAAACTCCATCCACCATTTGAAGTATCTGAGAGATGAAGCAGATGGGTAATATCTACATCCCTTACAACTTCACAAGGCCCCTACTAAGGATGGAGTTTAGATACAGCCATAAATTAAAAGGGTTCTCCAGGAATTAAGAAAATGAAAATGTATAGATATTACTTTATTATAAATATATTCCCAAATACCTTTCATTAG
This sequence comes from Rhinella marina, assembly GCA_900303285.1. NCBI lineage: Eukaryota > Metazoa > Chordata > Amphibia > Anura > Bufonidae > Rhinella > Rhinella marina. The sequence goes on from ONZH01013842.1 coordinate 329,636, forward strand.
GTATAATGGCTTGTTTTGTCTAGGGAACAATCATCAGGGGAAATAAAGTATTAGTACACACAAAACCTGACCTAATCACACAGGAGGACAAGTTACTTCACAACACTGAGCTAAAGAGCTGCCTCATCCTCCTCTCTGCTCTGCTTGTCAGGGATTCTAATCCTGAATACAGTTCAGATCTTCTGCTGAATCTCAGTAGGAATGGAGTTCATGAGGAGACATGAAGTAGGAGGAGGTGGGGATGTGGCTGATGAGCAGCAGCTCTTGTATGCAGTCTCCATTACCACAGTCCGTCCTCTCTGTACTTCATGTCTCCTTATGAACTCCATTCCCACAGAGATTCAACTGAAGATCTTATCAGATATATTCTTAAACATAATCCCTGACAAGTAGAAGAGGAAGAGGCTAAGGTAGCTCTTTACCTCAGTGTTAACATAGTAACATAGTTTGTAAGGCTGAAAAAAGACATCTGTCCATCCATTTCAGCCTGTTATCCTGCAAGTTGATCCAGGAGAAGGAAAAAAAAGTAGCCAATTTTCCTCATTTCAGGGGAAAAAAATTCCTTCCTGACTCCAATCAGCCAGTTAGAGTAATTCCCTGGATCAACGACCTCTCCAGAAACTATAACCTGTGTTATAAAGTAACTTGTCCTGCTATGTCATTAGGACAGGTTTTGTGTGTGCTAATAGGATGGCAGCCATTTTATTTCTCCTAATGATTGCTCCGTAGACAAAAAGAGCCATTATAACTAATGAAAGGTATTTAGGAATATATTTATAACTAGCTGAAGGACCCAGCTTCGTACGGGTATATTTCATTTAATGTTTGTGTGTGTTGTTAAAAGATCTTGACAGTATCCACTATAACAGTGACATCTACAATACCCCTCCCCCTTAACAGTGACCTCCACAGCCCCCCACCCCTTAACTTTGACCTTCACAGCAGCCTTCCCCTTTAAGAGTGAGTTCCACAGCACCCCACCCCCTTGACAGAGACCCCGTTAAAAGATATCGACAGTATCCACTATAACAGTGACATCTACAGCACCTCACACCCTTAACAGTGACCTCCACAGCCCCCACCCCTTAACACTGACCCTCCACAGTCCTTAAAATGGGACTCTCACAGCAGCCCACCCCCTTTACTTTGACCTTCACAGCAGCCTGCCCCTTTAACAGTGAGTTCCAGAGCACCCCACCCCCTTGACAGTGACCTCCACAGGGGCCCATCCCCTTAACAGTGACCTCTATAGCATCCGCCTCTTAACACTGACAATAGGTTACAGTCCCCTTAACTGACCTCCACCATTCCCGACCCCCTTAACAGAGACCTCCACAGTGACTGCCCCTTTAACAGTGACTGCCACAGTACCCCGCTCCCTTAACAGTGACCTCTACAGTCCCCTCCTCTCTTAACAGTGACCTCCACAGCGGCTTGCCCCTTTATTAGTGACCCCCACAGTACCCCATCTCGTTAAAGGGGTATTCCCATCTCAGTGATCATACTTAAAAGCGTAATACTGGTGGCCTTGATCATTTTTGTCATTAGAAGTTATTACCCACATTTCCCTGATTTTCATAAAATCATATATTCATACCCTGTTGTTTACTCTTCGTTTCCCTTGGATACGGCCCGCTTTTCTCCGATTCCTAGCGGGCCGCGCTTGCGCAGACAGCAGTCTTTTTTCACCCAGGCAGCCGCTGCTATCTTCAGGAGCGCGCACGTCGCCGCGCATGCGCAGATCTTCTTTCTTCACTGCTGATGTCTGATACAGAGCAGCGCTTGCTCTGTATCAGATGCGGCCAGCCCCGCATGCGCGGTAGCTCTTTTTTTGTCTGTGATCGTATATAGAGCTGCGCATGCTCTGTATGCGATCACAGACATCGCTGAGGAGAGAGGGAGAAGAGGATCGCGATCTGGAGACATCTAGAGACGTCCTGCATCTACATAGGTAAGTATATAAAAAAAAAATAAATTACCACTATACGTACCAACGATTTTGGGGCCAAAAACAAAGTTATTATATAAATAGGGGGAATATAAATGTGGTGTAAAGGGACACTGGAGGGAGGGTGAGGGGGGACATAAATGTATTTTTTCTAGGGGGCAAAAATAGTTGATAGACACTGGGGAGCACATGTTTATTTTGAGGTGCAGTGATTATTTTTATTTTGAAATATTGATAAAAGGGACACTAGGGGGAAGATAAATGCAGTGTAAAGGGACACTGGGTGTGGTGGGGGCCATTATACAGTGGAGGGAGGGTGAGGGGGGACATAAATGTATTTTCTCTAGGGGGCAAAAATAGTTGATAGACACTGGGAAGTGCATTTTTATTTAGAGGTGCACTGATTTTTTTTCTATATATATATCTTTTTACATATATTGATATTTGGGACAGTAGGGGAAAGTAAATGTAGTGTAAAGGGACACTGGGTGTGGATGGGGGCCATTATACCGTGGAGGGTGGGGGGGGGACATCAATTTATTGTTTGTTTTTTTTAGTGGGGGGGAAGGGACCTGATAAAAAGTGGGGAGCGCATTTTTATTTTGATGTGCACTGATTTATTTATTTATATTGATATTTGGGACAGTAGGGGAAAGTAATCATAGTGAAAAGTGACACTGGGTGTGCATGTGGGCCATTATACTGTGGATGGGGGGTGGGGGCACATAAATTTATTGTTTTTTTGGGTGGGATAGGGACCTGATAGAAAGTGGGGAGGGCATTTTTATTTTGATGTGCACTGATTTTTTATTTTTTTTATATATATACTGATATTTGGGACAGTAGGGGAAAGTAAATGTAGTGTAAAGGGACACTGGGTGTGGATGGGGGCCATTATACTGTGGAGGGGGGGTGGCACATAAATTTATTGTTTTTTTTGGGGGGGGGGGGATAGGGACCTGATAGAAAGTGGGGAGGGCAACCAGGTGCGGATGCAATGCGGGATTCACTGACGGTTGCCTAGCAATGTTGTTTGTAGGTTGTTTTTTCTAATGCAGGTGGAAAATGCTTCGCACCCGCGTGGAAAAAACTAAACAAACGTACACAATCGCAGTCAAAACTGACTGCGATTGCGTGCAGATTGGTGCGAATGTACTGTGACATCACTGTGTTTATTATCCCTGTACTGTGACATCACTGTGTTTATTATCCCTGTACTGTGACATCACTGTGTTTATTATCCCTGTACAGTGACATCACTGTGTTTATTATCCCTGTACAGTGACATCACTGTTTATTATCCCTGTACAGTGACATCACTGTGTTTATTATCCCTGTACAGTGACATCACTGTGTTTATTATCCCTGTACTGTGACATCACTGTGTTTATTATCCCTGTACAGTGATATCACTGTGTTTATTATCCCTGTACAGTGACATCACTGTTTATTATCCCTGTACAGTGACATCACTGTGTTTATTATCCCTGTACTGTGACATCACAGTGTTTATTATCCCTGTACAGTGACATCACTGTGTTTATTATCCCTGTACAGTGACATCGCTGTGTGTATTATCCCAGTGCAGGAAGAGGTAAGTGGTCTGTGTTTGTGTGTTTGTTTTCTATTTTTCAGGGTCGTGAATGCAGAGGACTACGTCGGATTCGGTGGACTACGTCGGACCAGCTTTTTTTTTTTTATAAAATGGTCAAACAGGGGTCTGGGGGAGTGTTTATTTCAATAAAATATTTTATAAGTGTGTGGTTTTTTTTTTTTACAATACTACAGTTTTAGTAATTATGGCTATCTACAGACGGCCCTGATTACTAATACTGGGCTTAGTGCTTGCCGGTATGGCAGACCAGCACTAACCCCAACATCTATTACCTCGGCACCCACCGCCACCAAATTGATGGTCTGGCTCTGAGGCGGCTGCAGGCTGGTACCATTAGGCTGGGAAGGGCCAATAACCGTGTCCCTTCCCACCCTGGTAGTGCCAGGCTGCCGCTGCTGGCTGTATCTGGCTGGCGAAGGAAAAAAAAGGGGGACCCCATGCCATTTTTTTTTTAATTATTTAATTATTTTTGTAAAAAATAGTATTGAAATAAACACTCCCCCAGACCCCTGTTTGACCATTTTATTGTCAGAGTAATCAATTAATTTTGGGAGAGCAGAAAGGTAGCCCCGATAGTTCACCTGCTGGTTGCCAAATTAGGTCTGAGCAGTATATACTGGAGAGAACAGATACAGGAGTCAGACATGGAGTCATCCTGCCTCAGAGCAGTTCTCTGCTTGTAGGCCAGAAGTTCAGCTTTATTTATACCTCTAGTTATGTTACAAGTTATTAGACAAGTCAAACTAGTACAACCCAGTTATAGTTATAGTATTTAAATACACCACAATAACTGCCATATTGGCATTTGCTCAACCTGTGGATCTTGAGGAGCAGGATCTGATAGAATGATCTTGTCTAACACATGGAGAACATTATCTAGCACAGTGATCTTATCTAACCCTTGGAGAACAGGATTTTATTACCCAGAGTCAACAGAAGAAACATCTAAATAATGTACGATAAACCCCTTAGACTCCTATTACATATTATATCCTTAAATGTACCTTTAATTTTATTTTTCATAATGTAATAGTATAAGTAGTTACTCTCACATTATTAAAAAAAAAAAAAGCTGGTCCGACGTAGTCCACCGAATCCGACGTAGTCCTCTGCATTCACGACCCTGAAAAATAGAAAACAAACACAGACCACTTACCTCTTCCTGCACTGGGATAATACACACAGCGATGTCACTGTACAGGGATAATAAACACAGTGATGTCACAGTACAGGGATAATAAACACAGTGATTTCACTGTACAGAGATAATAAACACAGTGATGTCACAGCACAGGGATAATAAACACAATGATATCACAGTACAGGGATAATAAACACAGTGATGTCACCGTACAGGGATAATAAACACAGTGATGTCACTATACAGAGATAATAAACCTCAGATCAACACATTGTGCCCCCATCAGACCTCAGATCAGCGTCTTGTGCCCCCATCAGACCTCAGGTCAGCGTCTTGTGCCCCCATCAGACCTCAGGTCAGCGTCTTGTGCCCCCATCAGACCTCAGATCAACACAATGTGACCCCATCAGAGCTCAGGTCAGCGTCTTGTGCCCCCATCAGACCTCAGGTCAGCGTCTTGTGCCCCCCTCAGACCAGCGTCTTGTGCCCCCCCTCAGACCAGCGTCTTGTGCTGCGTCAGGTCATAGTGCACGCCGGCAGGGAAGACAGTGGAGCGCGGAACCTGATGGCAGCGCAGAACAGGTAAGTATGCTTTTTTAAAGTGGCTGGGTGGGCTGATCTGAGGGGGGCGCGGGGCCCCCCATGAAATCATTGGAGCCGGGGCCTGGAGCAGTAGCTCCAGATGTTCAAATTATAATCCGGCCCTGGCTGCGCCCCCCTCCAGATGGCGCCCTAGGCGCTCGCCTCCCCCGCCTACCCCTAGGAGACAGATGTAGCAGAGCTGAGTTAGAAGTTGCTTAGCTATTGGGGGAGGTGAAGACAGATGTAGCGGAGCTGTATAGGTAGCGGTTCATCCACAGTGTGAGAGAAAGACAGATGTAGCAGAGCTGTATGGGTAGTGGTTCAGGCACAGTGTGAGAGAGAAAGACAGATGTAGCAGAGCTGTATGGGTAGCGGTTCAGGCACAGTGTGAGACAGAAAGACAGATGTAGCAGAGCTGTATGGGTAGCGGTTCAGGCACAGTGTGAGAGGGAAAGACAGATGTAGCAGAGATGAGTTAGAAGTTGCTTAGCTATTGGGGGAGGTGAAGACAGATGTAGCGGAGCTGTATAGGTAGCGTTTCATCCACAGTGTGAGAGAAAGACAGATGTAGCAGAGCTGTATGGTTAGCAGTTCAGGCACAGTGTGAGAAAGACAGATGTAGCAGAGCTGTATGGGTAGCGGTTCAGGCACAGTGTGAGACAGAAAGACAGATGTAGCACAGCTGTATGGGTAGCAGTTCAGTCACAGTGTGAGAGGGAAAGACAGATGTAACAAAGCTGAGTTAGAAGTTGCTTAGCTATTGGGGGAGGTGATTATAGATGTAGCGGAGCTGTATAGGTAGTGGTTCATCCACAGTGTGAGAGAGAAAGACAGATGTAGTAGAGCTGTATGGGTAGCGGTTCAGGCACAGTGTGAGAGAGAAAGACATGCAGCAAAGCTGAGTTAGAAGTTGCTTAGCTATTGGGGGAGGTGAAGACAGATGTAGCGGGGCTGTATAGGTAGCGCTTCATCCACAGAATGAGAGAAAGACAGATGTAGCAGAGCTGTATGGGTAGCAGTTCAGTCACAGTGTGAGAGGGAAAGACAGATGTAGCAAAGCTGAGTTAGAAGTTGCTTAGCTATTGGGGGAGGTGAAGACAGATGTAGCGGAGCTGTATAGGTAGCGGTTCATCCACAGTGTGAGAGAGAAAGACAGATGTGGCAGAGCTGTATGGGTAGCGGTTCAGGCACAGTGTGAGAGGGAAAGACAGATGTAGCAGAGCTGTATGGGTAGCGGTTCAGGCACAGTGTGAGAGAGGACAGATGTAGAAGAGCTGTATAGGTAGCGGTTCAGGCACAGTGTGAGAGAGAAAGACAGATGTAGCAGAGCTGAGTTAGAAGTTGCTTAGCTATTGGGGGAGATAAGGACAGATGTAGCAGTGCTGTATAGGAAGCTGTTGAGCAAAAGAGCTAGAGGGGATTGGTGAGGGATGATATAGCAGACCTGTATATGCATATGCTGGATATGCATCTACATATATATATATATATATATATATATATATATAGTCAAAAGTGTATAAACAACTGCAGTAGATCTATAATGTAAACAAATCTGCATCAGTGCTGGTGGTTGGGGGATGGTAATATTTTATGTGAGGCAATAGCACAGATAATTAGGTTACTAGCTAACATACTATGGGGACAATGTACAATAGTAAATTATTGTTTTTTATGGTAAGAATGGGCTTGTAAAAGATAAAACATGTTTTGTGTGTAAAACTATATTAGAATGCAAGAGAGCCACTTGTTACTGTCTGCTTAGCTCACTTTGGCTCTGAGTGAGGATTCCACAGCAGGAGAGACCAGCTTCACAAACACTGCAGGCTGATGACTCACACTATCCACATGAACAAGCACTCAAGGACTGAGCTCTCAGTGTGATGTCATAAGGAGGCGTGGCAGGCCTTCACTCAAACTGCCTAAGCCCGCCCAGCCTTAGAAGCAGGAAACCAGGACGTGAACAGCAGAGCTGCTGCTAGTAAGGCTGAAATAGCAAGATGAGAATACCCCTTTAACATCTAACTGCACAATAACCGGCACCCGTAATAGTGACCTCCACAGTACCCCATCTCCTTAACCGTGATTTCCACAACACCCCGCCCCCTTAACAGTGGCCTCTACAGCAGCCTGCCCCTAGGGTGGCCAGAGGTCTGGTTTTAGACTGGACAGTCCGGCTTTCAGACTCCCTGTCCTTTGTCATGCACAGGGCCTGGATGGACACACGGATGTCCTTTTGAACAGCTCACTCTCAGACAGCAGCACTGTGCTGTCTGAGCATGAGCTACAGGGAGAAAGTCATCTTCCCTCCCACCCCTGCAGCTGACAGAAGTGGCCTAACCGGGTTGGGGAGTGGCTTAGCAGGACCTGGGGGCAGAGTTTTTAAGTCCTGTGACCTCCACAGCACTCTGCTCCATTAATAGTGTCATCCACAGCGCCCTGCACCTACAGCAGTAAAGAAAATGGCTGGGTTGTTATGGAAACCTGGTGTAAACCTGTGTGTATGTGGAGACTAAGGACCTGCGAGCTTCGATTGGCTGATAAGGGACATGTGACCGTGTGTATGACAGTTGGGATATGAAGAGAAAGACCTGCAGGCTTCTATTGGCTAATGTAGGTCATGTGATATGCCATATTTGCATTTTTTGGGGAATATCTCAGGAACTGTAAATCCTAGAGAACTGAGACCCGGTTTAAAACCTTCCCGGACACCTGATGTACCTGTGTGCCAAATTTCGCGATTGTAAATGCGACGGTGCGGATTCCTTTAGCGGACATACACTCAGCTTTATATATTAGATGAAGTAATATTTAGGTATTTTCACTTTCTTAATTCTCAGAGAACCCCTTTAAGCAGAGAAACAAGCTCAGTGCTTCCTCTGATTCCGCATTATGGTGCTTTCAGTCACATTTGCATTATACATGTAATAAATAATATAATACACTTTATTGTATTTTGTTATGTTTGATCACCTGGTCCATGAGAAAATTGTCTTGCATGAAACTCTTCCGGTTGGGAACCACAGCTCTAGCAAGATCAATGTGGCAGCTCTTGAGCCTAGGGGTTTGGAACTGAATATAACTTTTTTTTAATTATTGTTTTAATACGCTACTTTTTATACGTGAACAACCATTTTAATGATCCATACAAGGGAAAGAAACATTACAACGATAATACAATATATGAAGGACAAACTGGCAAGAAGAGTTATGTAAAGATATTTTATTAAGATATTTCAGTGTCATGTGACATGATTAATTATTAGTATACCTAAAAGATAAAATACATTTACATCTTGTACTGCCAAGGCACACCTGAGTCTTCCAGAGACCTAGCCTCAATGCAGGAGATAAGCTGCAGACATTAAAGGGGTATTCTCATCTTAGACAATGGGGGCATATCGCTAGGATATGCCCCCATTGTCTTATAGGTGCGGGTCCCACCGCTGGGACCCGCACCTGTATCCAGAAAGGAGCGGGGAGCGCTGCGCCTGGAGGACCCCAGGTTTCCGGGGGTCCGGCCACCACCAGGCGCAGCTCCCCGCGCCGCTCATAGAAATGAATGGGAGCCGGGCCGTGCATGCGCGGTGCGCTCCCATTCATTTCTATGGAGCCGACGGAAGTAACCGGCCCAGCGCTCGGCTATTTTCGGCTGCCCCATAGAAATGAATGGAGGGAGGCTGCGCATGCGCAGTGCGCCCTCATTCAGTTCGGGGGCTCCGTTCTGGAAATAGGTGCGGGTCCCAGCGGTGGGACCCACACCTATAAGGCAATGGGGGCATATCCTAGCGATATGCCCCCATTGTCTAAAATGAGAATAACCCTTTAAGGTGGACCCGCACTGTCACTCTGCCACTTATTACGAGGACAAGGAGTGATATTTAAGGGATATTCTGGTTGTATTAAGGTATCTCCTATCCACAGGCTTGGGGATAACTATTAGATCAGTGGGGGTCCTATGTATATGAGCTGTAGTCGGCTACTTGCAGATCTTCCATAGAAACGAAGCACCTGAGTGCGTGTCCAACTGGCCGATCCGATCATTTCAGAAGCTCCACAGGGTACGAGACCCCCATTCTTGTCATCGATGGGCGTCCCAACTGTGGGACCCCCACCAATCTAATAGTTATCCCATATCCCTTTACGTTGTTCTCTTCTGAAAAGGTGATAAAATGATATTGTTCAGTAGCATCTTTTTGTAACCAGCACCAATGGCAGCCAGTAAAGGAGTAGTCACTCAAATTTCCCAGACCTCTGAATGGCAGTTCTGCCTAATTCTGCAACCTAGGCAATCGCTGATGCTAATTCACTAATAGCCATAGTGGTATGGTACAAAACTAACCCAATGAAGCTCTGGTAAGAAAAAAAAGTGCATATTAAAGTAGTATTCCCACACTCTTAAAAGGGTTGTCCCACCAAAAATATTCTACAGTTTCAAACCAGCATCTGGATCTGAATACTTCTGTAATTGCATGTAATTAAAAATGTTGTATAGCCACTGAGTTATTCAATAAAATATATCTGTATAGCGCCACCTGCTGTTTGTTCTTATTTCTTTGTCCTGCTCAATGAGATGGACGCTCATGCTCAATTTCATCCTTCAACTGCATCCTGTGTTGTGATAGGGAGAGCTGAGACACGCCCCCTTAGCTGCAGCAGAAAAGACTTGAGCTGCCAGAGCAATGAATGGGGAGATCTCTGGATCACAGGATGCCCTGTCTGGGACCCGCAACAATCTGTAAAGCAACCTGCTAAGAGGTATTCAATTTATCTCCAGCGCAGGGGAAATAACTGATGGTCCAGAACAGTGCGCCTCCTCTATTAAAGTGACCTTCTGGTTCAAAACAAAAAATTCAATTCAATTGGGCAATGCAGAGAACACTTACATGTTGACCTCCTTTTCCTCTTTTTAGCCATACATCCAACAATTCCCGGACCCCTTTTCTGTCACCCAAGATGGCCGAACCGCTTCAAAGACTACATGATGCACACTGGGCATCTAAGTTTAAGACACTTCCTGCTATTCTCAGATTGACTAGAGATACTCACATGAGCAAAATCAGACAATCCGAGACCAGAGTTGGACAAACAGGAAGTGCCTTGGACTGTCTATGCACAGTGTGTATCAGGTAGTCTGAGCAGAAGCGTGGCCATCTTTTGTGGTAAAACGGGGGAATCGGTGTATCCATGACTCAAAAGATGAAACGGAGGTTACCATGTATGTGTCCTGTGCATTCCCCAGGTAATAAATGATGGTCTCTGTGGAAGCCAACCAACCTTTCTTGGGAGCAGATATAACTAGATAATGACAGAAGAGGGCGTCTCAGGGGCTATAAACATTTGTCATGGTCTAATTGTGACCGGATTTCTAATGTATTCACATTTCAGTCTAACCCTATATCACTAATAATCTATTTATTGCTCTAAATAATCTTCTATTTTACAGATTATTCCCATTGAAAGATCCAGAAGATCGTGTCCCTACTATATACATGTACACGTTAAAAACGTTAAAACATCAGGTTAATAAACTTTTACCTTGGGAGTATTAGCAAAAAGTAATAAAATGTAAAAGTAGAATAAAGTTTTCAAGGCCTCAGTTCATTCCATTCATCATGTATAATATTGGGCTGATGCCACCTTATCACGGAAGCCATATTCATTGTCACATATCTACTTCTGTGGTCCCTCATTTCCTTTAGAAGTAAGAACCTGCTAGAGAGAGAGTGAGTTTGGCGCAACCGATCTCCTGGTCTTCGTGGCTGACGACAATTTTTATGCGGTAATTGCCTTTGGTGAACCAAGATGGAATAGACAGACTTGGAATTTCAAAGCTGGTGACAGGGAGATAGTAGAAACCCTTGAAAGTAAGGAGAAAATATAATTAGATGCTACATCATGGGTGGTGTCACACATAGTTTTTTGTGGCATTTTTTGATTCAGCTTTTTGAGCCAAAACCAGAAGTGGTTTAAAAAGGAGTGGAAAACACTGAAAAGAGGAATACTTATACTTCTTCCTGCTGGATTCATTTCTGGCTTTGGCTCAAAAATACTGTATCAAAAGCCATACATCCCAACTGTTCCATCCAGTGAGACAGTCTCAGATATTATCGGCTATCCTGTGTTCTCAAGACAGCTATGTCCCAAAATCAACACTATCAGTATCCTGCGGACAGCTCCTTGCTCCACCATTCACCAGCTGGTGCTTTCCCCTGTAGCAGGTGCCATTCAGTGACATCATTGCACCTGCTGAGCTGTGGGGGAGAGCGCACAGGCCAAGGATCATTCCCCAACCAGGGAATCAGACAGTGTACTCCTGCTCAGCAGGCTTGATGATGTTACTTCATCTCCCCTGGTGCTGGGGACGGTAGGATGTGCTCTGTTCATTGGAGGAACGGGGTTAGGTGAGTATTACTGAGTATTAGCACTACTGTAAGGACGGCATAACTACTGTGTGGGGCATTCTACTGTCAAGGCATACTAGTGGGGCATAACTGGGGGCACTAAGGGGACATTTTAAATGTGTGGGGGCATAACTATTGTGAAGAGGGCACTTAGGGAGCATTTTATAGTGTGGAGGCAGTAAGGGTGCATAACTACTGTGTGGGGACACAGCTACTATGTGGTGGAATAAAGGTCCCCACACAGTAGTATTCGTTGCCCATAGCAACCAATCACAACACAGCTTTCATTTCATATTCTGTTCTTGATATACTGTATCTTTATTAGGTGTCATGACGGCGACCACATTATGGGTTTATGTTCAATCCGCATGTTTTGTGGATCGCAAACAGACCTAAGAAAATTTCTCAGATAAAATATGGACAGCACATAGATTTCATCCATGTGCTTTCCGCATCCATGTTTCTGTTCCTCAGATTTTAGAACATGTCAATTCTTGTCCAATTTGCAGTCAAGAATAGGCAGCTCTAGTGAAGGGAGTTCCTCAAAACGGATATGGTTGTGTACATGAGGCCTAAGGATTAGAGCTCTTTCTGTTACAGAGCTCCTAATATCCTGCTTACCTATAGATGATAGATAGATAGATAGATAGATAGATAGATAGATAGATAGATAGATAGATAGATAGATAGATATTCCTGTGTAATTCCAGCCTCACATGTACGTATATATGTAAATAGCTGACGTATAGTTTAATGTATAAGGAGCATATACTGTAGTGGCTGTCGGTACTTACCTCCTGAAAGGGACAGTGACACGGTAGTCCATAAGTGTGCAGAGGTTCTGGACATTGCTGCCCCGGCTGAATTAACTGATCCAGAAGGTCACAAAAATCATCATAGGTGCAGCTTCCTAAATTATCAAAGCAGGGAATCTTCAACCACTCGCCCATCACTTCTTTCTCTGCTGTAACTTGTATCTATGGGAAGCCAAAGAATAAAAAATGAATCATTTATGTACCCCTTTGGCATGCTGTTATGGGGTCATGTGGGTGTCACTGTTAGGGCTCATGCACACGGCCGTTGGCTGTTTTGCAGTCCGCAAATTGCTGATCTGCAAAACACGGATACCGGCCACAAGCAAAGTAGGCATGCACTGCTGCCATCCCCCCTGAACTACTATTTCATTAACCAGAGACTATAGTCTGTCAAAGAGTTGGCCGGTCTAGGACAAGGAGTATAAAATACAACCCTACATGTGCATTATTAAAACATATTGGGAGACATTTATCAATAATGGCATAATTTGCATTAAAAAATAATAACATTACAAATCAAACGTGGTGATTTGTTTCAGCTCATATATGAAAAGGCGCACGCCACTTTTAAGATGTGACTTGATTATCCGCCTATTTCTCTCGATTTGAAACATTTTAAAGCCAATAGCACTTAAATGCGCCATTTCAGCCACTCCTGCCCAGACCACACTTGTGACTTTTGAAGCATATTTGTGACAACATTCACAGTGGTAAACTGCGACTTTTGTCTAAGACTCCGGACGTTTTTGTTATTGTTTTGTTTTTGTTGAATGTCAATTTAGTGACAAAACCCTGTTGTTTATATCATCCTGTTTTAATACTTACCTGTCACTTGTTCCCATGAGTTGGTTTTCTTTTCATAATGCGACTTTTTACACAAAACACCACCACATAAGCTAGCTTAATTGTCCACAACAATTTGAGTCATTTCTGCCCATAAGAGGATGATAAATGAGGCGTAATATGCGCCAATTTGATAGGCCCGCCCATTTTGACATTTATAACTCATTTCTGCCGTGATGCATTCTTTATGGTGAAAATTGTGGAGAAAACTGTTGATATATTTGGAGCAAATCAAAACGCTATTCTTTTTGGCACATTTTACACCATAATTCTGGCGCAACATGCTTAATAAATGACCCCCATTTTCTGCTAAGGAGACAGAGTTTCATAGTAAGAAAATATATAGGGTGTTAAAAGGAGTTATCCCACAAAATGTATTACTGTGCTTCATAGAAGTATGTAGCTATATCTCTCTCTAGACAGCGGAGAAGGAAGTTGTGGGGGAATTATACCACATATGTATCTCTGGGGCCATATGGGAGGGACTATTTTCTATGCAGGGGAGGAAGAACAGCCAATTACAGTGCATGCTGGGAGATGCAGGTGCTTGATGAGCTACTATCCACCCACGGAAAGAAAAGAATGCTTCCAGATATGTGTGTGAAAAAGAGTTTTACATTTGTGGGATAACCCCTTTAAGCAGCTGCTTAAAGAAGAACTCCCGACAAAAATTTTATTCCATGTCCTGATAGAAATGTACATGATATAATCTGTAGTGAATGTCATTTTCTTACCAGTGTCTGAATTTTTGACTTATATCATCCTGAAGTTTCTTATCTGTGTCATGTGACCAGCAATTAGACCCACCAACTCACACATAGACTTGTGTGGACAGGAAGTCTAATTCTCTATGTATTCCTATGTGACTGAAAGTGAGGCTACCATAGGAATGAATAGAGCAGTTACTGGCTTTCTGTCCTGGGTCAGTTGGAGGTCAGGGAGTTGGTCACATGACCCAGCTACAATAAGAAGACAGGTTTTTACTCACAGAAACAGTCACTGATAAGAAAATGACATTCACTACAGATTATATCATGCACCTTTCTAACACAGTGATTTTCAACCAGTGTGCCTCCAGCTGTTGCAAAACTACAACTCCCACCATGCCCTTCTGTAGGCTGATAGCTGTAGGCTGCCTGGGCATGATGGGAGTTGTAGTTTTGCAACAGCTGGAGGCACACTGGTTGAAAATCACTGTTCTAACAGGTCAGAGAATAAATTTTTTTGCGGGAGTTCTTTAATATAATAATGAGAAAAACTGCAAATCTAGCACAGCCACTACTAAATGTACAGCTAGTGGGTATACAATCATCAATAGCTGATCATTGGGGATCCGACCCCAGCACCTCTGCTGATCAACAGTTTGAAAAGGCCTCGCTCCTCAAGCCTGTTACGTCACCTCCATCAGTCACATAGCCATTCTGCAGCTCAGTCCCATTCAGGTGACAAGTACAGCCGCTATGCAATATACGCTCTCAGAGGTGCACCTAGCCTTTCTGAAGTCTGAGGCAAAAACTGAAACGGCGCCCCATAATGCTAATGTCTTAACCTAACCCCTTTGCCACAATGAAAGCACTCATTGCCCATGGCCCTTCCACTTCCCCACCTCTTGCCCCTACCTGGTGCTGCCTGAGGCGAATGCCTCACCTGGCCTCATTGGTGGTACACCCCTGGGTGCTGTGCTCGGTATACTGTGAAGAGGCCATGGTGCTTGTCCGAGCGCTGCAGCCTCCTCACAAAGTTGACTTTCAGTTGCGTCGGACACCAATTAGATATTGATGAACTGAGCATAGGTCAGCAATACTGCACGTTTTTTTTATACAATCTGTTTTTATTAAAGTTTTCAATGAGAAAGTACACAATCAAAAGAACTTAGAGCTCTTACGGCACACAGGCCTAATGAGCAAAAGGAAGTTGAACATGCAATTGACAATACACAGCTGATGAAAACCGATTCCACATCATGTAATGCTCAAAAGTAGAAAGACTCACATTTTACAACTAAAACCTTTTATAATATCAGCTAATGCACTCAGCTTATCAAAATGGCATAGATCACAGAACCAGCAAAATGCAACGTGAAGCTCAAAAATAAAAAATGAAAATATGGATAAGAAAAAAGGGGTGGGCCTTTAAACCAGTTTTTATAAATCTCCTTCATTGTCACTAAATATTAGATATTCATAGCTGCCAACTATCCAAAATTTACAGGGATTGGCCCTAATTTTCAGAGCCAATCCCAACAAATTCAGGCTGTCCTGGGTAGAAAATAGGTGGGCTTATGCAGAGAGCTTGCTCCTGGGGAAGCGCTTAAAAGGGTTGTTCCTTCATATGTAGCGAGTAGTTGTAATTACACTATGCCACCGCTCCACAGGGGATGACGCATAGTGTAATGAGGTGTCGGACCCTCGCTGATCTGATATTGATGATTATCAATATATATGTCAGGACAACCCCTTTAAATGCCTTATTTTATTTGAATGGATGCAGTGTAAAACATTTTCTCTGAAAGGCCCACAGTTATCCCCTGACTACTGATGGTAAATATAAAAAAAATGCAATGTGTAAACACAGACTAATAAAATACAGCATGATTTACATGATTTACACTGTCATTGTGCCTCCACAGGACTGAGGGCTTCTAGGTCCCCTAGGATTAAGGGACCATTGTGACTGTATCTCCTATAACTATGGAGAAAAAAAAAATCTTCAGTGGCAAAAATATGTTTGATCAGAAAACAAAAAAAGAGTGAAAAAAGTTTGTTATTTGAATGAAACAGCTGAAATGCTATAAGTGGTTGTCATCATGCCATGCTGCCCATACAACTAACTGCACAGGGACAGTGCAAATGTAGGCCAGGCTGGGGAGAGAAAGTCTCCATGAGAATCTAATCAACAGTGGTTGTTTAAAGTAATGTCAAATATCCAAACCAGCATCTACTTCAGGGCACCTTCACACATGGCAGCTACTAAAAATCAGTTCCATTCAATTGAATTGGGCAGCAAGAACATGGATTTCTGCAATCCCCATTAGCCCCCAGGGATTCTCCAGGCTTTTAATATTGATATTAATATTAAATTGATATTAATATTGATATTATAATATTATTTTAATATTATCCTGAGGTCAAAATAATTGACATTTAAGGTGTAAAAAGGGATTTGGGTCAAAAGAGGACTACACTGACCTACGAAGAGGACGTGGCACTCAGCAAAGCAATGTGGTGTCTTCAATCAGCTGATCAGGGGGGGTGCCGGGGATCAGATGACCTATCCTGAGGACTAGAAAACCCCTTTAACCACCTAACTGTTTTGCCCAAGTCTAGCTTGGGCAGTGTGAAAAGTAGCTAACTGGAGGGGGGAGGGCTGCGTTAGATGGTGATATCTCCTCAATAGTAGTAACTAGAAACATGCAACTGGTCTTGTTTGAAAGCTGATATTCCAGGCTTTCATACAAGGAATTCAGGAGGTAGCAGCATCTAAAGCAGCGCTCCCCCCTCCAGTTAGCTACTTTTCCTACTGCTGGAGCTGGACTCTGGCAAAACCGGGGGTTAAAGGGGTATTCTCATCTTAGACAATAGGGGCATATCGCTAGGATACAGTTGCTTGCAGTTTAGAAGTAAAAAAGAGGAATACGAATTATAACAATATGGTAAATCAGAAAGAGCAATCGGTCCGTCTTGAAAGCTGTGTGTGCCCCAGACCTCTCTTGCCTTCTGTTCCTGAGTCAGGATGTAGCTATCACTGTCAGCCATATTTGCTAGTTATTTTCGGTCATCCAAATACCCAAATGGCCCTCTCTCATGTCCCTCTACCTCCCAGGCAGATATGTGGTAGGGTAAAAAGTCAACCCTGCAATCAAAACTGGACAAGTGTGGAGAGAATGGACATGCAGAAAAATGGGAAGTGCGAGTGTGTGGAGGGTGGTTACATATAATACTGGGAAACGCTGGGGGAGGCAGAGTAGGCAGCCGCCTTGGGCACCTATTGGTATATGTATTTAAATTTCTTTGTACAGTGATCCCTCAAGATACAATTGCCTCAGGATATAATATTTTCAACATACAATGGTCTTTTCTGACCCATCGTAAGTTGAAACCAGACTCAACATACAATGACTCAGATCCAACCAATAAAGGTCACTTCTCTGGTAAAATAGCTGGATTAGTTGCTAGTTAGCAGCTATTTCTGGCTGTTGTATCTGTCTTAGTTATCTGCTTATTTATCTTAAATCTTCATTTTCTCTTATCTTGGATGACATTTTGGGGCTTTGGAACCGATTACTCAACTTACAATTGTTTCAACATACAATGGTCGTCCTGGAACCGATCAATATTGTAACTTGAGGGACCACTGTACAACCATTTGGCAGATGTTTTTCAGTTCCTCACAATACTATAGATGCCAGAGATGAGCTCTTCTGATCTGGCATTAAGAACTAGATATGTACAGAGGAGACAGACAATAGGAAGTAGGAGCGTATATTATCAATATGAATACTAGGGATGGAAGGGGGTGCAGGCTGTTGTCCTGCAGGCTTTTAGGGAGGGCATACAGTAACTGTCATCTCCTCCAAGTTGTTTGCCACTATAACCTTTCATTGCCTGGGTTTATTTTTGTGTCCATTTCCCCCTCATAATACAAAAATATATTATATACAATATATATTGTGGAATAAGTTGGTGCCACATAAATATCAGGTTATGAACACTGTCCTTGTTTGCTCTGATATTATGCCCGTAAAGCTTGCCATAGGGTTACAGCTTGGTCCAAAGATCACAGTAATGACGCTTGTTTATGGGGCATGCGTCCTCACTATTATTCTCCGCTATCATGAAATGCAGTGATCTCAGATAAGTGGTGAATGTGCTGAGGATTGCAGGTTTCACAGGGTTACGATTCACAGTGACTAGTACACTAACAACATGGGGTGCAGATGTAACCACCTCCCTCTGCAATGCCTGAGGGCCCCGGAGTTATAGTGACATTGTGAGTCATGTGGCGCAGTGTAGAACAGCCTGTAGTGTTATCAGTAGCAGAGCTGAATCTGTTATTTAAAGTTTTTTACACTTTTACTGTATGTCCAATAGACACACTATGAATAACATTGGAGTATTGAGGTCATCTTACCCACATAACAGGTCCCAGGATCCCTTATGTATACCACAAATTGGGCTCCCCTCCCCCATAACATTTGTACGCCATCTTTACGTTTTAACTGTACATTATGGTTACATAATAACATAGGCTTCAATGGGCTGTCCAATTTTGATATTGAGAATCTATCCTCAGGACAAGCTATCAATAGCAGAATGGGGGGTCCGACACCCCCACCCTGACAATCCACTTTCTGATAGCGGAAGTGACAGCGCTGCTCGCATTCACTTCAATAAGAGCAGCACTGTGGTTCCAGCACCCGTTCACTAAACAGTGGATGGAACTGTTCAGTTCCAGCTTCCATCAGGAGTGCAGGGTGTTGGACCCCACTGATCTGATATTGACGGCCTATCCTGAGCATAGGTCATCAATATAAAAATCTGGACAACCCCTTTAAGGTGTCTATACACATTGATTTCAGGAGGACCAGCTGATCATCTTATGTATATGGGGTGTGCAGACTATAGGGCATGCTGAATGTCAATGCCCGATCGTTCTGTTTTCAAGGGATGTAACCTGCCAACAGAGATGTCTGACAGCAGCTTACCGTATTGAGAACACATGCACTCATGGCCCAAGCCAAGCCTGCATGTGTATGGGGGGCGTGAGGATGAATAGTGATCGGATGACAGCTACTGAAGGTGTTTGACCACCTTTACCCAAAGTGCTATGTACAAAAACGTGTATTACAGCTGCCTCATGCCTCTGCTCAGCTACATTTGGAAAAATCAAATCTGAAACATCTGACACTAGTATTTGTCCGAAATAATGAAATAAATTCTAAATGTTGCTGCACAACTCTTTTAAATTTCCAATTATAATGATTTTGACAATGCAGTTCAATAGGCACCTATTATAATACACAGGACAGTGACAATCCTACATGCAGACCTGAAGGGCAGTGTCAGATATATCCAGGGCTGTGTTGTGTGTTGGGTAAGAATATTTTGTATACACGGGGTATCACGGCATGCACTGCTTGTTATTAGTATTACTGTTACACCAGTGTGCTCTTATCTATGGCAACGCCACTTTCGCACTGGGACTCCATCCAGCATGAAGAATGTTGGGGGGCTGATTACCTATCACAGGATTTGTACAGATTTCTATGTCCACCCTTACCTTTCCTCTTGGCTCACAATATACTGAGATGAGTTGCACAAAATGACCCACTTGTAGGATGTTGCATGTAAGGCCTCATGCACACTAATGGTTTTCCGGTCCGCAAAACACGGATACCGGCCGTGGACATGCCAGCCATGGACATTTTCTCTATAGAAACGTCCTATGCTTGTCCATAAAAAGGACAAGTATAGGACATGTTCTGTTGTTTTTTTGCGGGACTACGAAATGAGTGGGTCCACATCCAGTGTTGGACTGGGATGCCTAGGGTCCACCAGTTCTAGGGGCCCACTGTACAACTAAATGCAAATTCTACCTGCTCAGACAGCAGCAAGATGGTCAAGGTGATTGTTTATAGGGGTCCTTGAATGATTTTGAGAAGGCAAGTCCCTGGGGAAAGAGGGTACTTTGTGTCCTACCTCTGTTCCTACAAGTCATCTCAGCCACCTGACGCGTACGCTGGTTGAGATGCTGTAGGCTGCCTCTCTGCATGTAGTAGTACAGTCAGTCTGTTGTGCCATATGCCACTTATGCAAGGGGGGGGGGGAACCATGCAAGGGGCCCACCAGGGGAGTCCCCTTACCAGTGACTGTATTTGTCAGTTATTCCCTTCTTTCTGATCCTCAGCTGTGTCATGTCACCAACACTCTGACGTTCCAAGTAACACAGCATTTATGTGTGGACAGGAAGTCAGTTTCTCTATGTATTCCTATGGGGGCCTCAATGTCAGTCTCATAGGAATGAATAGAGAAGTACTGACTTCCTGTCCTGTGAAGAGGCACAGTATTGGTCACATGACACAGCTGAGAATCAGAAGGGAGGTTATAACTCACAAATACAGTCACTGGTAAGAAGATTACCTTCACTACAGTTTATATCATGTACCTTTCTAACAGGTCAGAGAATTATTTTTTTTTTTGAGGGAGTGTTACTTTAACTATACAGGTTCAATGAAAAAAATGCTGCTCTGCTGTGTGGTTTTCACCCTTTTTAGCTTCTTTACTCAAATCAGTCTGGTGACTCAGCTAGGGTCTCTTCATTTTCTGTGGGCAGGCAACTCTCGTCATATGTGACCTTGAAGTGCCTTTATCTCTTAATCACTGCAATCAGCTATCGCTAACCACTTCCTCAGCTGTATACTGTAGAAAATAGTATTGTAAACAGAACCCCACTGATTCACCTAATAGATAGCACTAATGACCCTCCAGCTTCCTTCTCCTCCATTTCATTGAATTTAGAAGTGGGGATGAATGAATGGTGTGTGTTCTGCTTCACCTGCATCTCTATGAAATCACTAAACCAGGACTGAGAGGTGGAATCTACCATGCATATCGGTCCACCACTGAATGCTGGAGGAGGACCACAATATGGAGGCCAGGACAATCCTCTGTCCCCTTGAAAAAAATGCACTGGCAACAGGTCCACTTTCTGTATACATAGAGCTGCAAATGGAAAACATCAACAACTGAAACTATTTCATCACTGAATACATGAAAATACCTGCTTTTGTCGAGTGACTTTTTCCCTCATAGGGAACCATTATACTTGTAGTTATACAGCAACCATCACCATTGTTGGGACAGCTGCCCTTGGCCAGCGCTGCCCTGCTCTCTACTGTGGGCACGGACGCTGCACTACTCATTATGCCAGTGTGCGCACTTCCAAATCCTTCCCGAGCCAATGGCTAGGTCTCTAGTTATTTTAGGCTCCCTCTCCATACAGAGGGTGTCTGAGGTTTCTGGTGAACAGCAAAGGTGTTGAAATCACCTGCGATTCTTCTGCATTTTGCTTGCATTTATCCTGCATTTGTTGCTGTTTGTGCTATAGCCCTGTACCGGCCCTTCCTGTGTGCTCCTACACTTCCAGTTTTAGTTCAGTTTTAGTTAACCCTGTCCGTCTACCCTGTTCATGTCCCTGTGTCCTCACTTCCACCCAGCCTGACAGTTTGTTCTGTACTTTATTCATCTACACTACCAGTATGCAGTGCGGATCTAGTAACCAGCATTCAAGCCTTAGTGACTGTTCAGACTGCTCCTGCAGCTTTCCTGCAGTTTTGGTGTGTTTTCTATATCCTGAGCTCCTGATGCCTGCACCAGAGTCCCTGACCCTGGTGCGTCTGTTGCCATCTCTACTGGGACTATCCCAGGAGGGAACAGTCTGGTTGTTTCCCTGCAGTAAAGGCCAGGTCATTATACAGGAGTTAAAGGGTGAATACCTGGAGAGCACTGGAATAATGCCCTTAGGGTCAACCCTACACCAAACCAATGGGTCTACACTTGCTGATCTGTAACAACAGTAAAGCCCTGGCCAGCAAATAGCAGTGGACTGAAATATATAACATCATAATAGATATATCATGTATATGAAGAAATAAGAACTCACCTTGACTGGAGCGGTCAGTGGTACAGTTGTATTCAGGATGGTAGACACTGTAATTTCCCCAGGAATATTTAACGGGTCGGGTAGAATTGTAAGAGTTTTTATTTTACCAGGTAGAGTCTCAGCATCACAATTGGCCCATGAGAAACCATTAATCTGTAAAGATATTACGTTACTGTGAAATAATTTAATAGTAAATATCATACTTATAACACTCTATACCCTCTAAGAACATTGCACCATGTGTTCTTTGAACTGAAGCAATGAAAATCTGCATACTTGGACTCTTCAAAGCACAATTCACGGGATATGACCATTTTAAGATTATGTCTACCTTTGCAACCAATTTTTAAGTCAACAATAAAGCAAATTGCAAATAGTCTGCTAAAAATCTACTGTTTGTGTCTACAGCCCCTATTCATTCATGCATCACTATGGTGACAGACTACAAAGAAACCTTGTGTAGTCTGATCTTGCAGTCAAACTCTCTTGCATGCATTCCCTACTAATTGCAAACCTACCGAATGTAGGTGAGCAAGTGAAGAGATGGAAGAAGCATGACTTCAAGATCAGACTACACATGGCCTGTTTGTAGTCTGTAACCATGGAAACACATATCTGTATTTTTTTAATCTTGATTTTTGAACATATAGTAAGACTATTGTTGTACATGTATTTAAATCTGCCAGCAGCATGGTATACAGCAGAAGGAGCTGAGCAGTTTAATGCATAGTTATGTGGAAAAAGGTGCAAATTAACACTGTTTCCAAAAGAAAATAACTGTTCCTCTAGTGCTATCTTTTGGAAGGCAGCTTCGCTATAAGTCAATATCCAAGCTGTTATACAGGCCCGTCTGGAGACACCTATTTCAGGGTGATTGGCCTTCATCATTGTACAGCAGGGAACTGGTTTGGCTGAGAGATAGGCCTCTGTTGAGGATCTGGAGATCCTATTTCTTATTATGGAGAGCGCCTAGTAGGTGTAAGGAACCTTATAGGTCAGGCAATGTTTATCTGGGAAAAAGTCATGGAAATTATCTCTCTTTCCAAAAGAAAAAAGAAAGCTCTGTTTTTAATCTCAATCTCTCTGGGTTTAGGAGTCCACAGGGCAGTCTTACTCCTAAACCCACAATTAGCATGGACTGAGATCATCAAACCACAATTTATACTGAATCTTTTCTCACAAAGCTATATATATCAGTCTACTCACCATGCTGTAGGGCTGTACGTACAAGGCGACAGGTTCCCTTTAAAGAAGAGCCCTGCAAACAGTGGCTTCCCTGTGGTTGCACATCTATAACTCCCAGCACGTCTGGCCAAAAGTTGAAGACTAATGAGACAAGTTCTGTGGTCATATTTTTTTTTATAAATGGAGTTTATTAAAAAGAATGTATCATACTTATCCTGTAGATCAGAGATCTCAAACTCGTGGCCCTACAGCTGTTGTAAAACTACAACTTCCATCATGCCAGGAGAGCCTACAGCTATTGGGGCATGCTGGGAGTTGTAGTTTTGCAACAGCTGGAGGGCCACGAGTTTGAGATCCCTGCTGTAGATCATGGAGACTGTGGCCACTGGGACAGCTCTCCTTGTTCACAAGCAAGACGACTATGACAAATGCATACCATGCGTTTCAGTAAACAAACTGACAAAATGGAAAATCCCTATAAAAACGATACCTTCTATAAAAATTATTTTACAGTAAAATTTACAGGTTAATATTTTGATCATCTAAAGAATGTTAGAACTTACTGAGGTGATCCTCCATTGTAGTCGGTTGACTAATATTCCTGAAGCTGTCACCAATGACACTACAGCAACGCATGCGAAGACAAAACACATATATGTGTGTGCCATTGTGGATGAATGCTGCGCCCAGTCCCAGGGTCTGCACTGGTTAACCTATAGATGCTTCTTTCTCCGCACAGCCAATACAGTCCTGACATGCACCAGCAGAAAGAGGAAGTGCCCTCAAGCTTGACAGCCAGCCAATCACATGACACTGCAGCTCAATAGGCTGCCTTGTTATGTACTGTGTGACCAGCAGCATTATGGTAGTGACAAATAAGCTACAGTAGCAGGTGCGCTGCTGCCCTCTGCTGTTAGCAAATGCAAAATACTCCTTTTGCTAATTTATTTGGCCATGAAACACTTCTACATTGCTTTTCCACCAAAAATGAACGTTTTCCCTTACTATTTTTGAGCTATAAGGACACTCTAATATTTTCAAAACTTTTCTTATATTTTCCTATAGGCATGTATAAGGGATTGTGTTTTTTGTGAGACAAATTGTATTTTTTAATGGCGCCTTTAAAAAAAAAAAAAAAAATTATTCTTTTTTTCTGGTGGGGGGGGGATGGTGAATAGAGAAAAAATAGAAATTATTCAATTTTTTACTTAATTTTGTTTTAGTCCCACAGGACCAGGGAACTACCGTTTTCTCATTCATTATTATCTTCCTAGCACCCTGTCAGCACCTTACATTCACAGGGACCAGGTGACAGAGAGAGTCCTCTTCCTCTGTCAAACCACCCTCTGCTGCAATTGATTATTGCCATACCTCACAAATTTTGAAAAGCCCAGAGGGATAATAGCAGCAGCATGCATGGCAATACCGTAATCATTCCCTCTTAGTGTCTCCTTACAGTAGTTTTGCCCCCTTATAGCCCATATGCAGCAGATATGAGCCGTTTGTGACTCATCAATATGTTTTTGGTTGGGGTCTGACACCTGGGACCCCCGCCTGCAAGCTCTTCTGCCTTTTCTCTGCTTTTCCTTGGTCAGTGATGTCACGTTTATTGCTCACGTAGCCCCGGAGCAGCTCAGCCCCATTCAAGTGAAGGAGGCTGAGCTGCAATAACAAGCACAGCTTCTATACAATTTATGCCGCTGTGCTTGGTGAGCTGTGAGAAGGCTCTCACAGGAGCACCAGTGCCTTCTCAAACAATTGATCTGAGGGAGACCTTGGTGTTGGACCACCACCAATCAGATACTGATTACCTATCCAGAGAAAACCCTTTTAAAATATCAGAAAACCCTTTTAAAAGTGTTATACTCCTTTACTATTGATAGCTCTCTCAAAAATTCAGGTTGGATTTAGATTCTAATAAATCAATTCTAAAATTTCTAATCTGGAGGTTGTTGTTCAATCTGGAGATATGTGAGAGATGAAATTCATTTTTTGTATCATTAAGAAGCTAAATTGAAATTATATATTCTTAAAATAATAAATTATATATATTCGCTAGCAGCTTACAAGAATTAGTAGCTAAATTAATTGTGTAGACATTGTAAACCACTTCTTCTTTCATTATGAGTCAGAATACATGCATTTGAACTTTTGACTTCCTCTTAAGGCGGATACATCTGTCTGCTTTAGAGAGAAATTGTGAACATACAGTTTCACTACCCAAAATTCAGAAAATGTCAAAGGAACTATGATTTGCATCATGGACAATCTATTTCTGGAAATGTTTTTGTGGTTTCTGCCTATAAAATGTACAATGTTATCACAATAAAGAGGGAATCTGCCTACTGACATCTTGTCTGTGTGTGTCAGTTCAGATTTCTCATTGGAGAGCTCTCCAGCACGTACTAACTAATTTGGACTCCATCAATCATAGGTAGGGGTTTTTCCCCAACAAAATCTGGCGCTCAACGAGGGGCTCGACTAAAGGACACTTCATCTGGTCTCCGACAAATTGGACGTTCCGGTCCGGGACTTGCAGATATAACAAATAGCGCTAAAAGGTAAGAGACTTTATCTTACATTATATCTGTGTCTCCCTGAGTGGTTTGTCCGGTTCGAGGATCTGGTGAATTGAATGTACGTATACGTCCTTTGATAGTTGAGCCTATTTTTGGTAAGAACCTGAAAATGACTATGATTGATGGATTTTGAGACTTAAGAGATGAACAGTTTTGATTGGGAAGTCTTTGGTTTAGTTTTGGGAGTTTTGGTATATGTTTCATTTGTTCTTTATTGTATGTGGAAAATCTTAGAACATTACAGAAAGGGTAATCAAAGTCCTTGGACTCCAATGTCCGGTTTGTAAGGTTTTGATTGATTAAGAAACTCAGTAAAAGAATACATTATGTAAATAATGGGGAAATTCTTAGGAAACTGAGCATATAGACGTCTGAATAATTGTTTAACTTTCTGTGGAAAAATTTTAGATTGACATACAAAATGGGGAACAATTTCAGTGTACCAGAGGGTTACAAAACAGCTAAGACTTTAGTCGAAGAGAGGGGAGGAAAAGAAGGTTTGAAAAACATTGACAGGGTGTTGGAGAAGGTAGGAATGAAAAATGGAAATTTAAATGTGGATACTTGGGAAACATTTAAAAGGACACATTGTGGTTGGATAAAGGATCAAGGATGTGAAGAAGTAGTAGATATTTGGGTCAAAGTGGCCAGAGAGGTTGAAAATGAAGGGTGGAGAGGAGAAGTAGTTAGAAATAGACTGTTGTATACTCAGAAGTCAAAAGACAATGTTGTTGACGAACGACCACCTCCATATCCAACTGCCCCTAAACCTCCAACAGAAAATAGACTGGAGGGATGGACTTGTAATGTTTGTGACAATCAGAATCCAGACTGGGCCAAAATGTGCCGATTCTGTGGTGCCCCCCGACCCCACAGACCTGTTGGACTCTACCCCATTCTGACTAAGACAAGACTACTACCTAGACCCACAACAGGACAACAGGGGGTGACAGCAGAAGGACCTGATACAACCTTAAGACCACCTGGACAGGTCCTTGGAGCGGCTGGTCGGAATCAGGAACCTGAATTCCTTCATGCCACTGTGACTGAGTACCACCCCTGGAGTCCGAAAGACCAACTCGGACTCTTGACCCGACTACCAGACCCCCTGACAAGACCTATGCCTACTTCTAGGACTCTTGAACAGATACAGGTGACGTATGGGGCTACGTGGACTGACCTGAGAGATCTGATGTTGTTGAAAATGGGTGAGTCACAATATCAAATGTTGAATGACTTTATGAACGAACACAGAAATGTCCCCATGGATATCATGACTAGAGACTGGATCAAGACTTTACAGTCTGGGACTGAATTTGTCAGAGTTTTTACACAGTGGGCACGTGCAAGGGAGGAAGAAAGTTCCCGAAGTCTTAAAGATGTAGTACAGGGTCCTCAGGAGACTGTAGAGACTTATGCTGCGGGACTAAGGACTGTCTGGACTGACATGGGTTGGGATCAAGCTGGGAACATGGGGGAAAAACTGTTGACATCTGCATTCATGGAGGGGCTTCGACCTGCCCTCCAGGCTAAGTTGAAAGCTTGCAAACCTGAATGGCGTGTGACCCCTCTGACCCAGTTAATTGCTGCAGCAAAAGGGTTAGAATTAGACATGAAGAAAAATCCTGCCCCAGTTAAATTCATGCAGCAGGGCACCGGTACCAAGCCCAAACGTGATTTTAAATGTTACAATTGTGGCAAACCTGGTCACATGAAGAGAGATTGCAGGGCTCCCAGGAAATCTAGAGAAAATGGTGATCAATCTAGTCCACGATCACCACAATCTTCAGACTAGGATACTGGTACCCCCGTGATGGTTCTGCCTGTAAAAGTAGAGTCCGTGGGCCCCCAAATACATATCCCAGTATCCCTAGGAAATAAAAAGGCAGTACCATTCCTGGTCGACACGGGGGCAGCCAAAACAGTTGTTGACCAGAACTTTTTAAAATCCTATCAACTCAGTCCATATCATGTCCCAGCCGTAGGCTTCACTGGGGAAATTGTGTTTGTCCGTGAATCTGAACCGGTCAAACTAAAAATTAAAGATAGTACTGTTATTACCCAAGTTTTAGTGAAGGATGATCTCCCTGAACCTATTCTGGGAACTGATGTACTCCAGGCGCTCGGGGCCAGTATCCATCTACACCCAGATGGAACTAGTCACGTAGACTTTGGAGCCCCAGAAGAAGTTCTTTGCCCAATGATAGCTTCTATAACGGTGGCTGAAACAAATCTTCCTGATTGGACAGAATCTGAAAAGAGTCTGCTCAGCCAGGTCCCCGAGAGCCTTTGGGCTACCTCAAAGACTGACATAGGCAAATTACCTGTGTCCCCTGTGATGGTATCTCTAAAGCCCGGTTGTCAGCCCCCGCAAGTTAAACAGTATCCATTGAGTCATGCTCAGGAGATAGCAGTGTCCAGTCAAATAGGTGATTTTCTCCAAGCAGGAGTTCTCATCAGGACTGTGTCCCCGGCCAACACTCCTCTATTTCCAATAAAGAAGAAGGCTGTTAAGGGTCAGCCAGTCACATATCGAATGGTCCATGATCTTCGAGAGGTCAACAAAGTCACAGTCCTGCAAACCCCAATAGTGCCCAATCCGCACACTCTGCTGTCCCAGGTTCCATCCACAGCTACCTGTTTTACTGTGATTGACCTGGCAAATGCATTTTTCAGTGTGCCCCTGCATCCAGATTGTCAGTATCTTTTTGCTTTTACTTTCAAGGGGAACCAGTATACATGGACTGTTTTACCCCAAGGGGCTCAGAACTCACCCACCATGTACACTCAAGCCCTACAGTCTGTCCTAACCAACTGGTCCCCTCCTAGAACTGTGGTTTTACTGCAATATGTCGATGACTTACTTTTGTGTGCTGATACAGAGACCAGCTGTCAAGCTGCCACTCTGTCACTCCTAATTTTTCTTCAAGAAAATGGGTGCAAGGCCTCAAAACAAAAACTGCAGTTTTGTAAGGACAAGGTGACATTTCTTGGACACTGCCTCTCACACGGTGCTCGGCACCTCACTCCTGAACGCAAGGAGGCAGTGGAAAAGATACAGGTGCCTAAGGGAGCACAGAACTTGAGAGTATTTTTGGGTCTTGTCTCATACTGCCGCCCCTGGATACGGCACGCATCTATGTTAATGCAGCCTCTCTATGATTGTTTGTCTTCTGATCCCTTTCATCTTACAGAAGAAGCTGTTAATAACTTTCATACTTTGAAACTGTGCATCATGTCTGCCCCAGCTCTGGGCATTCCAAAATATGATGAACCTTTTTGTTTATTTTGCTCTGAAATGCAGGGACATAGCACTGCTGTGCTGACTCAGAAACATGGAGATCGGCAACGCCCCATTGCCTACTTTTCTGCCCGCCTCGATCCTGTTGCTAGAGGCGCCCCCTCTTGTGTCAGGGCAGTAGCGGCAGTGCAGGCCATGATTGAAAAAGCTTCTGAAATTGTTCTGGACTACCCTGTAACTGTACAAACTCCTCATGACATTCAAGGCATTCTCACTCAAGTGCAACCAAAACATATCTCCATGGCCAGACAACTGAGACTCCAGTGTGCACTCCTCATGCCTGCAAACATCTCATTCAAACGATGTACTACTCTGAATCCTGCTACTCTGTTACCGATTACAGATTCAGAAATGGGGGAGGGAGGTGTATCAGAACTTTTAACTGATCTTGTTGAACATGACCCTCATGATTGTGTACAATTAATGCAGCAGGAAACGTCTGGTTTTGAACATGTTCATGAAAAACCTCTTCCTAATCCTGATTTTGAGTATTTTGTAGATGGAAGCAGATTTATGGGGGAAGACGGCCGTTTCCATACTGGATATGCAGTGGTCACACAGCACGAGGTAGGTAAAGCCGAACCACTCCCACCTCACGTGTCAGCACAAGAGGCGGAGCTGAAGGCACTCACTGAGGCGTGTAAAATGGCCAAGGGAAAGAAGGTGAACATCTACACAGACTCAAGGTATGCTTTCGGTATTGCACATGACTATGGACCTATTTGGCGGGCCAGGGACTTCCTAACATCTGCAGGCCAGCCTATAAAGAATAAAGACACTGTACTAGAACTTATGAACTCTCTGTTGTTACCAGAGGAAGTTGCTATCATCAAGGTCAAGGCACACACCAGGCAAAGCACTGTGGAGGCAAAAGGTAACGATCGAGCTGACAAAGCGGCCAAACAAGCCGCACTACAGCCCGTAAAGACTGTCCCCACTCCGGTAAAAATCCTGAAGCCTGAAGACGTGTCTGTAAGTATGCTCCAGAAAATGACTGATCAGGCCCCTCCTGAGGAAAAAGAACTTTGGGCAAAGCACGGGGCCAAGGTTGATGAACAAGGAATCTGGAGAAACAAAGAAAGGACTTGTTTACCTCGTCCAATGTATCCTGCTATGGCACAGGAGGCCCATGGGCCTACCCATCTGTCTAAAGGTGCTATGGTAAGTCTTGTAAATGCCGGTTGGATTGCTCCAGGGTTTTCTACGGTAGCAGCTCGGTTTGTACAAGGGTGCATGATTTGTGCACTGAATAATCCCGGTCAAGTGGTGAAGACTCCAAGCAAGCACACCCCGAGGCCATTTTACCCATTTCAGAGACTGCAGATAGACTATATACAACTACCTAAGGTAGGTGTGTATGAGTTTGTTCTTGTGTGTGTTGATCTCTTTTCAGGATGGCCGGAAGCTTTCCCAGTAGCAAAGGCAAATGCAAAGAATACTGCCAAGAAACTGGTCAGTGAGCTGGTGTGCAGGTACGGTGTTCCTGAAGTCATTGAGTCAGATAGGGGGTCCCATTTCACAGGAGAAGTAATGAGGGAAGTCATGCAGGCACTAGGGGTCACTCAAGCATTTCATACGGTCTACCATCCCGAAAGCAACGGCAGAGTCGAACGCCTTAACGGCACCTTGAAGTTAAAAATCCAGAAAGCCATGCAGGAAACCCAAAGACCTTGGCCTGAATGCCTGCCCCTTGCCCTATATTCTGTTAGGACCATTCCCAACCGAAAAACAGGACTGTCTCCTTTTGAGATTTTGTTTGGGTGCGCTCCCAGACTTGGGTTGTACTTCCCCCAGCAGCTGCAAATGAACAATGACAATCTCGCTGGGTATGTCCAGGCCCTCACAAAACGGCTTGAACATACTCATAAACAAGTGTTTGCTTCACTTCCAGATCCTGACTCAGTAGAAGGAACTCACAGCTTGCAGCCCGGAGACTGGGTGGTGATAAAGAGGCATGTGAGAAAAGGACTAGATCCAAGGTTCGACGGTCCCTTTCAAGTATTATTGACTACCCACACTGCTGTAAAGGTTGAAGGAAAACCCAACTGGATCCACGCTTCTCACTGCAAGAAAGTCCCAGAACCACAGGATGAAGATCCTCCTGTTGACAGTGGCTCTGACCTTGAGCGTGTCAGCAGTATTTCGTCAACTAAATAATGAATGGGACAATGCTTTGATACGGCACCATCAGGTGCTGTTTGAAGGACTAAACGATACTGAAAAGTTGAAGGACTGTTGGATATGTACTCACAGTCCTGTGAGTTCAGCCAGTATGCCTTATTTCGTCGTACCTCTCAATCTTTCTGAACTGATTGAACTGGCCAACTCTACTATCTTTTTCTCAGGCATGAAACGGGTTAGACCTTATAAAACTAGAGACAGGGAAGTACCCTTGCCCGTTGCAGGATGGGTTGAGCCCCCCTGGCTCATGGTGAACCGATCAGGGCCACCAGTTGATTATAGCTCAACCCCCTGGAACGAGAACATGTGGTGCAATGTGTCATGCTTTCCAAATTGGACACACTGTTATTGCTTGCAAATACAGTCAAAGGGTATGTCTTTTAGTCCTCATAACAAATCTGGCTGCAATGACTCTAACCCAAACAGCCTGGTGCAGTGTGTTGGTATAGATCCCATAAATGGTAAGAATCTGGCCTGCAACAACCGTACCTTATCTGAATTAATTGATGGAATAACCTCTAACTCCTCAGAGGGTCAGGAAAAAGGACAAAAGCTGGCAGAAGGTGTACTTCTAGCCCGGTTGATAACTCAGTTGTTTAACAGTACGGTGGTTGCAGTCCCAGAAGATATATTCCTGGTCTGTGGGCATAAAGCATACAAGTGGTTGCCCAGAAATGTCACTGGTTTATGTACAATGGCCCGGCTCACCCCTGCAACCTTCATAATACCCCATTCCAGCATAGATATTAACGCTGTACCTAAACATACTCTGTATCGAAGGGCCAAGGACAATATACCCAGACCAAATGGTAAACCCCATGTAGTAGAGATGAGCATCTCCAATAAGTTTTTCAGTACTTTGTTCTTGTACCCCATGGTAATGCAGATGTGGGACAAGCTGGTGGTGGCAACTGATTATTTGGATGATCAGATATGGGAGGTGCTAAAACTCATGAACACCTCTAACATTGTACAAAACCAGATAATCATTGTCACTAATCAACACACTTTGGTTTTAGACTACCTGACAGCAAAGGAAGGAGGTATGTGTCAGGTTATAGGACCCGCTTGTTGTCATTATATAGATCCCCAAGGTAACCTACAGGTAAAAGCTGGAATAGAAAAAGTGAAAGACATGAGAAACAAATGGTTACAGGAACATAGTGTAGGGAAGGATTCATGGTGGGAGGACACCTTTTCCTTCTTCAACCCTTCAAACTGGTTCAAAAATTTTGGAGGTTGGATCATGGGAATTTTACAAATAATTGTCCAAGTTGCCATAGTTATCCTTATTATATATGTGTTGCTTAAGCTACTGTTTATGTGCATAAAGAAAGTATGTACCAAGAAAAGAGATTATAGAGACTATTGAGAAGATCTTCTGTCCTGCATCAGCTGCAGAACTGAAGATATCTCAAAATGGGGGAATTGTGAGAGATGAAATTCATTTTTTGTATCATTAAGAAGCTAAATTGAAATTATATATTCTTAAAAATAATAAATTATATATATTCGCTAGCAGATTACAAGAATTAGTAGCTAAATTAATTGTGTAGACATTGTAAACCACTTCTTCTTTCATTATGAGTCAGAATACATGCATTTGAACTTTTGACTTCCTCTTAAGGCGGATACATCTGTCTGCTTTAGAGAGAAATTGTGAACATACAGTTTCACTACCCAAAATTCAGAAAATGTCAAAGGAACTATGATTTGCATCATGGACAATCTATTTCTGGAAATGTTTTTGTGGTTTCTGCCTATAAAATGTACAATGTTATCACAATAAAGAGGGAATCTGCCTACTGACATCTTGTCTGTGTGTGTCAGTTCAGATTTCTCATTGGAGAGCTCTCCAGCACGTACTAACTAATTTGGACTCCATCAATCATAGGTAGGGGTTTTTCCCCAACAAGATACCAACAGGCACAACATGGATTTAAATGCACCTGTTAGCTATGGTGATTTTTTTTTTAGTTAGTTCTCATGCATAATGTGTAGTTGTTCCAACATAGAGTCTTTACCCCAGCAGCAAAAAACAAGATCTCAGCAGTCACATACTTCATAACTGTAGCCAGGTACACTGGAGCAACGCCGCTGAAGTGTCAGCCATAATTCTGTTTCCTCAGAAATCAGTGTATATGACAAAGCTCAAACTTCATTCCAGCTCTAGATGTTCTGCTGCTCCTTACTGTGGTTGTGCTCCTCACTATGTGGCTTCATGGCATGTTCAAAAGGATCAAGTGGCTACTACATAAGACAAGGTTGACCAGAGTAGCTGCAGTATCCCACTACTATGGTAGTGGTACACTGCAAAAGGTTAAAAATGCGCTTCTTGTAATGTATTTTTGGTGCACAAGGAGTTAATAGGCCTTAGTTACTATCACTAGTTGGGGCTTTGCATTTCTCCACATAGGGAACAGTTAGGTCAGAGAGACAGCATCTAGACAGTGATGAGTACAGATGCATCGGAACACAGCCCTGGATCACAATACCAGCCAGAGAAGAGCAATGAGAAAAGTACAACAGATATACTTGAAAGACATTTCAGTGTTGAAAGAAGGTGTGTGTAGAAGCTCTGTGAAGATAAACTGTCTGAAAGGGTTTACAGGCTCTACAGCAAACTTGCTCAGGAGATTGACTTCTTACAGTACCTGGACATACATTAGAAAACGGCCTGACCAGCTGTAAGAAGAATACCATATCCTGCTGAGGACTTTGTAGAAATTATAACTGTTTTTATGGTCACCCGTGCAAGAAATTCACAATATTCTTAATTTCCCCTGAGAGGTATCCTAGGGACGTCAAATATTAATAACTAGAGATGAGCGAGTAGTGAAATATTCGAAAGTTCGAAATTCGATTCGAATAGACCGCGATATTCGACTATTCGACCGAATATCGAATCCCATTAAAGTCTATGGGAAAAAAATGCTCGCCACTTGGAAATCTCAATTCGACCACTTGGAGGTCACCAAGTCCACCCTGAAACCTCAGAAAAGGATGCCAACACTGCTGGAATGCAACTGGGACAGCAGGGGAAGCATGTCTGGGTGCATATAACGGGCCCAAGTCGCACTATTACGCCACTATCACAGCCTCTCAACAATACACTCCAAAGACAATATAACCTCTCTGTAAAGTGAGACCATACAAGGAAACCTTCTTTCCTCTACATTGCCATGGACCCCAAGCCAAACTAGACAAAAAAGAAGATAATATTCTGCACCCCTTAAAATCACGTTGCCTATGACAACCACAGATGGCATAGGCAAGGGGAAAGCAATCAAGCCATCACTATTTTTCCCTCTGTGCCATCCCTGCCTTGCCCAGGCACATGTCCCAAAACATCATCCACGCCCGAGTAACACGGTTACTGCAAAAGGCCATTTGACCACCAACACTTTGGTTTGAGGCCGGGGATGCTACATCTCCCTGACAGCACACTGGGTGAATGTTGTGGAGGCGGGGACGGGCAAACCTGCTACCCCCACCCAAGTTTTGGGCCTTGGTTCTGTCTGGATTTCCGCAACCCTTACAGACAGCTCGGCAAACCCCTCCTTCTCCTTCTAGATTTGTTAAATCTGTCCACCACCCAGTCAAGTCCACAAAGTCCAGTCTCGTCGATAGCCTGCAGAAACTGCAGGGACCTCACTCTGACCCTCCTTCCTCCCACCCTGCCCAATGTTATCAACCCAGTGTTCCCACCCATGCAAGAATCGCAAGAGCTATCTGAGGATTTTGTTTGTTCTGATGCCCAAACACTGGAGCAAGCTCCATCTCTAGCTGATGGTGGTGTGGAACGGGCACTAAAGTGTAAAATGATTAGGGACGATGATGAGACACAGTTGCCAGCAAGGGAGGCTGTTGGAGCAAAGTGAGGCAGTGTAAGAGGAGGTGGTTGAGTATGACGAAGTCAGTGACCCAACCTGGCCCAGTGTCATGTCTAGCAGGTAAAGCAGTGGGGATGTTGAGGGATGCGTAGGACCGCAAAAGGCAGGAAGAGGCCGTGGCTGGCCAGAGGCTCATGGAGAAGGCAGGCTAGAGCCCGCAGGGCCGCATCTCTTCCCTATAACAGGCCCCCACACAAAGCTCTCCCATCGAGGGCTCTTAGGTCCTTGTTGTGAAAATATTTTAATGAGTGCGCAAAGTTAGCTTGAGGTGAGCCCTCGAAAAAATTATATGGAGGCCCAAGAGGTGAGCCCTCGAAAAAATTAAGTGGAGGCCAAAGAGGTGAGACCTCTTAAAAATTGTATTAAGGCCCAAGAGGTGAGCCATAATAAAAATTGTTTGTAGGCCCAAGAGGTGAGACCTCTTAAAAATTGTTTGTAGGCCCAAGAGGTGAGCCATGATAAAAATTGCTTGTAGGCCCAAGAGGTGAGCCATGATAAAAATTGCTTGTAGGCCCAAGAGGTGAGCCATGATAAAAATTGCTTGTAGGCCCAAGAGGTGAGCCATAAATTTTTTTTTTTTTTTTACGGAGAAATTCTACGGCGGTTAAGGAGGAGGTGGAGGAGGAAATGGCACTTCATACAGATGGCACTTCACTTTTGGCTGCTTTCCACTGTTGGAGAAGCAAAGTCCGGGTCAATCCACTTGCTGTTCATTTTGATTAGCGTCAGCCTGTTGGCACTGTCGGTTGACAGGCGGCTACGCTTATCGGTTATAATGCCCCCGGCTGCGCTGAACACCCTTTCTGATAGCACGCTGGCGGCAGGGCAGGCAAGCACCTCCAAGGCGTACAGGGACAGTTCCAGCCAGGTGTCCAACTTGGAGACCCAGTAAGTGTAGGACACCGAGGGATCGGGGAGGACAGGGGTACGGTCTGCCAGGTACTCCCGCAACATCCGCCGATACTTGTCCCTCCTGCTGATAGCGGGCCCCGCAGTGATGGAAGTTGCACGAGGGGGTGCCATGAACGTGTCCCACACCTTGGAGAGTGTTCCCCTGGTGGCTGTGGGCCTGATCGATGTTGTGGGACTCTGGGAGACCCTCTCCTCTCTGCCGCCAGCGATGGTGGGTGGGAAAATCTCCATCATGTTCTGCACGAGTTCCCTCTGGTATTCCAGCAATCGATTCGTCCTCTCCTCTACCGGAATAAAAGAGGAGACGTTATCTTTATACCGGGGGTCCAGGATTGCGAAGACCCAGTACAGTTTGTTCTCTACTATCCGGACAACACGTGTGTCCCGGGAAAAGCAGCCCAGCATGAAGTCAGCCATGTGTGCCAGACTCTGAATAGGCATGACGTCACTGCCCCCACCAGAAGGATCACTTGCCATTTCCTCCTCTTCCTCTTCCGTCTCCTCTCCGCCCCATCTGCGCTGAACCAATGGGACGCACACAGCCTGACTGCTACCCTCGCCGCCAGCATCCTCCTCCTCTTCCACAGCCACCTCCACGTCGTCCTCCTCCTCCTCCTCCTCCTCCTCCTCCTGCAACTGCCACCGAGAAGCAGACAAAAGTGTGGTCTGACTGTGTAGCTCTGTTGCGTCTCCTCCTACCCCCGTCTCCTCTGCGTGCAATGCGTTCTCCCTTATTGCGATGAGCGATTCTTTAAGGACGCATAGGAGCGGGATGGTTACGCTCACTATAGCGTCCTCGCTGCTGACCTTCTTGGTGGACTCCTCAAAGATACGCAGTACATCGCATATGTCTGCCATCCATGGCCACTCGTGGTTGGCAAACTGAGGGAGCTGAGTTGGAGGCACGCGTGGATTCATAATCTGGTACTCCATCAATGCTCTCTGCTGCTCACACACCCTGGCCAACATGGAATAGGTGGAATTCCAGCGAGTCGGCAGGTCGCACAACAGCCGATGTTCAGGCAAATGGAGGCGTTGCTGGAGTTTTTTTAAGCTAGCAGCAGCTACAGTTGACTTCCGAAAGTGAGCGCACAAGCGCTGCACTTTCACCAGTAGCTCTGCCAGGTTGGGGTAAGTCTTTAGAAATTTTTGGACTACCAGATTAAAAACGTGGGCCAGGCATGGTACGTGATTGAGTTCGGCAAGCTCCAGAGCCGCCACCAGGTTACGGCCGTTATCGCACACGACCATGCCTGGTCCTAGCTGCAGTGGCGACAGCCACATCTCCGTCTGCTGCAATATGGCGTCCCTCACCTCTGGGGCGCTGTGCTTCATGTCGCCCAAGCTGATGAGCTTAAGCACCGCCTGCTGACGTCTCCCCGCGCCAGTGCTGCAACGCTTCCAGCTAGCGGCTGAGGGCGATGTTAAGGCAGAGGAGGAGGAGGAAGAGGAGGGGGGGTTTATCAGAACCCCTGCTGGCAATCTTGGGCGGGGGTGGTAGGTAGGCCGTCTCTCTTTGCGACCCCGTCCCCGCTTCCACAACATTCACCCAGTGTG
The DNA here is from genome assembly GCA_900303285.1 of Rhinella marina. NCBI lineage: Eukaryota > Metazoa > Chordata > Amphibia > Anura > Bufonidae > Rhinella > Rhinella marina. The sequence goes on from ONZH01013842.1 coordinate 367,253, forward strand.
CCGTCAAAGAGATATATCGTCCCTGGCCGCAAGCGCTTGTCCACGAGTCGGTGGTCAAGTGGACCTTTGCGCTGACTGCGTACCTCAGGGCCCGCCTGATGTTACGCGACACGTGCTGGTGCAGGGCGGGGACGGCACTCCGGGAAAAGTAGTGGCGGCTGGGGACGGAATAGCGACTGCCTGCTGCCGGGAACAGCTTCGGCCCTGCTGGCTGTGGCCTCACTTCTCTGTCTGGACTGTCCTCTGCCTGTGGACATCCCTCTGCCTGTGGACATCCCTCTGCCTGTGGACATCCCTCTGCCTCTTGCTGCCTTTTTCGGTGCTGCGCAGACCACCACCTCTCCACTGCTTTCCCCGCTGGACATCACCCCTGGCCAAGTGGGGTCGGTCATTTCGTCATCCACCACCTCCTCTTCCACTTCCTCACTCTGCTCCTCCTCCTGCCCACTGGACATTCCAACAGCCTCCCTTGATGGCAACTGCGTCTCATCATCATCATCGCTCATGATAACAGATGCTGGTTCAGGGTCCACATCAGCAGGAGATGGCGAATACTCAAGTGGTTGGGCATCACTACAAACAAATTCCTCTGGTAGCTCCAGGGATTCTTCCGGCACATCTGAAAAAGGACCCGAAAAGAGCTCCTGGGAGGGGTCAAGGGTGGGATGACTCTGTTGGCCAGGTGTGGAGGAAGGAGGGTCAGAGTGAGACTGTGTGGATGACTGGCTGGTGGACAACTGTGTGGAAGCGTTATCGGCTATCCATTGCACCACCTGTTCACACTGCTCAGGCCTCAACAGCGGTGTAACCCGCCCCCTGCTTAACTGTCCCATAAAGGCAGGGATTCTGGATGAGCGGAATCCTGGCTGCCCCTCACCAGCATGCATTGTATCCCCACTGGCTTCAACAAGGCCCCCAACAGCATTTCCGCGCCCCCGTCCTCGTCCGATTCCGCTAGCCCTCCGCATTTTTTTTTTTGGTTACAATATTTGGCGTACACAGCCGTATACTACCAGGTCAGACGGTGTGTATTAACACCACGTATATAAAAGAGTTTTGCAGGCACGCAGAACGCACAGTACAGGTGCCAAATAAAAGGCCTTTTTTTTAAATATGTCTGATTACACAGCCGTGTACTAACAGGTCAGACGGTGGGTATTAACAGCACGTATATAAAAGAGTTTTGCAGGCACGCAGAACGCACAATACAGGTGCCAAATAAAAGGCCTTTTTTTTAAATATGTCTGATTACACAGCCGTGTACTAACAGGTCAGACGGTGGGTATTAACAGCACGTATATAAAAGAGTTTTGCAGGCACGCAGAACGCACAGTACAGGTGCCAAATAAAAGGCCTTTTTTTAAATATGTCTGATTACACAGCCGTGTACTAACAGGTCAGACGGTGGGTATTAACAGCACGTATATAAAAGAGTTTTGCTGGCACGCAGAACGCACAGTACAGGTGCCAAATAAAAGGCCTTTTTTTTAATATTTCTAGGTACACAGCCGTGTACTACAAGGTCAGACGGTGTGTATTAACACCACGTATATAAAAGAGTTTTGCAGGCACGCAGAACGCACAATACAGGAGCCAAATAAAAGGACTTTTTTTTTTATATTTCTAGGTACACAGCCGTGTACTACAAGGTCAGACGGTGTGTATTAACACCACGTATATAAAAGAGTTTTGCTGGCACGCAGAACGCACAATACAGGAGCCAAATAAAAGGCCTTTTTTTAAATATTTCTAGGTACACAGCCGTGTACTACAAGGTCAGACGGTGTGTATTAACACCACGTATATAAAAGAGTTTTGCAGGCACGCAGAACGCACAGTACAGGTGCCAAATAAAAGGCCTTTTTTTTTAATATTTCTAGGTACACAGCCGTGTACTACAAGGTCAGACGGTGTGTATTAACACCATGTATATAAAAGAGTTTTGCAGGCACGCAGAACGCACAATACAGGAGCCAAATAAAAGGACTTTTTTTTTAATATTTCTAGGTACACAGCCGTGTACTACAAGGTCAGACGGTGGATATTAACAGCACGTATATAAAAGAGTTTTGCAGGCACGCAGAACGCACAATACAGGTGCCAAATAAAAGGCCTTTTTTTAATATTTCTAGGTACACAGCCGTGTACTACAAGGTCAGACGGTGTGTATTAACACCACGTATATAAAAGAGTTTTGCAGGCACGCAGAACGCACAATACAGGAGCCAAATAAAAGGACTTTTTTTTTTAATATTTCTAGGTACACAGCCATGTACTACAAGGTCAGACGGTGGATATTAACAGCAGGTATATAAAAGAGTTTTGCAGGCACGCAGAACGCACAGTACAGGTGCCAAATAAAAGGACTTTTTTAAAAAAATAATTCTAGGTACACAGCCGTGTACTACCAGGTCAGACGGTGTGTATTAACACCACGTATATAAAAGAGTTTTGCTGGCACGCAGAACGCACAGTACAGGTGCCAAATAAAAGGCCTTTTTTTTTAATATTTCTAGGTACACAGCCGTGTACTACAAGGTCAGACGGTGTGTATTAACACCATGTATATAAAAGAGTTTTGCAGGCACGCAGAACGCACAGTACAGGTGCCAAATAAAAGGCCTTTTTTTTTAATATTTCTAGGTACACAGCCGTGTACTACAAGGTCAGACGGTGTGTATTAACACCATGTATATAAAAGAGTTTTGCAGGCACGCAGAACGCACAATACAGGAGCCAAATAAAAGGACTTTTTTTTAATATTTCTAGGTACACAGCCGTGTACTACAAGGTCAGACGGTGGATATTAACAGCACGTATATAAAAGAGTTTTGCAGGCACGCAGAACGCACAGTACAGGTGCCAAATAAAAGGACTTTTTTTAAAAAATATTTCTAGGTACACAGCCGTGTACTACAAGGTCAGACGGTGGATATTAACAGCACGTATATAAAAGAGTTTTGCAGGCACGCAGAACGCACAATACAGGTGCCAAATAAAAGGCCTTTTTTTTAAATATGTCTGATTACACAGCCGTGTACTAACAGGTCAGACGGTGGGTATTAACAGCACGTATATAAAAGAGTTTTGCAGGCACGCAGAACGCACAGTACAGGTGCCAAATAAAAGGCCTTTTTTTTAAATATGTCTGATTACACAGCCGTGTACTAACAGGTCAGACGGTGGGTATTAACAGCATGTATATAAAAGAGTTTTGCAGGCACGCAGAACGCACAGTACAGGTGCCAAATAAAAGGACTTTTTTTTAAATATGTCTGATTACACAGCCGTGTACTAACAGGTCAGACGGTGGGTATTAACAGCACGTACATAAAAGAGTTTTGCAGGCACGCAGAACGCACAATACAGGTGCCAAATAACAGGACTTTTTTTTTAAATATGTCTGAGTACACAGCCGTGTACTAACAGGTCAGACGGTGGGTATTTACACCTGGTATACAAAAAGGGTATTGCAGGCACACAGAACCCAGAACACTAGAGCCAAAGAAACTGTATTTAAAAAAAAAAAATGTACACAGCCGTATACTGCCAGAAGATCAGATGGTGCATATACACACTAGGTATATAACAGGGTTTTGCAGCCAAAAAGACCGCAGAACAGTAGTGCCAAATATAGTTTGGTATGTAGCAGAGCACCTAATACACCACTAATGCCTCTCTCTGTCCCTACTCCAGCAGCTATCCCTGAATACAGCAGCCGTTCTCTGCAGAGTGTATATAGTAGTAAAGCTATCACTGTACTGCACTATAGTAGCCCTGATAAGGGCTTTTAACCCCTTCGCGACCAGCGCCGTACATGTACGGCGCTGGGGCGATGCGGGCACATGGCGCCCGCTCGCGGGTACGGCGGGCGTCATGGCCGGCAAGTCTCTGCTGTTTCTAACAGCAGAGACTTGCCGCTACCTACTGTGTCGGCGGCGTCTTCCGGGGTGACTAGATGCCGTGATCACACGTGATCACGGCATCTAGTTGCGTCTAAACCCGGAAGCGTTCGCTTCCGGGTGGTGTACAGACACCCCGTGTGGCCAATCGGGGTGTCTGTACACCATATGAAAACTGTAATCCTCGCTGGTGAGGATTACAGTTTTCAAAGTGCAATTCTTATTCTGGCCACTAGATGGCAGGCCAGGATAAGAAATGAGCAATTCATGGATTTCTGAGTCTATAAAACCCAGAATTGCTCATAAAGAAAAAAAAAAAGCCACAATATATAAGCCCATATTTGAGCTTTCTAATAGTAAAAAAAAAATTAAAAAAAAAATGTTAAAAAATATATAAAAAATAAAAAAGATGTAAAAGTTCAAATCACCCCCCTTTCCGTATAAGTAAAAAATAAATACCTAAATAACAATAAATATAGACATCATGGGTATCACCGTGACCGAAAACGCCCGTACTTTTAAAATATAAAAAAAAATTCCAATACGGCGAATTGTGTGGCGGAAAAAAGCGTCCAAATGGCGATTTGCCGTTTTTTGTCGCTTTTTTTTCTAAAAAAAATTAAATAAAAAGTGATCAAAAAGTCATACACACCCCAGAATGGTATCAATAAAAACTTCAGATCGTCCCGCAAAAAATGAGCCCCCATACAGCTCTGTACACATAAATACCAAAAAGTTATAGGGGTCAAGATTTGACAAGGAAAAAAAAAAAAAGGGCAACTTTCTAATTATTTTATCACTATGAAAACGCAGGAAAAACTATACATATTAGGTATTGCCGGATTCGTACTGACCAGTAGAATGAAAGTAACGGATCAGTTTTAATGCACATCGAACGCTGTAAATAAGAAACCCGTAGAACTGTAGCGGAATAGCGTTTTCTTTGCAATTTCACCCGGTTTGGAATTTTTTTCCCGCTTCCCACTACACCGTATGCAATATTAAATGGTGGCGTTGGAAAGTACAACTTGTCCCGCAAAAAACAAGCCCTCATACAGCTATGTGAACAGAAAAATAAAAGAGTTATGGCTGTTTGAAGGCAGCGAGAGCAAAACGAAAATGAAGAACCGAAAAAAGCTCCGGGCGCGAAGGGGTTAATCACGCTCCTGCCTGTCCAACAGCTAAAACCTATCTCTCTCTTCTCCAGCTTCTGTCCCTGACTAAGTTCACGTAGCATATGCGAACGAGCAGGAAGACCTGAGTTATTAATATTCGAGGTCACGTGGTTTTTCCAGCCAATCCATGTAGACGCCGTTTTCGTGCTGCCAGCGTGCTCCGCGGGCCTGTCATACCCCCCCTGCATGGTGATTGGTGGAAAAAGAGCGCCAGGGAAGGTGGGAGGGGAAACGAATTCTAAGTGCGCCATCGCCGTTATACTCGATCGAAATCGAGTATGCCGAATAGCGTAGTATTCGATCGAATACCGGCTCGATCGAACACTACTCGCTCATCTCTATTAATAACCTATTTAATCAAGAGTCCTTTGATTAACAAAAAAGTCCCCTAGGGATCCTCACAATGTGCTTATTAAAACGTAACGTTTATTCAATAATTTTAAACTAAAGTGAATGCATAGGAACAAGGTAATGCCGTTAGTATACCTATTATTGCTGATTACAACCAAGATGGAGAGGAGTAATCAGCAATAATAGGTATACTAATGGCATTACCTTGTTCCTAAAAGACAGGAAGGATAGCTATCCACTCCAGCCGGTTACTGTTATCAGCCCCTAGTGTAAAGGGGAAACTGGCAGTGACTGAATAGGAGGCAACCATAAGTCAAACACCTACTACTATCTACAGTGCGATCAATACATATATATTACATCCTCTGTGACAAAACAGTTCTTTGTTACAGTAGGCAGTTGCTACACTCGTGTTCAGTGATTATTTAAATAATCCCTGGAGTTGGTAACTCCGCACCTATACTGATTTCTCCCTCCACACAAATCTGCATACCCATTTACAGTGATCCTTGGTTGGACACAAATGATTCAAGGGACAAAAAATCAGCTGATAGTTTTAACTTTATTTTCTCAGTATGCATTCACTTTAGTTTAAAATTATCGAATAAACGTTACGTTTTAATAAGCACATTGTGAGGATCCCTAGTGGGACTTTTTTGTTAATCAAAGGACTCTTGATTAAACAGGTTATTAACACCTGTACAAGAGGTGCAGAACTTACTCTGATATAGGAGCTCCATGGTTGCCTTGTGTGAAGTGTTGCACGGCACCCCAATTTCAGGATGCTTGCGCTTAAGTTAGCTAGAGAAGTGCATTGTGAGGAAAACTGCTTTGTAGAGAGATCATGGCTTATTAACTTCTTCTGCAGCTGTGTGACCTGTGAGATCTACAAAATTGAAAATTGTTTAAGAAATACCAGTCGATGCCTGCTGGGAACTATATCTGATGTCCTTGAACTTGAATCTTCAGTAAAAAACTGTTCTACTGCAAAAGTGCCTCATCATTGCCTCCACCGCTGCAGGGGACCCTGCTTTTTAACACACAATTCATCACTGTCAAGGGCACTCCAAACCAACCCCAGGCAGGAAAACCCCAAGACCAAGGTGTGCCCCAAAGGAAAGAAAGGTGTGTCATTCACATCACAGGGGAACATCAGAGTGAGTAACAACTACAACCACCATTCTTGCTACTATCACTCCTATCCTCTCCTCTGCTCTCCTCAGCTGGGCATACTGCACAGGCATCTGCAACTATTTATATCTAGTGCTTCTCTCTGATTAGTGGAGATGCAAGTCCACTTCGTGACCTTATTATTACCTCATGGGTGGTTCTATTTGGCAGGGCTGCTTTCTGATTGGTGGAGGTGTCACATTCAGAAAGAATGGTACTTCATTGTCCATCTGAATGGTCAGCAGTGCCGTCATACAATAGTCTAAAAACTACTTAATAACTTGGGAGAGTGTAATGTGCAGAGGTCATGGTGCAGGGAGGGGGAGTAGCTGTCCTCATGACCTATTTGTGTTACCTACATCCAACTTCATAACAGAGCTGCTACTTTTCATCATAATTCTCAACAGCACCACTGTCAATGCTGGCCCACATGACTTGGCTCTTAAAAACATACATAAAGCACAGAGACATACATATTTAAGTAGTAACAGATTTATTGGTGGTGATTGAAGATTGATTTTGAGACAGATGGAGTTACAATATATGGACCGGTACATAAATAGAGGCTGAATATTCACCAGAGCGTCTCTCTGCTGCTTACATTACACTGATATAGGGGGCGGCAGTAACAGATCCTAGAAGACTAGTGAAGTCCTAATGCATCTGTTATTCTGACTTTTGATAACCAGCTTTATTTCTGTGCTGCTGATATGGACCTTTGCTCCAAGGTTGCACTTTCATCTAAACCATTTTCACAATCGGCCTTGCATTAGGGACAGTTATGATAGTATCTTTGTTAGGTGCACTAGTGCTCAGGGTGCTATTATTTACCAGGATGGGGAATGAAACATGCAGGATAGTAGTATTTCATGCTGCAACCAAGATGGAGAAAGTGAAGGTGTCACAAGTTGTATGTATCCAGGCTCTCGTAATGCCCATTATGTTTTAAAATATATGAGACGTGTAAGTAGCATGGCCATACAGATGTAGCAGAGCTGAATTAGTCATTTGTAACATTGGGGCTGCATTATTTTTGCGCATAACAACAGGTCTCACTTTATTCATGACAAAATCAGCTCTGTCGCATCTGTCTTTACAGACTAGTCCTTAAATACATTTAGTTGTACAGTATGAATGAGGCTGCTGGTGGAGCTGGCAGTGGTATCAATGGGATATAGGGAAATAATTTTCGATATGAAATATCTTCTTTGTCGCAGGCAGCTGGAGGTTCTTCTCTTTACCACCACCAGGAGGAGGTAGATGCCAGAGAGAAAGTAAGTTTAGCACATCCAATCTCCTTATCTTGGTGGGTCAGAATTCCAGTTACTCTGTAACTCCCGTCAGCCATCCAGGATGGCAGAGAAATCGTTGGGATCTTAAAGCTAGTGGTAGGGAGAGAGTAGGAACCCTGAAAAAGTAAAACAGAACAATTATTATGTGGCTCAATGAAACAGTTGATGGCTTAGCCAGTAGGAACTTATCACGGATTGACTAGACGCTAAAATACTTTTGCTTTATTCGCAACTCGTGCAACACACTTACAAGGGAAAGAGAATTTATCACATATTAAAATGAAGGGGTTGACAAATGTGTAACAAGCCAACACCCATGACTATGCTGGTGCACATAGATAAGCACCCTGAATGGGTGTATGTAATAGTGATTTATAAACACCCCTTCCAAAAGTGCTATATAAAAGGGTACAGGTATAAATACACCTTAGATATGCAATCACTGCAGCTGCGTTTGACCATGGACACTATGACTATGTTTTGTCTTGTCCTAGGCACAACGCTCAGCTACAGATTTTATTTGTCCCGACTGCATATCAAGGATACTCGTGGCATTAAGCGGCCATCACAGTGCCGATACATGCGGTCACACACCACCAGTGTGACTGCACAATTGATAGACTACCAGCGCAGATCAATGATATATTGCTCCTGATTATTCATAAGATGAAACGCATCGAGCGTAACAATAGCATGCTGGGGCAGTAGCTATCTCTTTTGTTTAGTGGTCGGGCAATACTCCATGGTTGGCATATGATGATGCAGCATTTGGCTGGATGCCTTATGTGCTTAATGCCACGAGTATCCTTGATATGCAGTCGGGACAAATAAAATCTGTAGCTGAGCGTTGTGCCTAGGACAAGACAAAACATAGTCATAGTGTCCATGGTCAAACGCAGCTGCAGTGATTGCATATCTAAGGTGTATTTATACCTGTACCCTTTTATATAGCACTTTTGGAAGGGGTGTTTATAAATCACTATTACATACACCCATTCAGAGTGCTTATCTATGTGCACCAGCATAGTCATGGGTGTTGGCTTGTTACACATTTGTCAACCCCTTCATTTTAATATGTGATAAATTCACTTTCCCCTCTTTCCCTTGTAAGTGTGTTGCACGAGTTGCGAATAAAGCAAAAGTATTTTAGCGTCTAGTCAATCCGTGATAAGTTAATTAATATAGGACGTCATACAACTGACCATTCATTGAGCCGTGAATTGCTTAGCCAGTAGGAAGAATAACTTCTAATAATTTAGAGGTAAGGATCTGGATTGTACTGCAAAACAAATCTCAGAGGGCATGAGCTTCTGCAAATGTTCTCCAAAATGTGAGTTTCTTGAAGTTTTGTGGGCATTCCTAGACAGATCAGGAGTAACCAAGAGCAGGGGCGTAGCTATAGGGGGTGCAGAGGTAGCAGTCGCTACCGGGCCCAGGAGCCTGAGGGGGCCCAAAGACCCTTGTGCCTCAAAAGAAGACACCAGTTTTATAGAAAGTGCATGCTGGGGGGGCTCTGTTATAGATTTTGCACTGGGGCCTAGAATCTTCAAGTTATACCTCTGACCAAGAGTCATTGGATGTGGTTCAGTTCAGTTTATGTATCATGTGGTGGTGGTGGTGGTATGTTTATTTGCCCTTGGCATAACAGGTGGGAGTTCTTGGAGTTGATGTTAAAGGGTTTCTGTCATCAGAATTTAGCCTACAAAACCGAGTGTCATTTGCAAATCGCAAATGACACCTGATGACAGAAAGCCTTCTTTTATAGAAAACTGTATGGTAGTTTTTGTTAAAATAGCGTTTTTATAATATGCTAATTAGGCCCCCTAGGTGCAGTAGGCGTGAACCCTTCACCTAGGAGCGGCCGTAATAATGCCCCTTACCCCTCCTCCCTTGCGTTGATTGACAGGGCCGGGCAGCCATCTCTTTCGTCTCCCGGCCCTGTACGATCGCGAACTCCCGCGCCTGCGCATTGCGATAAGCAATCCGCGCATGCGCATTGATGAAGCTGGGACCCGGCCGGCCGCCGGCTCTCAACGCGCGTGCGCAGATTGCTTATCGCAATGCGCAGGCACGGGAGTTCGCGATCGTACAGGGCCGGGAGACGAAAGAGATGGCTGCCCGGCCCTGTCAATCAACGCAAGGGAGGAGGGGTAAGGGGCGTTATTACGGCCGCTCCTAGGTGCAGGGTTCACGCCTACTGCACCTAGGGGGCCTAATTAGCATATTATAAAAACGCTATTTTAACAAAAACTACCATACAGTTTTCTATAAAAGAAGGCTTTCTGTCATCAGGTGTCATTTGCGATTTGCAAATGACACTCGGTTTTGTAGGCTAAATTCTGATGACAGAAACCCTTTAAGTTTAGTGGGGGAAAATCCATCATGGAGTATGGGAACTTCACATTACATTTTTAATATTGATGGTCTCCATGAGTTTTGGAGGCTTTGGGTGGGATCTCTGGATATTGGAGTTTAGAATTAAATGGCATCTACCCCTTGGGGACACGTCACCAATGTGGCCAGTTATTTACTGCAGCATGATCCCATCCATATCCCAATTGAAAGTTAACCACAGCCAGGGCAAAGGAGCAGAGAGGCGGAGACCAGGTAAGTATGAGTCTTCTCCTCATGTTATGGGGGCTAACTCAAGATCAAAGGGATCCTGGACAAACTCTTTGAGCACTTACATGCTTATGGATTTTTAAAGTGCTGCCATAATAGCAGTAAAGGATACTTACAGCTTTGAATGGACAGTGGCAGGGAAGACCATAGGTTGCCAGGGGTCCTGGGCACTGCTGTCCAGGCTTGAAGAAAGCATCCAGCAAGCTACAGACATCAGTGTAGGTGCAGCTGCCAAATTTATCGATACAGGGAACAGTCAGCCACTCGCCCAGAAGTTCCTTCTCAGCAGTGATTTTGATCTGGAATACAGAGGGAAATACTGGGTATAATTCAGTATACAGCACATCAGTTTTGTGGGCTAGGCTTACATAGACAATCAGAAAAGGCTGAGGCTGTCATCCAAAACAGAGACATAGCTAGAGAAAGGTTGGTGGGACATGTGCCCCAGGTACCGGGAGAGACACCAACAAACATAACTGAAATATCCATTGCAGAGAAGGTGAGGCTTTGTGGTCTCAGGTTGGTTAAGTGTTTTAATCTCAGTTTGTAAGCATGCTGGGACATTTCCTACAAGAATTGGCCTGTAGCAGTAGAAAACCTCATGACTTGGCTGGAAAAGTTCAGGATGTTAGCTCACCTCGAGGGGAGAACTTAAGGGCACCTCAGTGTTCAAGACTACAGAGACGGTCACATCTCCGGGGATAGCGACGGGGTCGGGGGTAATAGAAAGACTCTTGATTGTTCCAGGCAGTTTTCCTGAATCACAGTTTTGCCATGTAACACCCTTCACTTCCTGTGGGAAACAGAAGAAAATGGTTTTCAATCAATAACAGCACTCCAACTAATCATGAATGAGATCCATTAATAAACTCTCCAGCGCACAGATAACACTGGGATTTCTAAACCTACTCACGCATTTTGAGCTGGGCTGTGCTGAGGTTTAGATCTAATACACCAAGGTGTGTCCTGGGATTACATCTGACCTTAGGCAACATCTCCATGAAGTATTTATGTACTTCTCTGTTTGTGAATTTAAAGGGGTTTTCTGGATTGGCCATCAGCATCAGAACAGCAGGGTTTCGTATCAGCTTTTGGGGAGTAGCTCCTGCGCAGGAAATATGCACCTGAACTACAAAGCTCTCTCCATTCTTTAGTGACCACAGCTGGTTACTTCACTGCTGTCCCCATGAGATTGGCCATTATGGAGTGACAGGAGCTTTGTAGTTCCTATGTCTATTTTCAGCAATGGAGCTACTCCCACTGATCAGATATGGATGGCCTATCCTCTATCCCATAAAATATGGCAAAATAAAAATTTCTCAATTTCTGATTAATAATGAAGTTGTGAACAGCATATTGATGGGATGTAAGCGATGCACATGGCACCCTGCCCCCGATTACATTATGTCAGCTCTTACCGTAGCGACTCTCCACCATGGAATTACGATCATACCTTCAGATAGATGTCCTAATGCTGCCAAGGCAACCAGGACACAGAATGCATGCTTTACCATAGCTGCTATACACTGAAGTGGTAATCAGTCACGGCAAGGAAAGAAATGCAGCTCGGGATCTGCCCTGCAGTTGGATCCTATACATCTGCTTCTCCTTATAACCCCAAAGGCGAATATATCAATATAGAAAACACCACAGCTGCTAATCTATCATGCATCAAAGCCAAGTATTAAACCAATAAGATAGAGAAATGATGATCATATTGTACAGTCAAATGGTTTCAGCATGTCACCCTCCCTATGAAGACTAGCCAGATGTGTCACCTTTCCAGAGCTTTACACTGGTATACAATGAGATGAATTAAGAAGACTAGGCTGCTCTCTAGTGGTGAAGAGTATAATTGTCCGTATTTTGAAACAAAGGACTTTTCAGCACTTCTGTTTTTTGGAAACTGCTGTATTTATGAGAGGGACTCATGAGGGACTCTTTACCTAATGAGTTTCAATAAAACTATAGATCAGTCTGGTGAAAGATTCCCTTTAGGAACTTGTTGAGTTACCGTATTTTAAAAGTGAATATTAATAGATTTTGTTACTTTAAAAAAAAATAAATAAAATCATGGGCACCTTAAATTTTTCCACTTAAAACCTGAGGCTCATTTTTAATGTGTAGTTCCTTAAGCTATGATATGTAATAACCTGTTTATTTCTCTGGAATACTTTACATTGCCTCTCCATGCTTGCTTTAACTCAGAACCACCATGTAGCTTTATATCAACAGCATGTACGATAAGGGGGTATGCACAAGAGCAAGAACATCCTTAAAGTGGGTTTAAATGTTGATTGGTTGACCGTTGGGACTCCTACTGATCACTTTCGAATGGGACTGAACTGCGGTACCAGGTGCAGTCACATCCATATGTATGGCGCTGTCCCCGTGTAAATAATGAAGAAAGTTCTCGATTTCTAAACAATGTAAACCATTTTAAAGGGAATGTGCCATCAGATAATGACCTATTGATTAAATCAACTTTTCTATTAAATTATTATTATTTTTGGTGAAGAAATGTTGGTGTTGTTTACACTTCCATGTCCATATATATATATATATATATATATATATATATATATATATATATATATATATATAAAATAATCCTGCTTTTTTACTCTGGCCACTAAGCCTAATAATAGGCTGATAATCTCATGATCATCACATGCAGGATTACAGACAGGTAACCCTTATAGTTTCCACTATTCACAATAGTTGATGGTCACAGATTACCTACTCCCCTCTCTGCACAATGACCAGCACACACAGAGGTCACAGAGAACTCTCCCACAGAACATGCCATGTCGATTGCTGCTAATGGCCACATGGCTGCTGTGAAACGTATATTTAAATCTGTTAAATAGGGTATTTCCTCTAACTTTTAAAGCTTTCTTTTTAATTCACATATCTGGAGGATTTTATTCCTGTTCTGTAGGTGAGCAGCAGCTACAGAATTCCTGATGATAACTTCCTCCCCTGCATAGAAAATAGTCCCTCACAGCCCCAGATATAAATATAGTATATATTGTTAAATTTGAAAAAAGAAAATCAAAATCTGCAATTAGAAAATTTAAAAAAATGAACATGCTTTTAGAACTATCTTAGACAATAAGGAATAGTCCAGCTGCTGTTCTTGATGGCGGCCCTAGACCAAGGTGGTTGCCATTGATGAGGTCCTATAATTATCTGCTTAGCATTCACTAGACTGCTCATTTCACCCAAAGGGTGCCCTTACATGGTGAAGCCTGGGACTCGGGATCCACATGCAGATTTCAGCTAATTGTCCAGCTACCCCTGTATTTACTATTCGAAAGGGCAGCCCCTACAAATTACTGGTAATCGGGGCTGCACCCAAAGGGAAATGGAGTATTAGAAGGCCCCCACTGAAGTAAGTAGGCATCCTTATAATAAACAGATAGTACTGGTCTATCAGAGTGAGAGCCTCTGTTTGTAGCAGCTCTCTTCTAGCCTTTACAATAGGGCTATCAAGAAGGCCCCTTCTCTATTATCCTCCTATTATCTAAAACACATAAGTGATGTGACCAGTATTATGCCCTCTCCTTGATGACCACATTCCATTATCTTAGCTCTTACCAGTCCATATTGTAATGGTATTCCTCGAGCTTCAGTAAGTTGCCCAACCGCTGCAAAAGCAACCAGAATGCAGAATGCTAGGTTTGCCATGGCTGCTATACCGAGGTGCCAAATAATCAAGTCAACACTGAGAATGTAACTTTGATGGTTTTGTCCTACATCTGCTTCTCCTTATATATGTGTTCTTCAGCAAACACCTATTAACTGCAAACACTGGAACTGCTTATCTTCAGATAAATCCATTAACAGCAAATATTAAATCAACAAGATAAAGAAATTACAATCACACTGTATACATATATTATTTCCAGCATCCTTCCTTGCCTCTACAGTACTTATTGGTTTGTCGATGCAGGATATAGAGAGATGCGTCTAGGACAGTAGGCTGCCCTCTAGGGTTTGAGAGTATATCAGTATTCTTGAACCACAGTCCCTGTGTGATCATCACTCAGCTTTTAAAGAGATGATAGGACATCAGCAGCAGGGGGTTAGGGGGCTGAGCCTCACAATTATTTCTATTTGAGATTCAGAAATTCATCAGTAAGCCTCATTAAGCAAAAGCCACATGCTCCCATATACAGTGATAATCACTGGACTCATATACAAAGTATCAGTCAAATGCCACACCATACAAAGTGACAGAAAAAATGTCCCCATAGTGCCAGCTGTGTGCTGTATACAATTTCCCAGCCTCATGCCCCTTTATTCAAAGAGCATACCACTCACCGCGCCACGTAAAGTGCCAGCCATTGCTACACCATGCACCCTATATGTACATCTCAACAACATGTCCTCCCATATATGGTATAAGACCACTAGCACCTGCTGTTAACACCTGGGCAGGTGGTCAGGAAGTCCATATATGACAGGCAATGGGCCACCCATGTAATGCTTAGACTGTGTCCTCTAGCATGTCTTCCAATCTTCCTGGATCCAGTGGGACAGTCTCAGATTTCAGGTGCTGTCCGGAATGGTAGGAGTATGTCCCAATTACAAATGTATCTGTGTCTTCAGGACCCATGTATAGTTGAATGCAATGCTGACACAGGATGCCGTTATCTCTCTGCTCCACCTGCAGCGGTTTGGCAAAGGCATGATGCAGCAAATTCATCTCACCTGGCGTGAGCTGCAGATAGCACAGGCCTGCAGTAAGGGACGAGCTCCATTTGGGGCTAAATAGTTATTAATTTTGATCATCACACTATGTCAGAGACACTAAAGAAGTAGCATACAGTACTGTGTTAGGGGACTGATGGTGCATCATTACTATCAGAGGGGCACTAAGATGGCAACACTTATATCTGGGGGCACCTTCACTGTGTACAGGGCACTCAGGCATACCTCCCAACTTTTTGGATGGTCAAAGAGGGACACTTATGATTCATTGTGTGAAAGATCCATTTTCCTGCATATCTATATGCTTCAATAGTTTTCTAAAATCCCAACTGAATCAAATAGTGAAACAATATACAAGGTGGGGTCTAATATACAGTGAGGAACCATACAAAAACTTTCTGGGTCAATATTATGAATGTAATATTGCAAATCTATACCTCAGATCAAAAAGAGGGACATTTAAGGAGCAAAGAGGGACTGTCCCTCCAAAAGAGGGAAACTTTGGATGTCTGCACTAAGGGGCACCACTATGATGAGGCCAGTACTAATGGGATATTCTCACTGTGTTGAAGCACTAAGGGATAATCACAATTGCGAGGAACACTAAGGAGGCATCCTTCGTATGGGGGGAGAACACAGGGAAATTATTGAGCATGTATGGATATGGACCACATAGGATTGACCCTCTTCACGCTTTTGTTTTGGGAGCTATGACCCGTGGAAGAGTCATTCTTTGCAGAGGCTCTTAATTGGTTTATTGAGAGGGGGGCCTCAGTTGGCAAAGGCAGGGCAAGTTCTGTCTATGTCCAAGACAGATAATAGTTTTTGTTTTTAATTGTTCCCTCTGTACCTTTTTATCCCCTAGCATTCTTACTTACACAAGGTAACCATGAATAGTAAAACATTTAAAGGTATTTATTAATTTATCAATCCATAAATTGTCTATCCCCCTACAATGGCACCCTACAGGTTCACCTACTCTGCATACTGCTTGGGAATCAAGAATTCCACTCTGTTACATCCGAATACTCTAACAGGGCATAAAGATGGGAGTTGTCTATATAAGAAAACCCCTTTAGGGCTTGTTCAGATCTGTGTTGGAGGCTTTGTTCATTGCAGAGTCCATTTTTGTCCGGTAAAAAAACAGGATCCCAAACGGAAATCGCTGTAGTCAATGAAGTCTTTTCAGGTCCGTAATGTGCCGAATCCAGCATTTCCGTTATTTTCATTGTTCACCTCCTCTAACGGAGCAGAAAAACTGAAAAAAACTAGCAGCCGTGTGAACTCACACTTACAGGGAACCTATCACAGTGAAAATGCTGTCTAATCTGCAGGCAGCATGATACCAAGCAGGAGGAGCTCAGCAGATATATAAAATATCTAGTTCTGTTGGAAAAGATTTATAACTTGTATTTTAGTGATGTTGGCAGTGGAGCTGCCAGAGGACCATATGAGGGCTATTGAAATGGTGTATCTCACCCAGAGGAAGCTGGGTGAGAACAAGAAAGGCTGGGGAAATAGGTCTTTACTACTGTCTGCAGCTGCTAGGCTGGTAATGAAGATAATTATCAGCCAGCTGAGGAGTTCAGGTAATTTGGGCTGGGTTCCTCAATCAGAGCTCCCTGTCTGAGGAAAGAGCAGACTGCACCAAGGCCTGTGGGAGCCGGGACCCTCTAACCTTGTGTGGGGTAAGCAGCATGGTGTGTTTTGGGGAGCTGGGTGGTAGACCCAGATCCCGATAGAGAGGGAAAACTACTGTGCAGTTACTGGCCAGACGGCCTAAGATTTCTGTTTATGTTTTTACTGCTGTGAAAGTGACAATAAAGCGGGTTGCGACCAGTTTGAATCCAAATCTGTGGTTCTGGAGTGGCTTCTTGAACAGTGACAAGCGTCTAAGCTGAGAAGATGGCGATCCAGGAGAGCTAAGTGACCCGGAGTTGTCACATCATTTAAATCTCTACTCATACTGAGCAAAGGAGTCATATGGGCGGTTCTAATCAGTAACTGACAGCATTCTTTGTGTGAGTTGACAGATGGGCCACATCCAGGTCCACCTGCTGGCACTCTCAGCTAAGTCACCGGGCATCTTATACACTGTCCCCTGATGAACCTATGTGACATCTTATTAGGGAAATGTGCCAGGACAACATTAGACGGGCAATATTGATTAGGAAGGGACCCTTTTACTTTAGCCACCGATAAGAGGGGGTGCCCTTTTTAGGCAGGGTCATCTGTGAGGTATAGGGCAAGTATCCCCTTATTGTATGCCTAAAGGCGATCAGTATGTATTCATTATAGTGCTACACCCATTTTGACTCCACGATTGGAAAGAGGCTCTGACACAAGTAATGTCCTCATGCACCAGCAGATATTGATGTAGAGATGCATCTAAATTTTGGAATTCCTATTAACCAAGGTATATAACAAGCTGGAAAGTTACGTTTTAGATTAGGTCTTTTTTTCTGTGATATACCTACAGTATGTGCATACTCAGATAGCTGTCAGTCACTGATAGGACCGTCCACATGACTCCTTGGCTCAGAATGAGTAGAGGTTCAAATGAATAAAATACAAGTTATACTAAATCTTTTCCCATCAAAACTAGATATCAATCTACCCAGCTCTTCTTCTATAACATCCCCTGCAGATTGCACTGAATTTTCATGGTGACAGGTTCTCTTTAAGGGATGCGTTAGGAACTGTCACTTGCTCACAGCATTGTTACTAAGCAATGGCCCAAAAAAAAGAGGCTTTGCCAACAGCAGAGGAAAATCATTATGTGAATGATTACATTGAGGTGATAATTCTGTCTGTTGCTACATTTTCCCTTTAAATTATCTAGGAGAACAGTCATAAGTGCATTATCAAAAACTCTGGATTTACTGAATTTATTGTTCTGCTTCTTGTCAACTTTATAGAACAGTAATAAATTAGCCATTTTTGTTTCTAAAATTAAAGGTTTGATGTGAAATTTACCAGACACAAGAGCAGATAAAACAAAGGGTACATTACTAGAAGGATAACATAAAATAAACACTCTACATAAATGTACCAAATGTACAGCCGGAGACTGAGTCTTTATTGTCTGATATCCAGAGCTGTGGTTGACGATCAGCAAGAAAGATAGTAATAGACAAACCCCCATCCCTAATACCTTCTCTATAGACTTGAGATAAGTGTTCAGCTTTCATATCAAAAGCAGAGCATGATGTATGATGAAATATCATGGACAATGAGAATATTTATAAGAGTTGTTCTCTCTGGAAAACTACTGAAGAAAACCTCACCATATGGGGCAGTTGGTAATGGGACTATAGTGGTTCTGTAAGATATAGCACCGTGAGCGCCCATTGATTTCAGTGGACAAAAAAGGTCCTTCAAGCCTCTTTGCTGCTTAAGCTAAGAGATAATACCATAAGTCCTAATTTAAAGATCCCTCCCTGTGATTTTGACTTGCCTTAACAAGACACTAGGAAGGAGATGAAAACTGAAAACATATATATAATATAATACCTTGATGAGCCATAACGGAGACCCGTTAAGAAAGCAATTGTCCTGCTAGACTATGGAGGGGTTGTTTTTATGAGTAACCCATTTAAATCTCACCTTTCCTCTACATACACCCCCTCAGTACACAAATAGCATATAACTTAAATATATCTACTTCTATCTTTCTAGTTCCTGCATATTTTCCCCCTTGTCTTCCAGATTTTATTCCAAGGCTTCATTATTTCTCAAGCAGTATGTAAGCCTGTCTAGCATGACAGTAATGGAAAGTTTCCCAATAGTTTGCCTGATAGGTCTGTGCCCATGCATTGTAGGTGTTATTGAGTCACTGGCACTCAGTGGGTGTTGCAATAACTGGTAAATGAAAAATAGCAAGGTATACTTCACAAGAGGGGTGGTCCAGCCCAACAGTGTTGTGTCAGATGAAAGGCACAGTTTTCATAATGTTATACAGTCCAGCTTACAATAAAGAAGTGGTAGTTCCCATGTGATATAGATGCACAGTGGATTCTTAGCAGGGCAATATGAGTGATTCCTCCTTATTTCAGGGGTATAAGGCTGATTGTGGCTATGTCTTACATAGTGTCTCTAAGACCTGCTTGTAGGGTTATGGTACCTTTTCAGTCTCCCTAATACCTTCTGTAGGCCAGGCCCTCACCACTGCCTTCTCCCATTCTGGTTATTTGTATGGGTGGTATCACCATGGAAAGCAGCTGAACAGACTGAATCGATTATGTGGGCATCCACCCACCCCTTTAATCAATTTGTCACTGTACCACATGAAGAGCGTGGTGCCTCTACCCCTATGCGCTCTTATGGTGCAAAGGGGCCAATGTAATGTGCTTTCCCACAATACATCACTTGTTGGGCCTTATCTTTACCCCAGCCTCAATACAAATGTGTTTACCACTGGAGGACCACCACCTTCACAAAAACCAATCTACATATGCATATACTACCATATAGTACTATTAAAGGCATAGCGCAGCATTATTAATTAGAGGCAAACACTGGTCTCTGCTCTTGACTTGAAAGGGTTTTCTAAGACTTTTATACTTATGACCTATCCTCTGGATAGGTCATCAGTATTTGATCGACACCAGCAACCTCCGCAGTAAGCTGTTTGAGAAGGCACCGGTGGTCACAGTAGTGCCACAGCCTTCTTGCAGCTCAGCCTAAGCCATGTGATGTCATGTTCATTAGTCACATGGCCTAGGTGCAGTTCTGGTTCAATGGTTTTTATTGGTTTTTTTAACTTAAAGAGTTTTGTGGACAAATAGGCAAAGAATACAAATTACATTTTGTACTTGTATAGTTACAATTTCACAGAAAATACACTAAGTTGTGAAACGGTTAAACATTTGAGATTATGTTAATTAGCATAGACAGTCACGGGAGGTGAACGTATGACCGGTAGCCATCCAGGCTTATGTCCAGTCACTGAACCCCTCCGTAAACAAAATATAATTGTACTCCTTTTACAGAGGTAAGGAGATAATATCATCTCCGGGGTTAGAACTAAGAACTAACAGAGTAACAGGGTAAACATAAGAAAAACAGGTGCTCATGAATAAATCAATGTGGCATGGAGATTAATAGAAGGACTATTGCACAGATGAATTATGTATTTATAAACGGTGATTTTTCCCAAATATCCCAGTTAGTATGGAATTTTTCCATAGAACCATTACTTCTAGCAGACATCTCTTCAAATTTGTGGTTCATGTTGACTTTTTTTATAGTTGTAATTAGCTCTGGAATTTCTGAGGATTTCCATTTCCCCGCAATGGATTGAATAGATGCTGTGAGAATATGATGGATAATAACTCTATACTGATATGGGATGTCACATATTCCTAGTCTTAATAGATAGAATTCTGGAGAAAAGGGTGTATTTATTCCTAATTTACCAAATATCTCCTCTGTCAACCTCTTCCAATATTCAGCAACCACTGGGCATTCCCAAAATATGTGCAGTAGATTCCCAATGTTCCCACAGTTCCTCCAACATAGATTAGAAGAATCATTGAAGATTTTTGCTAATCTGTATGATATATTATATGATATAATCTGTATCGGTATAATACCAGCAGAAATACCAGCGGAAAGCCAATTTACAGTACGCTTCCAAGTGGTCGGAACAGGATGATCTTTTTACAGTAGATTGAAATATCTTTTTCCAGGAGTATATAGAGATCGAGATATTCATATCTCTCTCCCATTTCTGGAGAACAGAGAGATGGACTTTTAGATATGAATCCGTCATTTGTGAATAGAATATCTTTAGACCTTTCATATATTTGGGTAATTTATTGTCTAATAAAGCACATGTTATAGGATGTACTTCTGGGAATTTTACGTTTAGTTTGTTTAGAAGTGTTCTAATTTGGAGGTATTTCCAAAGATCTGTCTTGGGAAGGTCGAATACTTGACTCAGTTTTAGGAAGTTTATAAGTACTTCTCCTTGGTAAAGGTCTTGTATATGTCTTATACCCTTTTGCATCCAATTATCTACTGGTAAGGAGGGTAATAGTATTTGAAGCGTTTGTAGTGGGATTTTAAGTGGTTTATTAATGGTGAATTTTTCACATATTTTTGCGTATCCCTAACTATTGGATTTTTGGGTTTGAATGAGTGAGCTCCCATAACATAGACTAATAAAGTGTCTCTCAATCTATTTTCGCCTTCTAATACATGTTCTAATTTGTTCCAGGATTTATCTGAGTCTTGGAGCCACCATTCCGAGGATTGGTGTAGGATGCTAGACATCTGGTAATTATATAGGTCTGGTATGCCAATACCTCCAGAGTTTCTATTTCTGCTTAAAACCGACGCAGAGATTCTGGGGCGTCTGTTATTCCAAATAAATTTATTCATTTGGGCTTGGAATTTCTGCATAATATTTGTAGGTAATAACAGTGGTATGGTTCTGAAAAGATATAGTATCTTAGGAAGTAGCATCATTTTGTATAGGATTATACGACCCCACCAAGAGTTTTCACTCTTATTCAGTTGAATCATATCTTGTTGTATACGAGTTAGAAGGGAAGGATAATTATTTTGGATTAAGGTGCTTATTGGGTAAGAAATTTCAATCCCTAGGTAGGTGATTTTGTCGTTTCGCCAGATGTATGGGCAGCTGGATTGTAAGATGAGTTTGTCAGTCGTTTTTATGTTCATTTCTAATATTAGTGATTTTGACTCGTTGATTTTATAATAAGAGACATCACCAAATGATTGTATAAGTATTTGTATGTCAGGGAGTGCAGTTCTAGGTGTTGTGGTACATATAAGTATGTCGTCTGGGAAGAGGCTTATTTTGTGTCTCATATCTCCTCTTTGTATTCCCGAGATATTCTTGCTTTGTCTTATTAACTCTGCAAAGGGTTCTAGAGCCAATATAAATAGGAGGGGCGATAATGGACAACCTTGTCTGGTGCCATTTGAAAGGTTAAATGAAGATGAAATTATACCATTCGTGATGATCTTGGCGGAGGGATTAGTGTATAAGGCTTTGATGGTTGACAGAATTGGACCTGTAAAGCCAAATTTTTCTAAAGTAAGGCTCCATTCACACGTCCTGTTTTTCTTTCCTGATTCGATCCTGATTTTTTCAGGACCCATTGAAATGAATGGATCCAGATCAGGATCAGGATCGAATCAGGAAAGAAAAACAGGATGTGTGAATGGAGCCTAAGAAATATGTATTCCCAATGAATTCTATCGAAGGCTTTTTCGGCGTCTAATGATAGAAGTATTGAGGGTAGATTATTTTGTTGTACATAATGTAATATATTTATCATTCTTCTTGTGCCATCTGAAGATTGTCTGCCAGCCACAAACCCCACTTGATCATGGTGTATAATAGTAGGTATTATTGCAGATAGTCTATTGGCAATAATCTTGGCATAAATTTTTATGTCTGTGTTTATTAATGATATGGGTCTATAACTGGTGACTAGGGTAGGGTCTTTATTCGGTTTGGGAATAGTGATAATGTTGGCCTGTGTCATTTCCCTGGGAAATATACCTTTATTTGCAACTTCATTAAACATGTCTGAGAGATACGGGCTTAGAATATCTTTGAAGGTCTGAAAATATTCATTATTATACCCGTCTGGGCCTGGAGCCTTTTTCTTTTTTTAAATCTGAATAGCTTTGCCTATTTCATCAGGAGTGAATGGTGAGTTTAGCGTATCTAATTGTGTACTAGATAGTTTAGGGAGGGTCGTTGTGTTTAGAAAAGACTGTATAGAAGAGGTCGTAGGTTGTATAGTTTGAGGGTCTTTATTTAGGTTATATAGTTGTTCATAATATAATCTAAACTGTTCAGCAAAGTCTTTTGGATTAGTAAAGGGTATATTAGTATTTTTATCTTTGATGGAGGCATTCCTGGATTTGCTGTGGAGTTGTTTGACCCTATTAGCCATAAGGCCAGATGCTTTGTTGTTTTGTGAGTAATATTTTTGTTTAAGCCTAGTCAGATTTTTTTTCGTATTGGTCTAGTAATAATACTCTGATCTCATTTCTTATTCTAATCAGTTCATTCTTTACCAAAGGGTCATTGGTGGATTTGTGTCTCTTTTCAAGTGTCACGAGGGGAGACAAGGGTGGTGAGCCCTATACTGAACCCCTCCTTCTTTCCCTGCCTACTTGCCTCAGTCGGCCCTAGGCAGCCGCGGACAACCACGAAGACGGTCCCTACACTGGGTAAGTGCGCAGGAGGGAAAGGGAACACAGGGTAGGACAAAACACAGACAGAACAAACACAATGGCAGAGTAGTCAGCAAACCGGGTCAAACACAGGAGGTCACGTAAATACCAGGGGTGAGGCAAGAGAGAAGTCAAAGTCCGAAGTCCAAGTATCCAAATCCAAGTATCCAAACTAAAGGTCGCACAAGCACTGATCAAAGAGTAACTAATCACAGGCATCTGAGTGAGGCAGTTGCCATCTTTAAATAGCCCGCCCAGGATCATGTGATGTGGCCAGCATCACATGACCTGAGGCGGAGCAAGCTGTCAAAACAATATGTAAAGTAGCCATGTGGTGTGATCAGCACCACATGGCTAAACCCAAACAGAGAATTAACTCATGAAGTGCTGGCTGACAAGACCAGCACTTCAATTCCCTATTGCTCGTCTCTAGGGGGGCGGAGAGGTCTGGTGACGTCGTGCAGAGGGAGCGCGACGCCGACCTCGCGTGACAGTACCCCCCCCTTCACGAGGGGCCACCGGACCCTTACCAGCGGGAGCAGGCTTATCGGGATGCTGCAGATGGAACTTTCGGATGAGCGAGTCTGCATGCATCCTGGTCAACGGTACCCAAGATCTGTCCTCTGGCCCGAATCCCTTCCAGTGTACGAGGTACTGAAAGGAATTCCGGACCTTCCTCACATCAATGACTCTAGCAACCTCGTGCTCCACTTGTCCCTCCACCTCTACCGGAGGTGAGGGCTGTTCCTCTGGACCAATAGGAGCAACATAACGCTTCAGCAAAGACATGTGAAAAACATTATGAACGCGAAGGGAGTCGGGTAAACATAATTCAAAAGATACCGGATTGATCACCTTGGTGATCCTGTATGGACCAATGAAGCGAGGCGCAAACTTATACGATGGTACTTTCATGCGAAGATTTTTTGTCGACAACCATACCCTGTCCCCCACCTTGAAATCCACACCCTTAGAACGTTTCTTATCAGCTTTAGACTTTTGGACTCCTTGGGCCTTTTCCAGGTTCAGCTGAACCCGTGCCCAAACTGTGCACAGTTCTTGAGAAACAACATTGACCTCTGGGACAACCGAAGAGGATGAGGAAAAGGAACCAAAGCGCGGATGAAAGCCCATATTACAGAAGAAAGGTGAAACCCCAGAAGAAGAATTCACTCGGTTATTAATAGCGAATTCGGCCAGAGACAGGTATCTGGCCCACACAAGCTGGTTATCTGTCACATAACATCTGAGATACTGTTCAACAGATTGATTAAGACGCTCAGTCTGACCGTTGGTCTCCGGGTGAAAGGCCGACGAAAAGGACAAAGATATTTCAATCTTCTTACAGAAGGCTCTCCAAAATTTAGACACAAACTGCACCCCCCTGTCCGATACGATATTTTCTGGAATACCATGCAGTTTAACTATGTGGTCCAAAAATACAGACGCCAAGACCCTAGCAGAAGGTAATTTACACAACGGAATAAAATGACACATTTTGCTAAATCTGTCAACTACAACCAAAATCACAGTTTTACCCTCAGAGCAAGGCAAATCCGTGATGAAGTCCATGGACAAATGCGACCATGGTCTGCTAGGTATGGGTAAGGGACGTAGCTCACCCATAGGTCGTGTCTTGGGATTCTTGGACCTGGCACAAGTATTGCACGCAATTACAAAAGCCTGAACATCCCGGGAAATCGATGGCCACCAATACTGCCTAGAGACTAACTCCTTGGTAGCATTGATACCCGGATGTCCACATAATACAGAGTTATGGCACTCACCCAGCAGTCGCAAACGCAAATGGGCCGGCACAAACAGTTTGTCATAGGGGGTACCAGTGGGAGCGAGATGCTGTCCTGCTAAGATCTCAGCTGCCAGATCAGACGAGGTAGCGGCCACGATGATGTCAGCTGGCAGGATGGGCTCAGAAGGGACGTCAGGAGGCTGATACGCCTGAAAGCTTCGGGATAAGGCATCAGCCTTAATGTTCTTGCTTCCTGGTCTGAAAGTAACACAAAAATCAAAACGGGTAAAGAACAAAGCCCACCTCGCCTGTCTGGGATTCAAACGTTTAGCGGATTCCAGAAACATAAGATTTTTATGATCCGTGAGGACCACAATGCGATGTAATGCCCCTTCCAGGAAGTGACGCCACTCCTCAAATGCCCACTTAATGGCCAACAACTCCCTATTACCGATATCATAGTTCCTCTCAGCAGACGAGAACTTGCGGGAAAAAAAAGCACAAGGCTTAAGGTTAGTTAAGGTGGAGGACCCCTGGGACAGTACTGCCCCTACCCCATCCTCAGATGCATCCACCTCAACTACAAAGGGTTCATTCTGGTCAGGCTGGATTAACACAGGGGCATTAGTGAAACACTGTTTTAGCTTCTCAAAGGCTTCAATAGCTGCAGGGGGCCAATTAACTAGATCTGCTCCCTTGCGAGTCAGATCCGTAACTGGTTTGACCACCAACGAAAAATTTTTAATAAATTTGCGATAAAAGTTCGCAAACCCTAAAAATCGTTGGAGCGCCTTAAGGGAGGAGGGTCGCACCCAATCAAGGATGGCCTGCACCTTAGCTGGATCCATTTTGCAGGAAAAAGGAGTCAAAATGTATCCTAAAAAGGCCACCTCCTGAACGCCAAAGGTACACTTCTCCCCTTTGACAAATAGTTTATTCTCACGTAACACCTCTAACACTTGCCTGGTATGAGAAACGTGAGATTCCCAATCTGCTGAAAAAATGAGGATGTCATCAATGTAGACAATCATGAACCTCCCAATAAAAGGTCTAAAAATGTCATTGACAAAATTTTGGAACACAGCGGGTGCATTGCTTAGCCCGAAGGGCATAACTAAATACTCATAATGACCCTCAGGGGTATTGAAGGCAGTTTTCCATTCATCCCCCTCCCTGATTCTAATCAGGTTATAAGCTCCCTTCAAATCCAGCTTAGAGAACCAGCAGGCGCCTTGAATCTGGTTCAATAAGTCAGGGATAAGAGGCAGCGGGTACCTGTTCTTGACCGTGATTTTGTTAAGTTCCCTGAAATCAATACAGGGCCTCAATCCTCCATCCTTTTTACCAACAAAGAAAAATCCGGCCCCCATGGGGGAAACTGAAGGTCGGATGTGACCCTTGGCCAGACTCTCCTTAAGATACTCCCTCATGGACTGACGCTCAGGAGTGGAGAGATTGTAAATACGGCCTTTAGGATACTTGGAACCCTCCATAATCTCAATGGCACAATCATATTGCCGGTGAGGAGGGAGGAACTCCGTCTCGGACATGGAGAATACGTCCTGAAAATCTCTGATATATCCGGGCAAGATAAGAGACTCAGTGGTACCTCCAACCTGCAATATAGCTTTGCAACATTTGGAACAATCACCTCCCCATTTCTCTAATTCACCTGCCGGCCAGTTGATCACAGGGTTGTGGTCCTGTAACCATGGCAGACCTAAAACGAGGTCAGCAGGTAAATCCCTTAGGACCAGAAAAGAACAAGTCTCAGTATGGGAAATACCCACAGTCAAGGAAACCTCGGGAGTGCAAAACTCCACCCTCCCGTTATTCAATGGGGTAGAATCTAAAGCAATGATTTGAATTGCCTCCCTTAAAGGAACTAGCGGAATACCCACAGTTTGTACAAAATCAAAGTTAATAAAATTAACAGCAGAACCTGAATCAACAAATGCTTGGCCAACCCCCTTAATTTGATCATAGGTAACAGAGATAGGTAGCAAAACTTTCCTCCTTACCACCGCTGGAGTTACCTTACTTCCCGCCGGAGATCTTCTAGAGGGCGGCAGTTTGGGGCACTGCTGGAGCCAGTGGTTCATTTCACCGCAGTAAAAACAGGCTCCCTTCAGGCGTCTCTGGTCCCTTAAGGTTCCACCTAACTGCATGGGTTCCTCCGGAACTCTGGTAGGAGATGGACTAGGAAGAGAAATTTCTGGCAACACGGTAACCTGAGGCATGCCAGAACGTTCTCTCAGTCTCTCTCTCACCCGTCGGTCAAGTTTGATGGCTAAGGTCATGGTCGCCTCTAAGGAGTCAGGAGTAGGGTAACATACTAGAAGGTCCTTCAGTTGGTCAGACAGCCCCACCCGGAATTGACTTCTTAGAGCTGGGTCATTCCATCCTGAAGAGACACACCACTTCCTAAACTCCGCGCAATAGTCCTCTACTGGACGGTTACCCTGCCGAATGTCCCTGAGCTGAGACTCGGCAACCGCAGTCAAGTCGGGCTCCTCATATAATAAGCCTAAGGCCAGAAAAAACGCGTCCACAGTCTGCAGGCTAGGGGAGTCAGGGGGTAACGAAAAAGCCCACTCCTGCGGGTCACCCTGCAGCAAGGAAATAATTATTCCCACCCGCTGCTGCTCGGAACCCGAGGAGTGGGGGCGTAAGCGGAAATATAATTTTACACTATCCTTAAAGGAACGGAAGGCCTTCCGATTCCCCGAAAATCGATCCGGCAGCTTAACATGGGGTTCCACGATGGGATTGGAGGTGGAGGGAACCACTCCTGGTGCGGATTGAATCCGCTCCTGGTGTTGGAGCCTCTCGGCCAGATCCTGGATAGCTTGAGCCATTCCTTGAACCTGGTCCGTGAGAGCCCGCAACTGCTCCATGAAATAAGGCCTGTGATTCTGTCACGAGGGGAGACAAGGGTGGTGAGCCCTATACTGAACCCCTCCTTCTTTCCCTGCCTACTTGCCTCAGTCGGCCCTAGGCAGCCGCGGACAACCACGAAGACGGTCCCTACACTGGGTAAGTGCGCAGGAGGGAAAGGGAACACAGGGTAGGACAAAACACAGACAGAACAAACACAATGGCAGAGTAGTCAGCAAACCGGGTCAAACACAGGAGGTCACGTAAATACCAGGGGTGAGGCAAGAGAGAAGTCAAAGTCCGAAGTCCAAGTATCCAAATCCAAGTATCCAAACTAAAGGTCGCACAAGCACTGATCAAAGAGTAACTAATCACAGGCATCTGAGTGAGGCAGTTGCCATCTTTAAATAGCCCGCCCAGGATCATGTGATGTGGCCAGCATCACATGACCTGAGGCGGAGCAAGCTGTCAAAACAATATGTAAAGTAGCCATGTGGTGTGATCAGCACCACATGGCTAAACCCAAACAGAGAATTAACTCATGAAGTGCTGGCTGACAAGACCAGCACTTCAATTCCCTATTGCTCGTCTCTAGGGGGGCGGAGAGGTCTGGTGACGTCGTGCAGAGGGAGCGCGACGCCGACCTCGCGTGACATCAAGCTTTTTAAGTTTAGATATTTTCTCTTCCATCTGTTTGTTCTTTTGTTTTTTTGTATTGTGCTCCATATTTCATCATCATGCTCCGTATGTAAGCTTTATGTGAATTCCATAGAGTGGTTCTGCTTATGTCTGGAGTGTTGTTAAACGAGAAATATTCTTTGAGATCTTTCTCTAGTTTGTTTGGGGTGTTTGGTTCATTAAGTAAGTATGTATTTATTTTCCATACATAATCCATGGGAGAATTAATTATTTATTTCTTTCAATGTAGTTACAAGTGGCGCATGGTCTGACCATATGATATGGCAGATTTTGGAGTCTTGTACTATTTGTAAGGAGTTAGTGTCAGTTAAGCAATAGTCTATTCTAGTATAAATGTCGTGGACATGGGAATAAAAAGTATAATCCTTTTCATTGGCATTCAGGCATCTCCCGGAATCAAACAAAACATTATCATATAGCCATTGTTTCAACGTAGGAGAAAGGGTCTTGTTCTGCTAGTAGAATCCAGTGACGGATCTGATATGAGATTAAAATCTCCTATAAGTAACATATGTCCTTGTTTATGTGGTGTAATTTTCTTTAATAATTTGTTCAGAAATCTTAGTTGTCCCTTATTTGGGCTATATATGTTGCATATAGTATATGTGACATTATTTAATTTACAGATCAGAACAAGATACCTTCCCCTCTCGTCACTTAACATATCAATTTTTTGAAATGTTACTGTGTCTCTAATTGCTATAGTGACGCCTGCTTTTTTGGATGTTGAGCAGGCGTGGAATATATGGGGAAAATGTTTATTTTTAACTCTAATGGTATCTTCATGAAGTAGGTGTGTTTCTTGGATGCAGACGATATCTGCTTGAGCAGCTCTGGATTCTTTCCATAAAGATAGTCTCTTGGATGGATGATTTAAGCCTTTCACATTCAAAGAGAATATCTTAATAGTCATGTTGTGTTCAGTGGCGTACCTATAATAGAGGCAGACCACGCAGCTGCTATGGGGCCCGTGGGAGGAGGGGGCCCGGAGAAGATGTAAAGCCCCGCCCCCTGATTATACTACAATAACAACAGATACTGCTTGAGTCCCTTCCTGGGGCTCTGGTGGGCCCTGCTTCCCCTGTTCCCAGGGCCCCTACCCCCCTTTACAAACTTTTTATGTATTCCTGAGGCTGATGCAGTCCCAGGCTATCCCCACTGTGTGCCCAGGAGAGCTCGTCAGCTGATCGCTGAACTGGCCAATCAGCACAGCTGACACATACAGAAGCCAGCCAGTGAGGACTGAAGCTGCTCTCATCCTGCCTGTCTCAGTGAAGGCTGACTGCTGGACATAGAGCACAGCCAGACACTAACTGAGTGAGTACCAAGAAGTTTATGACCTGGATGTTGGAGGGGGCAGCTTTTCTGCCTTTCCTCAGCAGCAGTGACCAGAGTTGTTTGTTTTTTAGGAAGGGGGGGGGACATTTCTCTATATGAGCATCAGTAGCAGAGTTCATGCTTACTGCTGTTTATATACAGGATATTGTACCCTAGGCAGAACCCCCCCCCCCATGTACTTTGCCTGGTGGGGGGCCTTGCTTGGGTAAAAAAAATTATAATAATTTCTTAATTGAATTTAAAAAAAATAAAAAAAATGTTCAAGGCATTTATATACTAATCCTTATATAAGGATTTGTGTGTTCTTTTTAAATATATATAATTTAGGAATAGTGATGAGCAAACTTCTATTTTCAGGTTCGGCGTACAAGGTGCGGGTCATCTAAGAATTCCGTTCTGGATTTCGCTACCACAGAGCATAACTTGGTCTGTGGTAGCGGAATCCATAACTGAATTCTTAGATAACCTGAACCTTGTACGCCGAACTTGAAAATAGAAGCTCACTCATCACTATTTAGGAATTATATATAGCACCAATACAGGGGGGGGGGCATTATATGTACTGCAGAGGGGACCATTGTATATATACTACGGGGGGCATTATATATGCTATACGGGGGTACTGCAGCGGGGTTTTATAAAATACTGGGGCCACTATAACTTATTACCACTAGGGGCTTTAAAGGGGAGCCTTCTTACTGCTGGGGGCACTATAGAGGGCTTTATTTCTATTAGGGTCCCTATGGGGGTATTATTAATATAGGGGTATTATTAATATTGGGGTATTATTATTAAGCACAATATAGAGGACATTACTAATAAAGGCGTTGTTGTGGGGGGTACTGTCATGGCCACTATTAATATTCAGGGCAATCAGATATCTGTGTGCCGAACCCTGCAAAGACAGCAAGAACCATTATTTATATATATATATATACATATATATATATAGTACTTTATATTTGTGTGGGGAGGGAGGGGCCCAATACGGAGTTTTGCTATGGGGCCCCATGAGTTCAATGTACGCCCCTGGTTGTGTTGGTGAGGTTAGCTTACTGTTGGATATTTTCGTCTCTGAATTAAACGTAGATTTCTTTACATGCGATGAGCAGTAGGTAGAGATTCTTGATAAAGAGGAAATCTTGGAAGATGCGTAATGACTTCTATCAAATAGATCTGAGAGCAACCTGGAAAAAAATATGTGCGCAGCGTCAGATCATAGTGCACTCCGGCCAGGGAAGACAGTGGAGCGCCGGACCGGAGGGCAGCCGCAGCGCGAGACAGGTGAGAAAGGTTTTTTATTTTAATCTTATGTGGCTGGGTGGGCTGATCTGAGGTCTGATGGGGGCACAATACACTGATCTGAGGTCTGATGGGGGCACAATACGCTGATCTGAGGTCTGATGGGGGGCACAATACACTGATCTGAGGTCTGATGGGGGCACCATACACTGATCTGAGGTCTGATGGGGGCACAATACACTGATCTGAGGTCTGATGGGGGCACAATACGCTGATCTGAGGTCTGATGGGGGCACAATACGCTGATCTGAGGTCTGATGAGGCACAATACGCTGATCTGAGGTCTGATGGGGGCACAGTAGGGTGATGTGAGGACTGATGGGGGCACATTCTGCTGATCTGAGGTCTGATGGGGGTACAATATGCTGATCTGAGGTCTGATGGGGCACAGTAGGCTCATGTGAGGTCTGATGGGGGCACAATACGCTGATCTGAGGTCTGATGGAGGCACAATATGCTGATCTGAGGTCTGATGGGGGCACAGTAGGGTGATGTGAGGACTGATGGGGGCACATTCTGCTGATCTGAGGTCTGATGGAGGCACATTCTGCTGATCTGAGGTCTGATGGGGGCACAGTAGGCTGATGTGAGGACTAATGGGGACACATTCTGCTGATATGAGGTCTGATGGGGGTACAATACACTGATCTGAGGTTGGATGGGGCACAATACGCTGATCTAAGGTCTGATGGGGCACAGTAGGCTGATGTGAGATCTGATGGGGGCACATTCTGCTGATCTGAGGTCTGATGGGGGCACAATACGCTGATCTGAGGTCTGATGGGGCACAATACGCTGATCTGAGGTCTGATGGGGGCATAGTAGGCTGATCTGAGGTCTGATGGGGGCACAATACGCTGATCTGAGGTCTGATGGGGGCACAGTAGGCTGATGTGAGGTCTGATGGGAGCACGTTCTGCTGATCTGAGGTCTGATGGGGCAAAATACGCTAATCTGAGGTCTGATGGGGGCAGGGGACTGTTAGTTTAGTGATGTAAAAACTGGGGACAGGTTTCCTTTAACATAGGAGACCTCTTGTTTTTTACTCCTATTAATCCTATATTTTACTGCATTATGTGGTAGAGTATTTAGAGTAGGGTATGTAGAAAGTCTATTGTACTGTACTTAACAGCATAGATGATCTAGCAGTTTATACAGTCATCTTTCTAATACAATATTATAACCACAATTAGTAGTATGTGCCTGTGAAGTTGGAAACGTGCGTTTGGGAAGCCACTAAGTGGGGGGCCCACTCAAGTATGTTTTGCCCCCCCTGTGCTGAACCTCTAGCTACGCCTCTGGGTAGGGCGTTCAGTCTACTCGTAGTGCTCATTATTTCTTCCTTTATGTGAAAAAAATGGATGCGTGCTAAGACATCTCTGGGTCTGTATTCTGGAATTGAATTTGGCCTGGGAAGTCTGTGTGCTCTATCCACAGTTAGGTCTAGAACAGAGGCGTCCGGTAAGATTGCTTGCATAAGTTTTTGAATATACTTTATTAATTCGTTTGGTGGGACAGATTCTGGAATACCTCTAAATTTGATATTATTTCTCCTTGACCTGTCCTCTAGGTCCGCCATCTTATGTTTTATAGCAGTAACATCATCATCAAGTGCATTATGTGCGTCAACCAGGCTATTATGTGCTCCAGCGTATTCCGCCATCTTGTGTTCAATGTGGTCGACCCTTTCACCTAGGTCATCAATATTGTTTGATAGAGAAGTGCACATTTGCGCAATATCTGCTTTGATAGAGGTATTTAAGACTAAAAGCATGTCTTTCATCAGATTAACCGTAATAGGTTCATTAGAGGTTGGAATATGCTCAAAAACGCTTATAGATTTTGAAGAAAGTAAGGATTTTTTTCTCACCATCTGCCTCTGAGTTGTAAGAAGTGTCCCTTCTGGGTCTCTGCTTGGCAGGGCTGTGAACTGTGGAGGAATCAGATAAAATGGCGTCTTCATCATCTTCTTCCCTCTTAAAGTATTTTGTAGTGGTGGTTTTAATGTTTTGGCTGTGGTAGTAGTTCTGCTGCTTCTAGGCGTTTTTGCAGTAGTTGGAATTAGAGGTTGGAATATGCTCAAAAACGCTTATAGATTTTGAAGAAAGTAAGGATTTTTTTCTCACCATCTGCCTCTGAGTTGTAAGAAGTGTCCCTTCTGGGTCTCTGCTTGGCAGGGCTGTGAACTGTGGAGGAATCAGATAAAATGGCGTCTTCATCATCTTCTTCCCTCTTAAAGTATTTTGTAGTGGTGGTTTTAATGTTTTGGCTGTGGTAGTAGTTCTGCTGCTTCTAGGCGTTTTTGCAGTAGTTGTTTTCTTGTTTTGTGTAATAACCTCTTTTTTTTTCCCTCCTCACAGGTTGTGAGCTAGGAGGAGAAGTGCTGCTGCTGCCACCTGAAAGAGTTTCCTCCCGCCCGCCGCCATCTTTAATGCTGCTCCTCTCCGGTAAGTAGAAGTCCTCCAGGTGTTTAGGAGGCTCCCTTCTTCTCCCCTTCGTCATGGTAAGTATCTGACCTTATTGTATGTCTGTCACTTTCTTTTTCAGGGCTTCAGATCGCTTGTGCAGTTGCTGGAACGCCGCTGGATCTCGGTGAGGTGAGGAGCTCCTCTATCTCGTGGCCATCTCCGGCTGCAGCAGGCCACGCCCCCTGGCCTAGGTGCAGTTTTAGCCCCACTGAAGAGAATGGGGCTGAACTGTGATACCAAGTACAGCCACTGTACAATAGATGACGCTGTGCTTGGTGAGCTGAGAAAAGTCTGCAACACTACTGGTGCCTTCTCAAACAGCTGACAGGCGGGGGTACTGGGTGTCAAACACCCACTTATTAGATATTGATGACCTATCCAGGGGATAGATCATTAGTATAAAAGTCTTAGAAAAACCCTTTAAGGCTAAGACAAACACATATCACAATTCAAACAGGCTTACTATTAATGATAGAGCTGGAACTAGGCACAAAGACCGAGAGTCGAACAGTGTATTTATCTTTCTGCCACTCACGTTTGACATATTGCAGACTCGATTGATAGATTACTGGGAGGGGCTGGTGAAGATCCATTGGTCATGGTCCACATAGCAACAAATGACAAATTTAGAGGTAGGTGGAGGGTCCTTAAAAATGATTTTAGGGATTTTGGTCATAAGCTTAGGGCAAGGCCTCAAAGGTAGTATTTTCCGAAATACTACCTGTACCACAAGCCAAACCAGAAAGGCAGCGGGAGATTAGGGAGGTTAACAAGTGGCTCAAGAACTGGTGTAGGAAAGAGGGGTTTGGGCTCCTGGAGAACTGGGTAGACTTCTCTGTCAGCTACAGGCTCTATCGTAGGGATGGGCTGCGACTCAATGGGGAAGATGCATCTGTTTTGGGGGAGAAGATGACTAGAAGGTTGGAGGAATGTTTAAACTAGGTACTGGGGGAAGGGTAATTATGTTATATGAGAGGAAGATATGCAGATAGAGACCTGGGGCAAGGTAATGAAACGTAAAGGAAAGGTGTAGGGTAAAAAAATATGATAGAAGTCTGACTAATAAAACTGGTGAACTGGAATTAGTGATGTGTGAGGAGGGCTATGACATAGTGGGAATAACTGAGACATGGCTGGATGATAGCTATAACTGGGCTGTTAATGTACAGGGTTACAGTCTGTTTTAGAAAGGATCATCAAAATGGGAGAAGGGGAGGGGTTTGCCTTTATGTAGAGTCCTGTCTAAAGCCCACACTCAGGGAAGATATAAGTGAGGGACATGAACATGTGGAGTCACTGTGGGTAGAAATACATGGCACAAAAACAATAATAAAATATTGATAGGAGTTTATTATAAGCCACCTAATATACCAGAGGCCACAGAAAATCTACTACTAAGGGAAATAAATGAGGCAGCAAATCATAATCGTTATTATAGGGGACTTCAGCTTCCCGGATATAGACAATTACCTTTCCCAACTGGTTCAGGACGACCATACTAGACTTAGTACTAACCAATAGACCTGACAGAACAACAGATGTGCAGGTTGGGGGACACCTGGGAAATAGTGACCATGAAATAATAATTTTCCAGTTGTTATTTGAAAGAGTGTTTATTCAAGGAGGCACAAAAATACCAAACTTCAAAGAAGCAAAATTTGACCAGCTTAGAGAGGCCATTTGCCTTACTAACAGGGACGATGTCCACAGAAATAAAAAAATACAGCCACAAAATGGGATATTTTTAAAAGCATCCTAAACTCTAAGTGTGAGAGGTGCATACCTTATGGGAACAAAGGGGTGAGGAACAAGAAAAACCAATGTGGATAAATATAAATGTAAAGGAAAAAATATAAGTGATGAGGGGAGAGTTGCAGAAAGCAATGAAGAGAAAGAAAAGCTAGTAAGTATTTTTTTCACCACTGTATTCACTGGGGGAAAATAAATTGTCAGATAAAATGCAGAGTGTAAAAGTATTTCCCTATTAAAAGTGGCCAGTCTGACCCAGGAAGAAGTGCAGCAGCATCTTAAAAAGATTAAAATAGACAAATCACTGGAACCAGATGTCATACACCCCCGTATCCTAAGAGAAATAAGTAATGTGATAGACAAGACCCTTATTTCTGATATATAAAGGGGTTCTCCGGGAATTAAGAAAATGAAAATACTTAAATATCACTTTATTATAAATATATTCCCAAATACCTATCATTAGTTATAATGGCTTGTTTTATCTGGGGAGAAATCATGAGAAGAAATAAAATGGCCGCTGTCCTATTAGTATTCACAAAACCTATCCTAATCACTCAGCAGGACAAGTTACTTCACAACACTGAGGTAAAGAGCTGCCTCATCCTCCTCTCTGCTCTACTTGTCAAGAATTATGATCCTGAATACAGCTGATAGGAACTTTAGTTGAATATCTGTGATAATGGAGTTCATGAGGATTATTATGAGATTATCAAAATTAGGGTTATTCAGTAAAAAAAAAGACGAGGGGAGATCCAATAACTATGTATAGATAAATCAGGGGTCAGTACAGAGATCTCTCACATGATCTATTTATCCCCAGGACTGTGACTTTGACGAGGGGACATCCACTGCATCTGGAGGAAAAAAGGTACACAAACATAGAAGAGGATTCTTTATGGTAAGAGCAGTGAGACCATGGAAATCTCTGCCTGAGGAGGTGGTGATGGTAAGTTCACTAAGAGAGTTCAAGAGGGGCCTGGAGTGTAATAATGTTATACTTATTAGATTTATATACTTATTAGATTTC
The DNA here is from genome assembly GCA_900303285.1 of Rhinella marina. NCBI lineage: Eukaryota > Metazoa > Chordata > Amphibia > Anura > Bufonidae > Rhinella > Rhinella marina. Next base: position 403,914 of record ONZH01013842.1, read on the forward strand.
TGGAGAGGGGTTGTTCATCCAGTAGTTGACCGCCTGATTGGAGTCAAGAAGGAATTTTTTCCCCCTAAAATGAGCAAAATTGGCTTCTAACTCACAAGGGTGTTTTTTTCCCTTCCTGTGGATCAACTTGCAGGATAACAGGCTGAACTAGATTGACAGTTGTCTTTTTTCTGCATTACAAATTATGTTACTATGTAACAGTATTTAGGGGGTCTCCTCTACACCTTAAAACTATCTCCATGAAGCTTTACCTTAACCATAACATGAACAGTAAACTAGAGAGCAGGACTACATAAAATGTTCTGTTAGGTCTTTTGAATGTCGCATTGGGCAGGATTTTATTTTAGTTCATATAGGGCAGCTTGATGCTACATATTTATTTTGGCTTTTTCCTATCGATGGGCACAATTCCCAGGGGGATATGACTCAATCACAGTTTTCAGGATGGTCAAATGAAGGGCATGAGCTTGTATCTGACATTACTTTAAAGTCACATCCTCATGTATCAATCTGAATGTTTTTGATGAAATCCTTAAATCTTAGGTTTGGTGCTTATAGGTCAGAGAGCATACTTTAGATTTGGGCATACATTGGCAATTTTTAGATTATCATCTTGGTCACCATAAGTTTAATTAAAAAAACAAAGAAGATCTCTTTATTGGACATTGTATACCTTATCTAGTCTAAGATTTCTCACTTGCCTTATAAGGAACTTCAACATGAGCATGATATATGTCATATTACTACTTCATGGCCATTTCTTCAAACCTTAATGGCAGCTTGATACAATGAGATGGCTATATGTAGTGCAGAAGTAATAGTCACACCGATGGCTTGGTACTGGAGGGAGTCGAAATACTCCTCTGTAATCTAACATACCAGTATTATGAATGGCATAATGCAGATCCTGTGACACATTTTGCATAGCCTGTCCTCTGAACTAAGTGGACTAATATTGTCCTGTTATTAGGAACAGTGAAGGTCCCAGCACTCCATGAGCACTCATCCTATAATTCATTATGCTAGAAAACATCATTCACAACCTACTATTTGCATCTAAAAATAAAAATTAAGTAACAAGTAACAATTAACCCGATGCCGACCGCCCACTGTCTTTAGACGGCGGGGGCGGTGCGGGTCCCGAGTCTGCAGCGCCGTCTAAAGACGTCGCTGCAGAAAAGGGTTGTCAGGGGGCCCCAGGATGGACGAGCGGCGGGGGTCCGGCTGTGCCCAATAGCCGGACCCCTGCTGAATGCGCCAGCATCGGTGAAAACACCGATGCCGGCGCATTAACCCTTCATGTGCCACGGTCAGCGCTGACCGCGGCACATGAGGCGTGCGGCATGGTCCGCCGCTATTCAGGATGGCGAGCGGGGCCATCGGGTCCCCGTGCTGCTGTGACGGGGACCCGATGGCTTGGATAGCAGCCCGATGCCTTCCTTAGGCATCGTGGCTGCTATCCCTGCGTTCCTGTGCGATCCAGCCCCCTGGATCGCACAGGAAGCAGGCTGTAAGTGTATTACACTGAGTAATACACTTACAGCCAATGCATTACAATACAAAAGTATTGTAATGCATTGTAAAGGGGATCAGACCCATAAAAGTTAAATAAAGTGGAAAATGAAAAGTTAAAAAATAAAGTAAAAATAAATAAATAATAATAATAAAAGTCTTAAAAAAAAAATAAGCCATTTAAAAAAAAAAGTTAAAAAAATTGTAAAAAAAAGGTGAAAAAAGAAAGGTATACATATTAGGTATCGCCGCGTCCGTATCGACCGGCTCTATAAAAATATCATGTCATCCACCCCGCCAGGTGAACGCAGTAAAAAAAAAAAAAAAAACTGTGCCAAAACAGACATTTTTTGGTCACCTTCCCTTACAAAAAGTGTAATAGCAGGCGATCAAAAAAGCGTATGTACCCCAAAATGGTACCAATCAAACCGTAATCTTGTCCCGCAAAAAATGAGACCCTAACTAAGACAATCGCCTGAAAAATAAAAAAAATATGGCTCTCAGAAAATAGCAACACAAAAAAAGATTTTATTCTGTTCACAAATGCATCTAATGTGTAAAACTTTCCAAAAATAAAAATGTTAGACATATTGGGTATCGCCACGTCCGTAACAACCTTCTCTATAAAAATATTACATGAGATGGCCCCCCAGGCGAATGCTGTAAAAAAAAAAAATAAAAAACTATGCCAAAATAGCCATTTTTTTCCCTCTTCCCTCACAAAAAGTGTAATAGCAGGCGATCAAAAAGGTGTATTTAACCCAAATTGGTACTAATCTAACCGTCATCTTGTCCTGCAAAAATGATACCCTACCTAAGACAATCGCCTGAAAACTGAAAAAAATATGGCTCTTTGAAAATGGCAACACAAAAAAAAGATTTTATTCTGTTCACAAATGCATCTAATGTGTAAAACTTTCCAAAAATGAAAATGTTAGACATATTGGGTATCGCCACGTCCGTAACAACCTGCTCTATAAAAATATTACATGAGATGGCCCCCCAGGCGAATGCTGTAAAAAAAATAAATTAAAAACTATGCCAAAATACCCATTTTTTTCCCTCTTCCCTCACAAAAAGTGTAATAGCAGGCGATCAAAAAGTTGTATTTAACCCAAAATGGTACCAATCAAACCGTCATCTTGTCCTACAAAAATGATACCCTACCTGAGACAATCGCCTGAAAAATAAAAAAAATATGGCTCTCTGAAAATGGCAACACATAAACAAGATTTAATTCTGTTCTAAAATGCATCTAATGTGTAAAACTTAACAATAATAAAAATGTTAGACATATTGGGTATCGCCGCGTTTGTAACAACCTGCTCTATAAAAATATCACATGACTTGCCCCCTCAGGTGAATGCTGTAAAAAAATGCTAAAAAAAACTATGCCAAAACAGCTATTTTTTCACCTTGACTCACAAAAAGAGTAATACCAAGCGATCAAAAAGGCGTATTTACCCCAAAATGGTACCAATGAAAACCTCACCTCATCCTGCAAAAAATGAGCCCCTACATAAGACAATAGCTCAAAAAATAAAAATCAATGGCTCCCGCAAACCAATCCATCAAAATCTGTGTTGTAAAATCCATATGGCACTCCTTCTGTTCTGAGTCCTGCCATATGTCCCCACAGCAGTTTACCACCACATATGGGGTGTTGCCGTATTCAGGAGAAAATGGGTAACATAATATGGGGTGCTTTTCTCCTGTTACCCCTTATGCAAATAAAAAAACTTGGGGCTATAGCAACATTTTATTGGAAGAAATGAAACTTTTCATTTTCACAGCTAAGTGTTTCCAAATTCCGTAAAACGCTTAGGGGGTCAAAGTGGCCAGTACCCCCCTTAATATATTCGTTGAAGGGTGTAGTTTCCAAAATGGGGTCACTTTTTGAGGGTTTCCACTGTAGGCGTACGTCAGGGTCTCTCAATTACAAAATGGTGCCTACAAACTATTTTAGCAAAATCTGCCTCCAAAATCCGTATGGCGCTCCTTTCCTTCTGACCACTGCCACAAACCCATAGAGACGTTTACCACCACATATGGGGTATTTCTGTAAACTGCAGAATCAGAGTAATGTATATTGAGGTTTAGTTTGCTGTTAACCCTTGCTGTGTTGCAAGAAAAAAATTATTAACATGAATAATCTACCAAAAAAGTGAAATTTTGAAATTTCACCTCCATTTTCCTTTAATTCTTGTGGAACACCTCAAGGGTTAACAAAGTTTGTAACAGCAGTTTTTTATAATTTGAGGGGTGTAGTTTCTAAAATGGGGTCATTTATGGGGGGTTTCATTATGTAAGCCCCTCAAAATCACTTTACATCTGAACTGGTGCTTAAAAAAAATGGTTTAGGAAAATTTGGTGAAAATTTGAAAAATGGCTTCTAAACTTCTAAGCCCTCTAACGTCCTAAAAAAGTAAAATGACATTTATAAAATGATTCCAACATAAAGTAGACATATGGGGAATGTAAAATAATAACTATTTTTGGAGGTATTACTATTTATTTTGAAAGTAGAGAAATTGAAATTTGTAAATTTGCTAATTTTTTCAAATTTTTTGTAAATTTGCTATTTTTTTATGAATAAAAATGAAATATTTTGCCACAAATTTACTACTGCCGTGAAGCACAATATGTGACGAGAAAACAATCTCAGAATGGCCTGGATAAGTAAAAGCGTTCCAAAGTTATTACCACATAAACTGACACATGTCAGATTAGCAAAAATCAGTCTGGTCACGAAGGTGCAAAATGGCCCGGTCATTAAGGGGTTAAAAACATGCTAATGTTGTTTGTTTCCGTTGTGGCGTCCCCGTGATTACAGACTACAAACAATCCATGTGTAGTCTGATCCGGCAGTTATACTCCCTTTCATCTGTCTTATTAAGCAAGAAGTAGAGGACAGATGCATGGCACTATGAAAGTAGGCCTCCATAGAGGCTGCAGACAAAAAACAAGATTTGTAGTAGAGATTTTTGCAAAGTGGCTTCATTTATCAATTAAGATGCTTTCAGAGGATAAAAAAAAATTAGTTGTGAAGTTAGACCTGTCCTTTACCATATTCAAATTTCCATTCCATATTGATTTATGGTAAATGTAGGTGACACCAAATATTGCACCTCTATAGCTCCCATGGGGTCAGATAGTTTGCCAAGCTGTGTGTAGAGGGTTGTGAAGATGGTTTCCCCAGAATATAATTTTTAACCCTTTTAGCTGAATCACCCTAAGTATAGTCTTCCACGTGGGCTGCAAGAACTGCAAGCCAAAGGTCTTCAACAAATTACATTGGTACATTGATTATGTACCGTACTTTTGCTACGAGGTCAAAGTGAATTTTATTTTCCAAAGACTTCAAAAGTCTGTATGTAATGTGCACTGGAAACTTTTGTCTCAAAATATTAACACAGCTTAGAACAACAGAAAATTCTGAAAAACTGGCAAGCACACACATGCATAATCTTTATGTAAGGTAAACACACTATTAAACGTGGAGACAGATCCAAGCTAAATAAAGCAGGTCTGCGGCAGTGATAACAAGTATGGGCGAGGACATTTTCCAACAGACCGCTTTTTGTTATATTAAGGACACAGTTACAAAATATGTTACCATTTTTCAAGGACTGTAATAAAAATGTGATAATCCACACACACCAAGGTTCTCTGGTTTATTTTGAGATTCATTTTTTTCTTCTTTTTTATTGAGGACAAACATAAAATACAGATGGTACAGCATGTTTTAATATCTAACAAAGGTAGACGTAAAAAAAAGCAATAAACAGAAATAAGAGTATGTTAACACTATGGTTGAGCACATATTGATGGATTGCCATAAGAAAGGTATCATTAAACACACGAAACTTGTAACAAATGCAATATTCAAGTATAGTATTATAAAAAAAGTGAATGTTAAAGTGTAGGGAAGGAATGGAGGTTAATGGGTCAAAAGGCAGGGTAACTAACCAGTAGTACTACTAAGGAAGGGTAAGGAAATTTGTGGGATACTGTATACTCTGAAAACAAAGAAGGCAACTGTAAAAGAAGGAAAAATGCCTCCACTCCAAAGTGGATACAGATATTTTTCCATGGCGGATGCAGAAGAAGCAGGAACCAAAGAATGATCTGTATATATAATGACCAAGACATACACAATAAAGGAACAAACATGTTAGGTGAACCATCTAACAGCTGGTGCAACCAGGATTTCCAGAGAGTCAGACAGGAGTCCAAAGGAAAGGTTAGCATTTCATGGATGCACAATGGACAGAGCTGTGAAGTTATGGCATCTACTTCTGATGGACAGGAGTGCAAGGTGTCTGATCACCTGCAAATAAGATATGGATGGCCTGTCTTGAGGATAGGCCATTAACCTCTTCCATCATCACATTCCAAGAGCTATACTTTTTTATATTACCATAGATGTAGCTTTATAAGGGTTTGTTTTTTGTGGGACAAGTTGTAGTGTTTAATGGCATCATTTCAGGGTATACATAACTTACTAGTTAGCATTTAATAACTCTTTCTGAGGGATATGGGAAAAAACAATACTGCCACAGAATTTTCAAGTTGTAACCATTTAGCAACATTCACTTCACAATGAGGGGCATTTACTTAGCCCCTAGCCCCTGTGCAAAATGTGCAACTTTTTAGGCTTCTTGACATTTTTCTGAAGTGACTAGGAAATGGGTGGGGCTTAGTGTGAGGGGCGGGGCTTCACACAGTCCATTATATTTGCTATCATTAACCCAGAAACAGGGGTCTACTATTTGCTTAACTGCATTGTTCCTGTTGGAAATACTCCAGAAGTGGCATCCTATGAGGAGTCTTCTGTGGATCAAGAGGAACCATGTTGCCCAGACTCAGTGCCTGAGGAAGAATAACAGTCACTCTGAAGATCCGACCGGACCACAAAAGGGAAACTACCTGCCCGGTACCTGGATTGAGCTGTGACTACCTTTACAAACAATTTGGAGCTACACATCCAGGGTAAGAGACTTGCTGCTATTATAATTGTTTGTTGGCTAACAGCAACCTTGCCTTAAGGACTCTGTAAAGACTCCTTTACCCTCTTTGCAACGTTCATGTGCCCAGAGATGGACTATAACACAACTAAGCCACCCATGATTCTGTAACTGTCAAGCTTTCTGCCCAGGGATAGGACTCATACCCTTTAAGCATCCTGAGATGTTCAAAGTTATCCTTACTCAAGTTATTATGGACTGTCCTGGACTTTACTGTTAATAAACCAGGCCAGTGCCACCAGGTCCCCATATGTGAGATGACTACGACCCATGTTACCCATGTTGCTACATATATTTATGTAGGGGTAAGGCTTAGTTCTGGCGCCTTTTTTCGGGAGGTATTTATAGTGGCTGAGTTGTGGGCAATCCTTCCTCTTGACAAAGTGTTACAGGGGGAAGAGTTTCCCCATAGATATATGCCTATATATATATATATATATATATATATATATATATATATTCCCAGTAGTGAGAAGGCCAAGATACATAGTATTCACTTCACTCTATTCAAAGCCCCCCTCCTGCAGGAATGCCATATGCCTGCTGGGGTATGGGGGGAAGACAATAGGGCCATATGTTGACAGTATCATAGGTATGTTAAACTATGGTTCCATAGACCTTTTGTCTCAATAGGTGTGATGCACTTCCCTCTATCTTAAAGACCACCTACTGATAGCAGGAACTTTCAGGCGGGCGTTACAATGGGCGGAGACATGGAGGCTGATGAGATCAATAGATCAAAAGAAAGTAGATCCGTGTCCTATTAGCAGAAGGTTCCCTGTAGGGTGTGTTAGGCTAGTATCACTACACCTCACTGCATTCACCTGAAGGGGGAGGGGGCTCAGATATAGAATATAGCCAACTGTGGGGGCCACAGAAGGCAGTCTCCTGAATGAGTCACCTGAAGGAAGATGGGGGAAAGGTCACCATGACAGAGCTCCAGCAAGGATTGGTCTAAGTATCCCAAGAGCCCCTAACCTCTCTCTCCTACCAATCCTGTACCCCTAATTCCCTTCTGCCTCCATACTTACCCTGCATCCTGACCCCTGCACTACATCCCCAATCTTCCATTTCATGATTAGGGAAAGTTAGCCATAGGTGGTGGGAGGGTAAAAGTATATTGCTGTGTGTATGTGAGTGTGGGTGGGAAAAATAAGTAGGTGTTGGTGTTTATTATATTATTGTTTTATTGTGTGATTTGTGTAACTTTAGCATAGTGTTTAATAAATCACTTGTTTTATTATCACTGTTTCATTTCTGTTATACAAGCACAGTAATAATATAATTGTAATAGTACGTTGTAAAGGAACAGGGAAACGTTACAGTTAAGGTACAGATTAATACAATACAGTCTAGCGTGAGTGTGTTGAGACTGTGTTGTATTATAATATTGATTGTTGAAGTCAGATCTGATGCTATTATCAATATTGTACCTTAAAGGAACATTATAGGAGGTAACCATATTAATAATACCGTACTGATAGCCACGTGAGTGAATATTGGTATGGCCGTTATTAATAGAAAATATTAATATTCACGTTAGAATATAAATATTATTTATGAATATTAATTCTTAATATTTAATAGAAATATTGATATATTAATATTCATATCTCCTTTATCACAAAGCTTGTGCAAAAACGCACGTCGAGGATTGCGGTGGTTACTTGGGTATCCCCTGTTCCTTCTCTTTCCCCCTAACTATGTCTCTTGGTAAGTGATGTATGTATTTTTACTAATATATAATGGAGTGAATATGATTTTGGGTGATTTCTAACTGGCCATTAGTTATCCCCATACATAGATTTATAGTTATTTCTATTTATACAATACTGACTACATACTTACCTTGAGTGGGACTCGTTCCATCTGGTTTAGGGAGGCGGGCCCCATAACCTATGATTCCACCCAGCATTTTGAGGCGTTTGACGTCTGATGTATTGCCTTTTTCCCTATATTATTGCTATTGATTATTTATTTTGTAATAATTTTTTACATATTTTGTCAAATAAAATTTATATTTTTATATAATTTAGTTGCTTTTGTGAGAGTGTTTTTCCTGTTCCCCTGGTTGGGGACCAGGAACATAGTCTGTTTTGGATATATTTATGTTTGACTGCTCATGATACGTATATCTAACCATCTGTCTCTTGCAGGAAGAAGACATAGGTATATAAAAATAATATATGGTACAGTATATATGCGTGCATGTGTTCACCGTCTTCCAGGTGACCTATCTTCATGTCAAGAATGTGCAGAGGATGGCTTTCCTTAAAATAGGGGAATGCTGTGTTCTTAAATCCACTGCAAAGCACTGAAAGTGTTAATATCACAGTATTTCATGTATTATGCATGTACTTCTATACCATAAACTTATATAGGGAGTGAGAGGAAGTTTAGGGAGTCTATAGCTTTCTGCTGAGGAGTGAACACCTCAGATCAGCAAGGAGCAGATCCTGTAAGGAGATCCAACTACCCTACAGAGTACAAGCAGTTTATGTACCAGGAAAAGATATACTAAAGGTTTAGCCGTCACAAAAGGATTGTGGACTACTTTGGCAAATATAATCAATCTGGCTATAGCTTCCTCTGCATGTGGTGGGAACACTATAAGCTACTGTATAAGCTGATGATAGAGAATCCCTTTAGGTCAGAAATGGAGAGATTGAACAGTCTGATTGCAAGAGAGAGCAGCTACCCTCCATATACAACCTTTGGACATTACTTGTCAACTGTAAACATTGCATTTCATGTTAATAGTTTTTGTATGGATCACCTGTTGACCGACCAGTAAAGTACTGTGGATTTGTTGCACCCAAAACTGGTCTCCTCATTATACCGTACCAGACTACAGTTTGCTCCATAATTTTTGCTGCACATCCTCAGGGAGCACTGGGGAAGACAACAACCGTAAGTACTAAAATTCCCATCTGCACTACCACTCCTATCTTCTCTTCATACTAGGCTCTCTGTACAACAAGTCAGTGAGAGTTAGTCCAGGCTGTGCTTGACCTCTCGGCACAGTTGGATACTCCGGTACCTGATCCAGTTGCATGTCCTCCTGTTTTGCAACACAATGCCACAGTCTATTCCTCTGCCTGAATTTACTTGTTGGGGATCTTCACCCCATTTGCCAACCACTGCTCACTTCGATAGGAACCATAAGCCCCGCTGAGACTTTATTAATTGATGAACTGTACATTTTGAACTTTGTACATAGCAGATCCGCCCTGAGTCTGACTAGGTGGGAGTAGCATACATCTTTTCCTTGCTCTAGGATGAAGCATTGGCCTGGACAACTCTGCTGTGGGAATAAGATGATCCAGTTATGTACTCTGTTATTCTTCCTCACAGTCTTCACCAGGGTATTTTAACAGCCTATTTCTGTGACTGATGCCCTACTTCGGTCGAGGCAAGGGTCCAATTCGCTGTGACAATATGCCATAATATGCCAATCACAATATGCCAATATGACAAGGGTCCAGTTCGCTGTGACAATATGCCATCCAATGCTACATGCTGAAAGACAAACTTTCTTCAAATTATAAGGCTTGTCTTATAACTTTCTACGCAGGCCTATTCAGCTGTATTAAGGACAAGTTATCCAGAAGTGATCTGTCTACATTTTTGGCATGGGCTCCCTAGCTACCATAGTAGATTTATGTTTTAGGGTGAGTGAAGGATCAAGAACCCTTTCAAGTCTGCACCCAGGAAGAGACTCATGAAACCTATGCAACTTGGGCACTATACCTTGTCATCCCTTGAAAGAGGTTGTCACCTGTCTAAACGCCTCTGCTTGTATTATAAACAGTCATTCCTGAGAGGACTGTGCCAGACTTAAAACAAAGCAGGGAAACTCCAGACCCTAGATGAGAATGGACAGATCACCTTGGGTCCAATGTTATCCTCTGCCAAATATAAATTGTCTTCAGGTCCTCTAGTAATTATGCTTCCAGTAACACAATATCAGGATTTTGTGGATGTACAGTATTTTGTAGACAAAAAGTGGAGACACTGCTTCCTCATCATCCATTCAACTGTGCTGTTCCTCTAGTGTTGGGTACAGAAGCACCAAGAGGTAGGGTGTATCCTTTGTTGCTACCAGAACTTGGGACAAAGTCAGCCTATCAAGAAGAGTCTGGAGAGGGGCTTCATCTGTAAATTTTCTTCTTCTGCTGGCGCAGGGTTCCTGTTTGTACACAAAAAAAGATGAATCCTTAAGACTGTGTATTGACTACTGGGGCCTGAACAAAATCACGGTCATGAATAGTTACCCACTGCCCCTCATCTCGGAATTCTTTGATATGAGACGTTTCTTTAGCACATTAAACTTTTATGGGCCTTAGAATCTAGTCACTAAGGCTGATCATGTCCTTCAGCTTATGTAATGCACCTACAGTGTTCCATTACTAACATAGTTTATAACAGTTCTTAAAAAAAATATTCCCATGTGGTAGCACCTCTAATAGCACTCACCTGAAATGGGGCTTCAGTGCTACATCACCTGGATATCATCAAACCATTTAACTGTAGGCCTTTTCTCTAAGAGCTGAGACTATGCTCTCAGTAGAGTCGAATGGAATGAAGAACCACTTGTGTGTTGTCTTCTCTAAAAATTCACACCAGCAATAAAGAACTAATCAATTTGCAACTATGAATTCCTTGCAGTTAAACTCATCTTGGAAGGATTACATCTTCTGGAAGGATCTAAGCTTTCAATAACCATTTAAACTTATCACAAAAATACCTTAAATCAGTTTGCAGAGTGAATCCTCACCAAATGTGTATGTTAGTTATCTTAGGTTCAAATGCACTGGAGAGTTCCTTTCTCATTGTTACTGGTGGCCCAATTGGAGACAAGCTATAAAGACATTTTTTGCCTCCTGTACCCATTTTTCCCAATTCAAGTCCTCTTGACTGGCATTCCTCAAGAGTCCTGGTCTGAAATATCTATGGATTTTGTTTCAAATCTACCTACTGGTCAAGGATTAACTACTATGTGGGTACTTTGATTTGCCTCCACGTTCTGGAGAGCAGTAAAGCAATATCCTCTGATATTTTCTAATGTCCATCAAGATAGTGGGCCAGATCTTCTTCCTTGGGCTGAATTTTCTGAGTTCACAGAAAAATCTAATTTCCACGCTGTCTTTAGAAGACAGCCTTGTCTACCATTGCCCATTTCCATTCTGAGTTGGCTTCCAGCCATAGAGGGGCCTTGTCTCGACATCCGTGACATCTGGACCGAGGCCTAAGCAGATCTGTCTGCAGTAAAGACTACAAATAGTGGAGACAGACACAGATGAACCACTTCTAACATTTCTCCAGGAGATAAGGTCTGTAAGAAACTTTCTCCTACATTCATTGTTCCTCTCAATTGCCTCCTGGACCTCTCTTAGGGCCCCTAAAAGTTTTCATGACCCTTTGCTCTGCCCGTTGGTCCTTAACAAATTCTCTACAGAAATGAAGACATCTCCTGTGTCCATGCAGGATCCCCTAATGTTGAATATGAAATCAACCAAATCCTGGATTGCAAGAAGGTTCATGGGAGGCTGTTCTATCTAATAGACTTGGAAGGGTTATGGTGCTGAAGAGAGCAGTTTAGTTTCTTTGCCAGACTCATCAGGGAAGAGCGGGGGAGGGGTACAGTTACTCAACTTTCCCAGATCCAGTGCCTTGCACTGTGTGATCCTGCCTCTCTGGCCAGCCCAGTCTTCTATCCAGCAGCCTAGTGTGACATCACACCTTTGGATTTTTTTAAAAAATTGCCTGGTTATTCAAGTTTCCTCAGCATTCTGCCTGCCTACCGCATTGTTTAGCTCCATCACCACTGATGTATCATTCATGTATCATATGATGTATCATAATATATCATATATATCATAATATCATATATACAAACATATCATAATGATGCATCATACCTACATCATTCAGCTTTTTCACTACTCAAGCTCTGCTTCATCCTTCAGTTCCAGCAGTACTTCAGCTCTGCTGCATCATTTTGCTCCATCACTACTCGAACCCTACTACATCATTTAAATCCATCGCTACTTCAGCTCTGCTGCATAATTCTGTTCTTCTACTCCACCTATCCTACATTGTCCAGCATAACTACTCTGCTAAATCTTTCAGCCCCATTAGTCTTCAACGCTGCTAAATGTCCTCAGCATCACTTATACTGATGCTGAGGACAGCTCTGATACATCATTCTGCCTGGTTATTCAAAAGTTCTGCCTGGTTATTCATCATTCTGCATGCTTATTCAAAAGTCTCCTCAGCATTCTGCCTGCCTACTACATTGTTTAGCTCCATTGCTACTGATGCTCTTCTACATCATTCAGCTTTTTCACTACTCAAGCTCTGCTTCATCGTTTAGTTCCATTAGTACTTCTGTTCTGCTGCATTATTTTGCTCCATCACTACTCAAGCTCTGCTACATCATTTAGCTCCATCGCTACTTCAGCTCTGCTGCATCATTCAGTTCTTCTACTCCACCTTTGCTACATTGTCCAGCATCACTGCTCTGCTACATCTTTCAGCCCCATTAGTCTTCAACGCTGCTAAATGTCCTCAGCATCACTTATACTGATGCTGAGGACAGCTCTGATACATCATTCTGCCTGGTTATTCAAAAGTTCTGCCTGGTTATTCATCATTCTGCATGCTTATTCAAAAGTCTCCTCAGCATTCTGCCTGCCTACTACATTGTTTAGCTCCATTGCTACTGATGCTCTTCTACATCATTCAGCTTTTTCACTACTCAAGCTCTGCTTCATCGTTTAGTTCCATTAGTACTTCTGTTCTGCTGCATTATTTTGCTCCATCACTACTCAAGCTCTGCTACATCATTTAGCTCCATCGCTACTTCAGCTCTGCTGCATCATTCAGTTCTTCTACTCCACCTTTGCTACATTGTCCAGCATCACTGCTCTGCTACATCTTTCAGCCCCATTAGCCTTCAACTCTACTAAATGTCCACAGCATCACTTCTCCAGCTCTGATACATCATTCTGTACAATAACTTTACTTCAATACTGTTTCATCAGTATAGCACCTCTAATCCAGCTCTTTTACATCAGTATAGCACTACTATTCAGCTCTGCCAACTTCACAACACCTTCAGCCCTGCAGTACAACTGGCATTGAGTTACCAATTTATCTACATCTCCAGTTCAGTTACTTCACCAGCTCTTCTGTTTCTGTTCCTTTGCGCTGCTGCATTAGCGCCACCTGTCGGTGCTATGTGAGACCTGCTCATCCAGACCAGAAGCTTCACGGATCCACCTCATCAGGTGAGCCATAACAGAAAGACATGCATGCAAAAAGTCATGTTGCAAAAAAAACTGTTCTCATCAGCTTTCTTGCATGTAATGGCTGTCCAGCAGACAGGTCCCTTTATAAAGTCATAACCCCTGGCTGCTGAGAGGACTTCTTTGTGACACGCACAGTAAACCTTACAGTATCAGTCAGTCTTCATTTTTATTTGGATCAGGCTAATTGTTCTTGTCAACAGGGGGAGACAACAGCTTACAATATGGAAATGAAGCATCAAAACATCTACACAAGTTGCCAACATCTTTCATGGTATGGTACGTGTCCAGGTGGACTTACAACATCCATGCTGTTTCTTTGAGGTTGATGTTTTGCAAGGTGGGTACAGGCCAGGGGTGGACTGGGAACTTAATGTGGCCATGGAAAAAATACTAAAAGTGGCCTCATTTTGTAGTTGGGTCCAAATTGATGGAAGGCAGAGCCAATAATACCATATTCTGGCACATTATACCACCCCAACAGAGCCAAATACCACAGTCCACCATAAAATACTGCCAGCAGCACAAAATAAATCCCAAAGACTTCCACTGGCCGGCCATGAGGAGGGCTCAGGCAGCCCCCTGGGTATCGGCCCACCAGGAAACTTCCCTGTAAGGTTTATGGCCAATCCGCCCTTGGTACAGGCTGCTTCAAAATGCACAGAGTACGGACAGTCTATGAATCCAGGCAACAGTCTCAAGGTGGCAGCTACTATCTTGCTACTCCTGAGGCAACTGCTCATTTTCAAAAAGGTTGTGCACTAATTTCCAGACCTCTCAGACTGGTGGGACCTTCGTTGGTGATCATACTTACCTGATCTCTGGCTCAGGAGCCCAGCTCGTTTGCTCACCAACCTCTTCTGCTTGTCTCAGGTCGTTCTGTGTAAACTTCCAGTTTGATGCAGCTGCAGCCAATCACTGGCTGCAGCAGTGATCTGCTCCCCTTACATCATGTGACCATTTGACATGATATAAGGGGGGCAGCAGCCAGTGAGGGGTTGTAATGGCACCACAGAGATATTTACAAGGAGGTACCCGCGACAAGCACCGTAGGCCGGGGAGTGAACGGGCCGGGACTCAGTGCTGGGGATCAGGTAAGTATGATCACCAACTGTCACCTTCCCAGTTTGTGGTATAATGACTTTCCAGTAGACAGGTTTCTTTATGAGCTCATGACCCCTGGCTGCTGAGGAGACATCATTGTGACATGCACAGTGTTCTATGCAAAATCTCAATGAGCTTAAGGGCTCATGCACACGAATGTGTGCAGCCCGTGCTCGTATTGCAGCCTGCAAACAGAGTATCTGCAATATATGGGCATCAGCCATGTGCACTCCGTATCACGTATGCGGACCCATTCACTTGAATGGGTCTGCGATCTGCAAGATGCGGAGCGGTATGGAGCGGAGGCACAGAGGGGAGTTCTATTTTTTCAGCGTGGATTGAATCTTAAAGGGGTATTCCCATCTCACAAATGTGGTTTGTATAGTTAGATATAGCCATACCAGTATTATTACTAATAGAATGTATTTATATAATATGTACCGTTTAGAAGATTTGTCTATTTGTATATACATTGTCCCACACACGAGTCAGGCGGTTGCCCCTGGTTACAACCACCGTGGCCATGTAGTAGTGGTGGCCGGCTTGCTCCTTTTCAAACCCGCTCTGAGGTAACTGTATATTGTGAACGCGCATTACATGAGCATGCGGAGACTCATCTTAGGGTTGTAGCATTTTTCTCTGCGTTTCCAAAATACAGAGAAGCGGATCCTGTTCCAAGATCAATTCATCCCTATGGAGCAGGATCTGTTTATAAAGTCTATATTTTGGACGGATCCTGACCATTCTGTTTTGGACTAGTAGCGTCCAAATCACAGATGTGAAAGTACCCTAAGATGTGTCTCCGCATGCTCATGCAATGTGCGTTCACAATACAGCAGTTACCTCAGAGCAGGTTTGAAAAGGAGCAAGCCGGCCACCACTACTACATGGCCGCAGGGGTCGTAACCAGGGGCAACGGCCTGACTGATGTGTGTGGGACAATGGATATACAAATAGGGAAATCTTCTAAACGGTACATTTTATATAAATACATTCTATTAGTAATAATATTGGTATGGCTATATCTAACTATACAAACTACATTTGTGAGACGGGAATACCCCTTTAAGGATTTTGGACCCTGCATCTGCAAACGGCGGCCATGTTGCAGCTGCCTGTGTATTGTGGACTGCTATTTATGGTCTGCAGCACGGGTATGCGGTGCACACGTTAGTGTGCATGAGCCCTTAGAGCTGTTTCACACAAGCAAGTCCATTGCGGGAATCACGTTCCGTGTGTGAGCGCGATCCTCTGTTCTGGACTGGTTCAGCACTGGAAAAGAGGGGTTCACTTCATACCTAAAACACATATTACTGACAGCACAATCACTTCTCACCTAAAGTCAAAGTTTCCGCAGAAGCAACTCTCATCATCCTCTGCACTGTCACTTGCAAGTTGCTTGCAGAGGAATGAAATCCCGACTCCTGTGGCACAGGACACTAAAGTTTCTCTGCTGGGCGCTAGGCAAGCCAATCAGCAGCAGACTCTGCAAGCACTGCTAATGCTGATTGGCCAGCCCAGCACTCAGCAGCGAGACAGCATAGAGAGCTAGTTGGGACTCCAGTGGGTGCAACGCTAGCCACTGATAATGTGCTGAGTAAAGGGAAGCCCCGAGGACAGGACAGAGGAAGCAGGAAAGCAGAGCCTGAGCGCCAGATAGGGACTCAAGACAGGAGCAAGAATTAAAGGGGTATTCTCATCTTAGACAATGCGGTCATATCGCTAGGTCCCACCGCTGGGACCCGCACCTATATCCAGAACGGAGCGGGGAGCGCTGCGCCTGGAGGACCCCGGGGGTCCGGCCACCAACAGGCGCAGCTCCCCGCTGCGCTCATAGAAACGAATGGGAGCGCAGCGCGCAAGCGTGGCCGCCGCTCCCATTCATTTCTATGGAGCCGACGGAAGTAGCCGAGCCAGCACTCTGTTATTTTCGGCGGCCCCATAGAAATGAATGGAGGGCGGCTGCGCATGCGCAGTGCGCCCTCATTCAGTTCGGGGGCTCCGTTCTGGATATAGGTGAGGGTTCCCAGCGGTGGGACCCGCACCTATAAGACAATGGGGGCATATCCTAGCGATATGCCCCCATTGTCTAAAATGAGAATAACCCTTTAAGTATAATTAGAAAGCGGGGCCTTTTGTCCAATACCGGGCCCATAGCAGCTGTTTGGTCTGCCTCTGTTGGAGGTACACTGCTGACTGTACCTAATATTTTTTTTTTAGTAGAATCTGTATAAGGTCCCTTGCACACAACCAGGGGCGGGCTGGGTCGAGGGGCAGGAGGGCACATGCCCCCCGGGCCGGTGGATGTCAGGGCCGCTGTGGCTACTGAACTCAATTGTATCTGCATCCACTAGATGCAGATACAATTGTGCCTGCAGCAGCCAGCGCCTGCTCCACTATTCCCGGTGGCCAGTGATGTGACGTAGGCGGCGCTATGACGTCATTGCGCCGCCTGCGACGTTCCTGAGGAGCAGACCCGCCAGAAGAGGCCGGGTCTGCATCGTGGGACCACGCCTGGACAAATAAGTATAAACTACCCTCCCCCTATACTCTCTACATGCAGCACTAACCCTAATACTCGCCCCTGCCTCCCTTTTACTGATCCAATACTGGCCCTGCCTTACCCTAACCCTAATACTGGCCCCTGCCCCCATAGTACTGACCCCCAATACTGACCCTGCCTTACCCTAATACTGGCTACTGACCCCCAATATTGGCCCTGCATTACCCCTAACCATGGGCTCTGACCCTCAATACTGACCCTGCATTGACCCCAACCTTAATACAGATCCCCGACCCTAATACTGGCCCCTAATACTGGCCCTTCCTGACCCATAACCCTAGTACTGACCCCTGACCCCTACACTGGTACTGACCTCTAACGTTGGACCCCTAACCCTGATACTGGCCCCTGACCCCCTAGTATTGACCCCTAACACTGGCCCTGTCTCACCCCCCTAATACTGGCCCTGTCCCATCCCTAACCCTAGTACTGACCCCTATCCTAGTACTGAGACCCCCTAACCCTAATAACTGACTTCTAATACTGTGCCTAACCCTAATATTGACCGCTAACCTTAATATACTGTACTGACCCCTAATACTTTCTCTAACTCTAATAGTACGCCATACTGACCTCTAACCCTACTACTGACCACTAACCCTAAGGCTACATTCACATGACCATATTTGTTTTGCGGTCCACAATTGCGGTTCCACAAAACACGGATACTGGCCGTGTGCGTTCCACATTTTGTGGAACACACATGGCCGGCCCTATGATTGCGGTCAAGAATAGGACATACTCTATCTTTTTTACAGGGCCGTTGAACGGAACTACGGATTTGCGGCCCCATTGAAGTGAATGGAAATATGATCATGTGAATGTACCCTAATGCTGCCTCTAACCCCAATACTGGCCCTAAGGGTGCATTCAGACGACAATATTTCTGGGTCTGCATCCGTTCCACAATTTTGCGGAACGGGTGCAGACCCATTCATTTCATTGAGGCCGCAAACGATGCAGATAGAACACCATGCACTGACCGCATCCGTAGTTCTGTTCCGTGGCCCCACAAAAAATATAGAGCATATGTCCTATTCTTGTCCGCAAGAATAGGCATTTCTATATAGGGCTGGAACTGTGCATTCTGCAAAATGTGTTTTGCAGATCCACAATTTGGGGACTGCAAAACACTTTCGGTCGTCTGAATGTAGCTTTATGCTAATACTACGCCTAACCCTAATACTGGCCCTTAACTCTAATACTGGCCCTAATATACTAACACTAATGCTAATCCTATCGCTAAAACTGACCGGAACCTTAACTACAACCCCCAATACCTCACGTACCTCACACACTGACCATAATATATGACTTTCCACATACAGTACAGACCAAAAGTTTGGACACACCTTCTCATTCAAAGAGTTTTCTGTATTTTCATGACTATGAAAATTGTAGATTCACACTGAAGGCATCAAAACTATGAATTAACACATGTGGAATTATATACTTTACAAAAAAAGTGTGAAACAACTGAAAACATGTCTTATATTCTAGGTTCTTCAAAGTAGCCACCTTTTGCTTTGATTACTGCTTTGCACACTCTTGGCATTCTCTTGATGAGCTTCAAGAGGTAGTCACCTGAAATGGTATTCTAACAGTCTTGAAGGAGTTCCCAGATACTTAGCACTTGTTGGCCCTTTTGCCTTCACTCTGCGGTCCAGCTCACCCCAAACAATCTCGATTGGGTTCAGTTCTGGTGACTGTGCAGGCCAGGTCATCTGGCATAGCACCCCATCACTCTCCTTCTTGGTCAAATAGCCCTTACACAGCCTGGAGGTGTGTTTGGGGTCATTGTCCTGTTGATAAATAAATGATGGCCCAACTAAACGCAAACCGGATGCAATAGCATTCCGCTGCAAGATGCTGTGGTAGCCATGCTGGTTCAGTATGCCTTCAATTTTGAATAAATCCCCAACAGTGTCACCAGCAAAGCACCCCCACACCATCACACCTCCTCCTCCATGCTTCACGGTGGGAACCAGGGATGTAGAGTCCATCCGTTCACCTTTTCTGCTTCGCACAAAGACAAGGTGGTTGGAACCAAAGATCTCAAATTTGGACTCATCAGACCAAAGCACAGATTTCCACTGGTCTAATGTCCATTCCATGTGTCCTTTAGCCCAAACAAGTCTCTTCTGCTTGTTGCCTGTCCTTAGCAGTGGTTTCCTAGCAGCTATTTTACCATGAAGGCCTGCTGCACACAGTCTCCTCTTAACAGTTGTTGCAGAGATGTGTCTGCTGCTAGAACTCTGTGTGGCATTGACCTGGTCTCTAATCTGAGCTGCTGTTAACCTGCGATTTCTGAGGCTGGTGACTCGGATTAACTTATCCTCCGCAGCAGAGGTGACTCTTGGTCTTCCTTTCCTGCGGCGGTCCTCATGTGAGCCAGTTTCTTTGTAGCGCTTGATGGTTTTTGCGACTGCACTTGGGGAGACTTTCAAAGTTTTCCCATTTTTTCGGACTGACTGACCTTCATTTCTTAAAGCAAAGATGGCCACTCGTTTTTCTTTACTTAGCTGCTTTTTTCTTGCCATAATACAAATTCTAACAGTCTATTCAGTATCCACCTGACTTCTGCCCAACACAACTCATGGTCCCAACCCCATTTATAAGGCAAGAAATCCCACTTATTAAACCTGACAGGGCACACCTATGAAGTGAAAACCATTTCAGGTGACTACCTCTTGAAGCTCATCAAGAGAATGCCAAGAGTGTGCAAAGCAGTAATCAAAGCAAAAGGTGGCTACTTTGAAGAAGCTATAATATAAGACATATTTTCAGTTGTTTCACACTTTTTTGTTAAGTATATAATTCCACATGTGTTAATTCATAGTTTTGATGCCTTCAGTGTGAATCTACAATTTTCATAGTCATGAAAATACAGAAAACTCTTTGAATGAGAAGGTGTGTCCAAACTTTTGGTCTGTACTGTATATCTGTACACACTGCATCTTTTATACCTCACACCTGACACATAGTCTACACACAGAGTACTGATACGTCAGTTACAAGGTATAATAGATGCAGTGGGTAGACGTATATAGTATATAGAGTAGTGTACTGATATGTGAGATATGAAGTATAATAGATGCAGTGTGTACAGATATATAATATATACAGCAGTGTACTGATATATAAACTATTATAGATGCAGTGTGTACAGATATATAGTATATACAGCAGTGTACTAATATGTGAGGTACGAGGTATAACACATGTAGTGTGTACAGATATATAGTACAGTCATGGCCAAAAGTTTTGAGAATGACACAAATATTATATTTTCACATGAGCTTCTGCCCTCTGGTTTTTATGTGTGTTTGTCAGATGTTTTTATCACATACAGAAATATAATTGCAATCATATTATGAGTAACAAAAGCTTATATTGACAGTTAGAATGAGTTAATGCAGCAAGTCAATATTTGCAGTATATACTTTTGTACAATTTGTACAAAATATATTTGCCAAGAATCTCAAATTTAGTAGCATTAGCACCAGAATATTTAGTAGCATTAGCACCAGAATATTTACTATTACTATGGCATTTTTGTACTTTATTTGGTTTGCAGAGTGCTGTTGCATTGTATGTATTTTTTTCCCTTTGTGTATTTAGCCATGGCAACGTGCACCTGCACACTGGGATGTGCTGACTGACCCCCCTTTTTTCTTTGCGCTATATATCTGTATATACTGCATGTATTATAAAAGTATAATAGATGCAGTGTGTACAAATATATAGTATATACAGCAGTGTACTGATATGTGAGGTACGAGGTATAATAGATGCAGTGTGTACAGATATATAGTATATACACTGCTGTATATACTACATATATACCCACTGCATCTAGCTTGTCATGTGACCATCAGCAACTTGTAGCCAGTGACGTCTCACCCACTGCATTCTAGCTTTTACTGAGTATTAAAATACTTGGTAAAAGCTAGATGTGTACGCTGTATTCAAGGAGTACTCAGAAGAGGCACTATACATAAAGGGGGCACACTGAAGGGTCACTATACACAAATAGGCACATATAAGAGGCACAATACATAAAGGGGGCACATATAAGAAATACTTTTTTATAAGGGGCACCAAGCATGTGGCACTAGCATTAGGGGCACTGTGTGTGGCACTATAAACAGAGGGCACAGGGCATATGACACTATATATAGAGGGCACAGGGCATGTAGCACTATACACAGAGGGCATATGGCACTGTATACAGATGCCACAGAGTTCGTGGCACTACTATTGGGGGCCCTGTGTGTAGCACTAATGCTGCTGTTATATTCAGGGCACAGCATGTGGCACTAAGATTAGTTTGTGTCAGTATGCAGGGTGCCAATGTGTTGGTAAAGCTTGAAGCTGAAGAGATCTTCTCGGCAAAATCTGCAGAGCTGAATTGTGGACGGGAGAAGTCATCATGGTGGCCTGAACCAGATGGGGAAGAACTCAGGAGGAGACGTCATCTATAAGTCACTAAATGGAAATGGTTATTCTGCTACTGACTGTGTATGATGAGTGTTGTAGTCACCTGGATGATCTACAGCTGATGATGGGTGGTAGCATGCTTTTTTTTCCGCAACAACAACTCCCAGCATCCCTTTACATTTGTTCAGGCCATACTGGGAGCTGTAGTTTCACACCGTACAAGGGCCAACCTGACTACTCAGATAGTATCTGTACTGAACTTTTAAAATCTGGTGATGTATTTATGTACAGAACTTGGTTCTGGTGCTGTATTTATGTATTGAACTTGGTTCTGGTGATGTATTTATGTAGAGAACTTGGTTTTTTGGCTCTATTTATGTAGAGAACTTGGTTCTGGTGCTGTATTTATGTAGTGAACTTGGTTCTGGTTCTGTATTTGACTTATGACTTTTGTTATGGTGCTATATTTCCTGTTGATTTTGTTGCTGTATTTGTCATATGGGCCTGGTTCTGGTGTTCTATTCATGCAGTAAACTTGGTTCTGGTGCTGTGTGTATGTAGTGATCTTGGTTCTTGCTTTGTATATGTGTGTTAAACATACATCTGATGCTATACGTCTAATACTATCCATTCACATTTGTGTTTGGGTCACTGTCACAGATTCTGTCAAAAAGACCGAACAGAAAAGTTCTGCATGAAAGACCTTTTTGTCCGGTAAAGGAGTAGCATCCTGAGCAGACCCCATTGTAGTCAATGGAGTCTTTTGAGCTCAGGAGTTGGTAAATCTGGTCCCTCTAATGATCAAGCTGTTGCTATGGACTCAGCCATGTCATGTATCTGGGATCCAACATGAAAACACAATCAGCTGCCGCCTTTTAACGATTTAAAGCCCTTTTACCTATAACGCCTTTATGGTAGGCAGAGTTAAACAGGTTAAGGGTGGGCCACTACACATGGGCCAGTGCTGTGTGCTTGCCTCCCAGGCCAAAATTTACCAGCCAGCCCCTGCACACAACCATATCCGTTTTGCAGTCTGCAAATTGCGCATCCACAAAAAATATGTGGTCCATGATTTATCCACATTTTTGGTGGACCCGTTGACATCAATGGGTATGTGGTAAGCTGAGCTGTAAAACCAAGAAAGCCCATCGCTATCTGATCAGCAGGGGTGCAACCACCCTGCACCCCCATCCGGTTGACTATGAAGATTCATAAAGAGGTTCAGACACACCACCACTTAACATACACTGACTTCTTTATTAACTGCAAGGTATCAAATGTATAGTAGATGTTTTCATTATAAGTCAGAGCACTGGTCTTAAATGTGGCCCTGTTGATGATGGGCCTTTGACTCATGAAGAGTCGGGCCTTCAGCACTCAGAAGAGGGAAAACCCCCAGTGGAGGAAACCTCTAGGGAACCATGGCTGAAAAACTGCCCTTCCCCTAGACGGTGGAGGAAAACTATGGGACGTGACCAGGGCGGTAGATTTTTCCTTGAATCAATGGTGAATGTCAAGTGTGTTGACTTCTGCAGAGACCAAGCTTGGAATCTGCCTTTTGATGCAGCTGGAAACTCAATTCTTTGATGAATACATTTGACTGCGGAAAGTCCGGTGAATGACAAAGCCAGTGGTTATTGCAGAGACCAAGCCTGGAATCTGCCTTTGATGCAGCAGAAAACTTACTTCTTTAGTGAATACGTCTGACTGCAGAAAATCCGGTGGGTGAGTGCAGAGACCGAGCCCAGAATCTGCATATTGCTGAAGCGTAGGTCATCTGATCCTGACACTTGTGGTAGAGTCATCACCTCTAGCTGTATACCATATTCATTGCAGGGACACAGTGAGACCCCAGCTCTGGTACACAGATCTGCAGATGCAAAAAATATAACTAATTATGACTGAACATGGAGCAGCAGAAAATTACATGTAAGTGATACACAATTTGCTCCCGGTCACTGTGGGTCATTGTAATCCATTTAACTGTTTTAAACTTGGGCTCATGTTTCTAACAGCGATAACAATGCTTTTCAATGTCATTGATTGTTATAGCTGTTATTCTTGTTCTGGGATCCACTGCTGTATCCAACATAAACGGAATACACCTTATAATTGTGGGCTGATTTATTTTAATCTTTATAGGGTTTAGAGCTCCTGATACAAATAGCCAAAACCCCTGCTTTCTTATATACTTCCATAGTTAAAATTCTGGGAGCCATTGCTCAAGGTGATCTAGGCCAACGGGAGCTCCCTCTAGTGGTGACTGCAGGCAGTAAGAATGTTATCATACTTATATGCCATGTATCAGGCGATTTGGATGTTTTTCCACTAATAGCCGCTGCTCAGCTCATCTTTGTGGAGAATCTAAACTTTGTGTCATCACTACTTGGCATCATGTCTGTTATTATTATGAACTCCTGTCGTAAATCATATTACATTGTATGACTCCTGTAACAAGGATCTTACCTTATTAGGGTTCTTTTTGGTTCTTAAGACCAATACCTTCCAACAGGGATCATTGGTGAAGATCAGGAGATGGTTTATTCTGCGCCTTATTTTGTCTCAGACCTCTGGTGATCGAGCTGCTGCAATTGCCTTCTTAACCCCAGGCTGTTTTTATTTCCAATGGTGACCAGTGGATACCACTGGGTCCAAATTATACAAAAAACACCATAAATATAAAGAAGCAGAAAAATCACAAATCATCAATACACCCAATGAAGATACAAGGTCTTCTTATGGATGCTGTCCCTAGCATCTGATAGTCTGACACATTTTCCCAGGACACAACTGCCTGATAATCAGGTCTAGGAACAAGTTAAAGAAATAAATTAGAATACCCCCTCATTAATAGGTATAACTATAGACATAGCAAAGTTATGGGGCCCATAGGCTAAAAGGCCAATGTTTGTGGGTGGGATTATCCCAAACCTTTGATGGTTGTTTAAGTACTTACTACACAAGTCTGTTGGTTCTAGACTTGTACCATGGATAAGCTGTTGTAATCTGGGGTTGGGTAGAGACTGTAGCTTTGGTGGCATAGAGGATCCAGGTCTGTTTTGGTAATATCAGGCTTCAGGTCAGGGCGATCTCTTGGCCCATCATAACTTGACATGTCATGAAAAGACATGGAGTCGCTAATTGACCTTTTTGGGAAAGCCTGTGATCCTGCCATTCTGCAGGCAGGATATCGGATGGTCTCTCATCACGTTGTGCTGGAAGATCGCCGTGGGTTCACCATCATCTGCCAGAAACTCAAAGGCAAATGCTATGGTGAACACCCCTCAGTCATAAGTGTTTCTCTGCTGATCCACATTGAGAAATTTTAGAACCTTCAGGGGCTCATGGACCACTACACTGTAGATGTTATAGGGGTTGGCCACTCTCTAAGTACTTTCTACTAATGTGTGGCAGGCAGGGAAAAAATGAAGTTCCTAATATACTTCATTAAGCACCTCTGCCTGCTTTGCTTTCAATTTGAAGCCACGCCCCCTAAGCCCTGCTCTAGCTTGCAGCCCAGTTCGTCCATAGCTGCACGAGACATGGAGGAGCTTGAGAGCAAGCTCGTCCATGCCAGCACTGGAGCTGCCTAATACTCTGTAAATGAAGGGCATGTACATACCTCCCAAGTGTCCCTCTTTTGGAGGGACAGTCCCTCTTTTTGACCCAAGTCCCTCTGTCCCTCTTTTATCCTTAAATGTCCCTCTTTTTGACCTGGAGGATTAATGCATAAATGTGCATTAATAAATTTACTAAATTGCTCTTTACTAAAGTGTCTGTATGGTTTCTACCTATAAATTAGACCAGAACTTCATTATTTGGTTCAATTTGGACCTTAAAATATCTATAATCTGATGATTTATGTGCTAATATTTATATGGACAATGAAGAGCAAGAAAAAAATTGCCGCAGGGGCTCCAGTAACTATGTTTTGGGTGGAGCTAGAGGCGTGGCCTAGTATGAAAAAAACAGCCGTAATGTGCACCGCACACATTGTCCCTCTTTGCAATTTTCAAAAGTTGGGAGGTATGCATGTGCAGTCTGCTCCTGTCAGTAGCTGCTCTCTGCTCCAACTCTGACAGGAGTCAGCTGCTTGTTCTGTCTCCACAAACAGCTGATTCCTGTGAGAAGCTGGTTATAATAAAAGCCTTCAGAGCCCCTGTACTGGGGTGGCTACTCAGTCCATCATCCACCCCCCCCTGCACTACCATCATGCCGCGGACCGACTAAGCCACGCCCCTTTCTAGTTAGGCCACGCCCCCTGTCGCCAACCCAGAAAGCAGGACGTCTGCCCAGCCATCCCTGTACAGTACATTTTTTATATAGTTATATGGAGATGTGGTGTGTATATATATATATATATATATATATATATATATATATACTGTGTGTATATATATATACACTGTGTGTATATATATATATACTGTGTGTATATATATATACTGTGTGTATATATATATATACTGTGTGTATATATATATACTGTGTGTATATATATATATACTGTGTGTATATATATATATACTGTGTGTATATATATATATATATATACTGTGTGTATATATATATATATACTGTGTGTATATATATATACTGTGTGTGTATATATATATATATATACTGTGTGTGTGTGTATATATATACTGTGTGTGTGTATATATATATACTGTGTGTGTGTATATATATATACTGTGTGTATATATATATATATATATATATATATATATATAAAAAGGAATGTAGGTGGCACTGCTTTAGTAAGAAAGTAGTGATGGTGTGCCAGCGGCTGTGGATCCGATCAAATCCTTCTCGATAAAAATACAATAATTCCGCAGCACTACCAAGGATGTGTTCCAATCAAATTGTGATTTATTCCACCAGAAGCAACGTTTCAGTCCTCACACTGGGACTTTTCTCAAGCATGTATATATGTATATGTGTATGTATATATGTATATGTGTATATACACATATACATATATACATACACAGACCTGTATATGTATATTTGTGTGTGTACTATATATACATATCAATCTGTATCTATATATATACATATATATATCTATATATATACACGTGTGTATGTATCTATATATATACATATATCTATATATATACACGTGTGTGTGTGTATATATGTATATATGTATATATATATATGTGTGTATATATATATATATATATATATATATATATATATATATATATATATATTTCTATATTGTATTTTTGGCCCCATAAGATGCATTTTCCCCCCCAAAAATGGGGGGAAAATGTCCTTGCGTCTTATGGGCTGAATACTAATGAGCGCTTCAATTATGGAAGCGCTTATTAGTACCGGAGGACCAGGAAGTGGTGAAGGCTCTGTACCGCTTCCTGGTCCTTGCTGTTAGCTGTGCAGTGGCTGCCCACAGCGTGAGGGCACTCTGTGACCTCACGCAGTGCGCGCCAGTTCACAGCACAGCCGGAGGAAGGATGAAGATAGAGCCCGGGCGGTGAGGAGTGGCGGCGTCCGGGAGCAGGAGAGGTAAGTGGTTTATTTATTTTATCTGGCATTGCACTACTTTTTTTGCGGAGCAGAAGCATGGACAGAAACCCCATGGAAGCACTCCATAGAGCTTCCATGGGCTTCCGATCTGTGTTTCCATTCCGCACTGCACCGTATCTTCTGGATTGTGGACCCATTCAAGTGAATGGGTTGGCATCCATGATACGGTGCACACACGGCTGGAGCCTGTATATTGCGGACCTTCTGTTCGCAGACCACAATACCGGCACAGACAGGCTATAGTCATGTGCATGAGGCCTAAAGCACTGATGAAATGACACCTGAGGTGCTGTTGTTACTATGGTATCACAGTTGTCCAGGAGTGTCATGTGACTTCTCCTCTAGACATGCTTGCTGCAGTGCATGCTGGGATTGTTACTTTCACTTTGCAGCTGCTCCTCCCACACAGCCTGTCTGAGGGAGCTCCTCCAGGGAAGTGTGTCATGGTGAACAGGTTAGATAAATGACGTACAGCCAGAACATGTCACCTGATAGAAATACTTCATGGTGTTGGTTATTGTCTGGGGCACTTTGGATTTTTGATACTTAGGGTGGCCAACCCCTTTAACCTGCTTGCAAACAGGTTGAGGCAAATTGTTGGTCTTGATGCTGTCAGCCACTAGTATGTCACCATTTTTGAAGCAGGCGGTCAGCCAGTGCACCCTATCCTCGTCGTAGTGGATTTGTAGAGCCTTCTTTAGCACACTGTACCCTGGAAAGAGAATAACAGCGGTGGGCTGCAGGCCATCAAAGTCCCCAAACTGATTCTGCAGGAGATCCTGGGCCTTGTTAATGATGTCATCATCCAGCCTGCCTTCCTGGCCACTGCTCTTCAGGATGGATAAGTGCTTTGGAGACAAGTTGTTCTGTGCTCTCCAGGTATAGACTATCTCCACTTCTGGTGTTTCCAGCTCCGGGCTTCCAAAATCTTTGGCAGATGTAGTGGACGTGTTTTCTGCTGCAGCTCTTTTTGCTGGTGGAAATGTCCCGGACTGAGTGTCATTGGAGGTTGGTGCTTTCCTTTTAAGAATGGCTTTGGAAGTTTCACGAGATGCCTTCAAAAGGTTTTCAGCAGACTTAGCCATTTTCTTGTCCAGTGTTTTAAGGGTCTCAAAATTTGAAGAGACGTTATCCTTCACTGCTGTTTTGCTTTTGACGAGCCTTTCTATTACATCACCGCTTACAGCTCTTTGTTTTTTTTAGCAGGTGGTGCAAGGAATAGCTCCACAGCAAAAGTGTCCCTGGGTCTTTTTTGAGGGGGTTCCCCACTTTCTGTCTTTTCTCCCATGGACATGTCTTGTGTTATTAGGGGCCCCTCATGTGCAACTTTTGGAGCAGCAATAAAATTGGTTGTTGTCTTCTCAGCTGTGTCATGCCAGATGACGTGGTTTTTACGTCTTAAGGCAACTGACCTGAAGAAGCTCCTGGCCTGTGTCATGATGGTTGATTTCTTGGTCAGGAAGCTGGAGTTCCTCATCAGAGTTCTCCATTTTTGATTCAATTTCCTGAATCAGGTCAGAAGGAATGAGCCAATCGACATGCAAGATAAGAGTGAGTTGACCAGCAGCCTCCAATCAACATAGTGCTGATGCCTATGAATCCTCATGATGGCATCCAATCGTCTTTCTGAAGTTGCGCGCATCCATCCACCTTCTCAAATTCATTGTGATGTCATCCAGTGACATCATAGCTGTAGGCTCAGTTCTAGAACATTCTATGCAAATCTGCCAGGATGAAGGTTCCAAAACTTAGGGGTCAGATCTTTATATTATGAGAAACACTCTAATCTTTTAAATAAAATTACAGAATTTGAGATGCAGATGTGGCAGAACCTCTTTTTTGAAAAGTAAGGAAGAGATTCCTGTCCACCGTTGATTGCTTGGATAAGGTCTCGTCCTTCTCATAAGAAGGTCTGCAGTATATGAGATGTGTATTTTTGTGCTCACACTGGTGATTACGAAGGGGTTGTCCAAATTGTAGAGTCCATTTAATTTTGCCCACTCATTGACACCAGAGTAATATGCAAGTGGTAAGCAGCCTCAATACAGCCCCCAAAGTAGTCTATGGGGCCTTACTGTACCCAAGGGCATAACTAGACACAACATTTGGAAGACCCCAAGCAACTTCCCCAAAACCTCTTAGTCCTGTACCGTTCAGGAGGAGGAGTCAAGAGTTTACTAATCAATGGCTGATGAAAGCACCTCCCCAGGCCGTTCCCCTTTATTAATACCCCTCATCTCCATCTACATGCAACAGCTTCCTGATAGTCCTCTTTGTTGCAGAGTATGGTTGCTGGGTGCAGCAGAGTCAGTTTAGATCAGACATTGTGGAGTAACAGGAACTGGGTTTATTGGAACATTCATGCAATAACTGAATGTCACCTTACATGGTGAATGTGGTACAGACAGGAAAAAAAAAATCAGTGAGTTCACTTCAATGTACAGGAAATATATCATAGAAATGCAGAGACTACAAGTTAGCATTAGTAACAGCGACATCTAGTGTCACAACAATAAACTGCAGTCCATCTAGTAATAGACTAAGCTGTAGTTGTTGTATCTCCAACACTTCTTCTCAACAGCTAAGGCTTAGTCTGATAAACCCATCTTCTTTGTAAGCCTTGAGTGTCTTTCAGCGGTCAGGGGCTTTGTAAGGATATCTGCTGTCATATCCTCATTCGGACAATAATGTAACTCAAGAAGTCCCTGTTCTTGAAGATCCCTAAGAAAGTGGAACTTCACATCAATGTGCTTGGTTCTCGAGTTAACTCTTTCCATCTGCGCAAGTGCAAGGCATCCTTGATTGTCTTCAAAGATTTTTGTTGGTCCCAACTGTGGTTGACCCAAGTCTGTTAACAGTTGTCTCTGCCATATAACTTCTTGGCTTGCCTACGCTGCTGCAACGTACTCTGCTTCAGTAGAAGATAGTGTAACAGAGAGCTGCTTTCTGCTAGTCCAACTGATAGCACCTCCTGATAGCAGAAATAAGTAGCCACTGGTAGATTTTCTGTCACTGGTGTCTCTGGCCCAGTCAGCATCCACATATCCTGTTAGGGTGCTTTCATCACTCGCTGGTAACTTTAGCTTATAGTGCAAAGTCCCTTTAAGACAGCGAATGATTCGCTTTACAGCATTCCAGTCCATCTGACTTGGCATTGAAACCTTTCTGCATAGGATTCCAACAGTTGCTGCAATGTCGGGCCTTGTAGCAGTGGTAATTTCCCTATTGCTTTCCTGTACTGAGTATTAGTTGTTAATGGGTTATCTTGGCTGTTTATTTTCTTTAGGTAGTTGGCTTCCATGGGAGACTTTACTGGTTTGGTGTCTTCCATTCGAAATGTTTCAATTATTTCTTGTATTTTATGCTTTTGGTTCAGAAGAAAGCTGCCATCTTTCTCTCTCTCAATCTGGATGCCAAGGTAATTCTTTATGTTGCCAAGATCTTTGGTCTCAAAGTGCTGATTTAAGGTTTGCAGTATTTCTGCTTCATCCCCTTCTTGCTCAAAACAAATCAGGATATCGTCCACGTAAATAAGCAGATAGATCCATCTGTTTGCCAATTTCTTAGGCAGGGATCTGCTTTACTCCTTTGAAAGTCCTTATGTGTAAGCACTTCATTTATTTTTATATTCCACGCTCTGGCTGTGTGCTTTAGACCATATATACTCCTGTGAAGTTTGCATACTAGGTCTGGCCTTAGTTCATCTTTGAACCCTGGTGGTTGTTCCATGTAGATTTCTTCTGTTAACCTGCCATGTAGAAACACAGTTTTCACATCAAAATGTTTCACTTGCATTTTCCTTGTGATGGCTACTGCCAGCAAAGTCCTTATTGTAGAGTGTTTGACTACTGGCAAAAATGTCTCATCATAGTCCTTTCCAAATTTGTGAGAATATCCCTTGGCTACGAGTCTTGCTTTGTATTGTTCAACTGTGCCATCTGCATTGTACTTCACTTTAAAAGTCCATTTACAGCCTATGGCTTTCCTTCTAGGTGGTAGTTCTGTAAGTGTCCATGTTTTAGTGTCATGCATGAATTTTATCTCTTCCTTAGCAGCTTCTATCGATTTACTGGATTCCCATTCTGAAAGCTGAGATATGTCTTCCCAGGTTGTAGGTTCATTGGCATTGGCAGTGCTTGCCTTGTATGAGAGACGTACAGGTGGTTTACCTTTGTTTTCTCTTGTTGAGCGCCTTGGTTCTGTGTCTAAGCTTGCTTGTGTCTGCTCTTCAGTACTGGTAGAGTCTGCACTCACTTCAACTGTTTGTTCAGAAGTTGCAGAGGTGGGCTGATCAGTGTCAGTTTTCTCTTCTGTTCTTGCTTCTTCTGTTGTCTCTCAGATCTTCAACAAAAGTTATGCTGTTCCTAATGGTAACCTTGTCTGTTCTGCGATTTAGGATTCCTTTACAACCCTTAACATTGTCACTGTATCCAACAAATACACCTTCAAATGCTCTGTTTTGGAGTTTGGTGCATTTTACTTTTGGAATGTAGATAAACGCTTTGCATCCAAAAACGTGTTTTACACTTGGCTTCTCATTGTGCCACAGTTCATATGGAGTTTTCTCCACTGTTCTAGAAAAGAGTCTGTTCTGTAAATATGTGGCTATCATTGCCACCTCACCCCAGTATTTTTGTGGTAGTCCAGAGTCTGTCAGTATACATCTGATCATTTTAGTCAGAGTTCTGTTCTTTCTTTCAGCTACTCCATTTTGCTCTGGTGTGTATGGGACTGTCTTTTGATGTTCTATTCCATTCTGTTTTAAATACTCTTGTATCTTATGTCCTGTGAATTCACCTCTATTATCACTACGAAGTATGAGAGACTTCCTCTCAAACTTGTTACTGGTCTTTACTACATAATCTTGGAATTTGTCAAGAACTTCACTCTTGTGTTGCATTAGGTAGGTGACTGTGTATCTCGAATAGTCGTCTATGAAAGTCACAATGTAACTATTGCCTCCAGGTGTAGGTGGGTTTAGGGGACCACATACTGTACATCACTGTGAACTAGGTCAAGTGGTCTACAGTCATGGCCAAAAGTTTTGAGAATGATACAAATATTCATTTTTACAAAGTCTACTGCTTCAGTTTTTATAATGGCAATTGGCATATACTCCAGAATGTTATAAAGAGTGATCAGCTTAACAGCAATTACTTGCAAAGTCAATATTTGCCTAGAAAATGAACTTTATCCCCCAAAACACATTTCAACATCATTGTAGCCCTGCCTTAAAAGGACCAGCTATCATCGTTTCAGTGATTGCTCCATTAACACAGGTGTGGGTGTTGATGAGGACAGGGCTGGAGATCAATCTGTCATGATTAAGTAAGAATGACACCACTGGACACTTTAAAAGGAGGCTGGTGCTTGGCATCATTGTTTCTCTTCTGTTAACCATGGTTATCTCTAAAGAAACACGTGCAGTCATCATTGCACTGCACAAAAATGGCCTAACAGGGAAGAGTATCGCAGCTAGAAAGATTGCACCTCAGTCAACAATCTATCGCATCATCAAGAACTTCAAGGAGAGAGGTTCCATTGTTGCCAAAAAGGCTCCAGGGCGCCCAAGAAAGACCAGCAAGCGCCAGGACCTTCGCCGATCCCGCAGCTCTTAAAAGTGTTTCAGCTGCGGGATCGGGCTACCAGCATTGCAGAGCTTGCTCAGGAATGGCAGCAGGCAGGTGTGAGTGCATCTGCACGCACTGTGAGGCGGAGACTCTTGGAGCAAGGCCTGGTCTCAAGGAGGGCAGCAAAGAAGCCACTTCTCTCCAGAAAAAACATCAGGGACAGACTGATATTCTGCAAAAGGTACAGGGAGTGGACTGCTGAGGACTGGGGTAAAGTCATTTTCTCTGATGAATCCCCTTTTCGATTGTTTGGGACATCTGGAAAACAGCTTATTCGGAGAAGACGAGGTGAGCACTACCACCAGTCTTGTCTCATGCCAACTGTAAAGCATCCTGAAACCATTCATGTGTGGGGTTGCTTCTCAGCCAAGGGAATCGGCTCTCTCACAGTCTTGCCTAAAAACACAGCCATGAATAAAGAATGGTACCAGAATGTCCTCCGAGAGCAACTTCTCCCAACCGTCCAAGAGCAGTTTGGCGATCAACAATGCCTTTTCCAGCATGATGGAGCACCTTGCCATAAAGCAAAGGTGATAACTAAATGGCTCAAAACATAGAGATTTTGGGTCCATGGCCTGGAAACTCCCCAGATCTTAATCCCATTGAGAACTTGTGGTCAATCATCAAGAGACGGGTGGACAAACAAAAACCTACAAATTCTGACAAAATGCAAGCATTGATTGTGCAAGAATGGACTGCTATCAGTCAGGATTTGGTCCAGAAGTTGATTGAGAGCATGCCAGGGAGAATTGCAGAGGTCCTGAAGAAGAAGGGTCAACACTGCAAATATTGACTTGCTGCATTAACTCATTCTAACTGTCAATATAAGCTTTTGTTACTCAAAATATGATTGCAATTATATTTCTGTATGTGATAAAAACATCTGACAAACACACATAAAAACCAGAGGGCAGCAGATCATGTGAAAATATAATATTTGTGTCATTCTCAAAACTTTTGGCCATGACTGTAGAAGCTCTCTTCTGACTGACTTTGGGAAGTGTTGTTCTTGTAGATTTGGATTTGATGCAGCATTCACACTTAAAGAGGACCTTTCACCAATCCTGACATGCCTGTTTTAATAGCTTCATGCATTCCCCATGTAATAACAATTCTGGAGCATCTATTCTTATGGCTCTATGTTGTGCCATTCCTTTATTATTTCTACCAGAAGATATAATTGAATTGCTGTTAGCCTTCAGTAAGGGTACAGAGGGGTGGTAACCAGTTGGGCGGTGTATCTGCACATTCTGAACATGGCAGCACTGATTGGATAGAGTGAGTCTATGCAGGTAGACACCCCCAACTTGTTACCTCCCCTCTGTACCCTTACTAAAGGCTAATAGCAATTCATTCATGACTTCTAGTATAAATAATAAAGAAATGGCACGACATAGAGCCATCAGAATAGATGTTCCAGAATTGTTATTACATGGAGAATGCATGAAGCTATTAAAGGGAACCTGTCATCAACTTTATGCTGACCTCACTGAGGGCAGCATAAAATAGTGACAGAAATGCTGATTTCAGCGGTGTATCACTCATGAGCTAACTGTAAGCGGTTGCAGAGAACCAGCATCATAATAATTGCAGCTCAGGCCTTGAAAAGAGTCAAATCTACCTGAGAAGAGTCATGGTTATTCATAATCTCCTGCTCTCTCCGGCCCATCTGCTGATGGTTGGCAGTTCTCTCCTAGAGAGAAAGGGAGAAAACTAGGTAGAGGCCTGTCACTCATCAGCAGGTGGGCAGGAAGAGCAGGAATTCATGAATAACCATGACTCTTTTCAGGTGGCTGTGACTGTTTTCCAGGCCTGGGATGCAATGTTTGTGATGTTGGTTCTTGGCAACCACTTACTTTTAACTTAGCTGAAATCTGCTGAACTGTTTCTACTTTATTCTGCCGTTAGTTTGGTCAGCAAAAAGTTAATGACAGGTTCCCTTTAAAACAGGCATGTCAGAAGCAGTGAAAGGTCCTCTTTAACAAAATAACTGGACAGGGGGATACTGTTAGATCCTTTGTCAGATTCCTCTTTTGCAGTTCCTGTATGCATTCTAGGTGTCTGTGACCTAAACACCTGTGCCAGATTTGTATATAGTCATTGTGCTTATATGTGCATAGTCTTACTGTATTGAGGTGATACAGATAATCATGCAGCTTGGCACTTGCTATTGTCTGCTTGCCGTCCAGGATAGAACACTTGTCACCTTGGAATTTTACAGTGAGTCCTTTGGCTGTTAGACACTTCACAGATAAGAGTCCTCCTTCTAGATCTGGAACATAAAGCACATCTTTCACTGGTATGGCTAGATTGTGTCCCGCATCATCAGGGCATACAAGGGTTCCATGCCCATAGCCTTCTGCATGTATTTTACTTCCATCTGCAAGGTAAATAGTTTCTTTGTTATTCAGATCAAGTTCTATGAAAAAACTTCTATCACTCGTCATGTGACTGGTTGCCCCCGAGTCGATGCACCAGCCTTGATATTTATGGTTGCCTGTCACTTTAAATGTGGCATTCCAGTTTCCTTCCCATTGATCAGAGATTGTGGCTTTGACCTTTTGTTTGGTATAAGGGACGCTGTCTCATTTGCTCTGCTTTCCATATAGTACAGTCATTCTTTATGTGTCCCTGTTTGTGGCATCTAAAACACGCCCTGGTCTCCTTCCTGTGTAACCTTGCGTCTGTAGCTTTAAGAGCGGTTCTGGTGTCGGTTTCTGTGGAGTCATGCACTAATTCCTTTCTTCGCTGATACTTATCTATAAGCCTGGTTTTTACAAATGCTAGTGTCAGATCTGTCTCAGGCCATGTCTCCAGCGCATTGATCAGTGCAGTATATGTATCGGGTAAACTGCACAACAACATGGTTGCGGTGTGACTGTCTGTTATATTCTCCCCAATTGATCTGAGTTGTGCAATCACTTCCAGCATGGTGTTTATATGCTCCTGCATGTCCTTTTCTCTGCTAAGCCTCATTTTGTAAAGTTTCCACAGCAGAAACAATTTGCTGTTTAAACTGGATCTTTCATGAAGTCTTTTCAGTATATCCCACATGACTTTCGCTGTTCCCTCATGGCATATGTGAGTAAGCTGATCATCCTCCACTAGTAAGCTTATGGTGGCCCATGCTTGTCTGTTTTTCTTGTCCCAGTCCTGATCATTGTCCTGTGGCCTCTCTGTAGTGGTAACCTCCCACAAGTCATCTCTGGATAATAGCATTTCCACTTTAAATTTCCATAGCTCATAATTGTCATTGTTCAGCTTGGCCACTGAGAGTTTAACCTCTGAGTTTCCAGCCATTCTCCCTTTATATATGAACAGTCTTACTTGTCTACAGGACATGTCTCTGGAAAGCTTCCTTATGTCGATCTCCACATCGGCCACACTGTCTACCGTTCAGGACTTTGTTCTGCCTGGGCCGCTCTTGGTCACTGGGCTTTATCCGGTCACTGGGCCCATAACCTGTTGCATAGTATGGTTGCTGGGTGCAGCAGAGTCAGTTTAGATCAGACATTGTGGAGTAACAGGAACTGGGTTTATTGGAACATGCATGCAATAACTGAAGATCACCTTACATGGTGAATGTGATACAGACAGGAAAAAGAAATCAGTGAGTTCACTTCAATGTACAGTAAATACATAATAGAAATGCAGAGACTACAAGTTAGCATTAGTAATAGTGACATCTAGTGTCACAACAATAAACTGCAGTCCATCTAGCAATAGACTAAGCTGTAGTTATATCTCTAACACTCTTCTCTCTGATGGTTTAGGTCCCTGTAGTTTATAATCTTCTATCCTTATTATAACCTAATCATCTCCCCACATACTGACCTTCCACTTACACACAGCAGCAAAACTGAACAGGCAGTGCTGCAGTGTAAAGCAAGAGAGATACAGAACAGCTGTATGCAGAACACGTTTATGTGGAGACAAGATCTATACACATTGCATTTACTGATCATAGTCAGGCTCAGACTGGCCCAAAGGGGTACAGTCTGAGATGAATCCCCCGGTGGGCCCCTGAGCAAAGTGGGCCCCTAGTCTCCCACCCCCTGCATAAGTGGCATATAACACAGTAGACTTACTGCACTATATACATATATTCAATGTACAGCCCCTAAACCAGCCTATGTTCATATAAAAAAACTCCCCAGTGTATTATTATAGACATGATCAGAGTTGAGACGACTTCTATTTATAGAGGAAAGCTAATAGTATCCTCTTCCCCCAGGACCTACCTTTTCAAAGTTGCTGCAGGGACCCCCATATTCAATCACCTAGTAGCATCTTGCTGCTGTGTGAGCAGGTAATATTTGAATGTATCCATACAGTGGGCCCCCAAAATAAATAAATACATTTTACTGGTGGGCCCTGGGCACCCCAGTCCAACATTGGGTGGAGGAGCATGTTAGGATTCAGACATGGGAAATGGGAATAGCCCACATGCAAAATGTCCTGTTGAACAAAAAAAACTTCTGTTCTTATAATCTCCTAAATAGACTACTGTAACACTGTTCTCTGTGGCTTCCCTTTTAACACTCTTATGCCCCTCCAACCCATCATCAACTCTGCTCCCCAATTAATCCACTTCTACCTCCCCCACCCCACCCCCTCTTTTCTCCCGTGCCTTCTTTCTCCTCTGCCAGTCCCTTCACTGACTACTGCCAAGCAAATCCAGTTCAAAATATTAAAGGGCTTGTCTGAGATAACTAACAACCTTGAACAAGAACTACCGATTGTCTAATACAAAAAGTGATGTTAAACTCGTTAACTAATAGTATGGGCACTATTACTTCTGGGGCACAACAGAGGCATTATTATTATTGGGGGCACTGTTAACACTCTGCACTCCAGAAGAGAATTATTACTATTGGGAATTTTTGGAGCACTATTACTGTGGGGGGCACCCTGGTACAGTATCAGCTTAGCACAATTATTTTTGGGGTACCACATGTTGACAGCACTATTACTGTTAGGAAAAATATTTGCTGGGTGCAGTTCTTTCTTTTAGAGCACTGAGTGGCAATAATTGTTGAAGGGGGCACTATCTGTATGGATAATCTGTTTCTGTAGTATAGGGGAGCACAGTGGGCACATTATTGGGGGTGGCAGAAAAATCAAAAGGTAGGAAACTAAAATGTGTGTGTATCAAACTGTGCAGAAACAAGAGAGGCTGAAATAAATCATCATGGAGGTCTAGTCTGAATGGAGAAATGAAGAAAGAGAAAGGAGACATCACTGGATGTAAGAGGTATGTGGAGCTGTATTACCCTGTATTTTTTGTAGCGCTGTATGATTTCTAAGTACAGTGATCCCTCAAGATACAATGGCCTCAGGATACAATATTTTCAACATACCATGGTCATACCATGGTCTTTTCTGACACATCGTAAGTTGAAACCAGACTTAACATACAATGCCTCAGACTCAGATCCAATGAATCAAGGCCACTTCTCTGGTAAATATCTGTATAAGGCTACTTTCACACTGGCGGCAGGCCTGATCCGGCAGGTGAAGGCTGCTGCCGGATCAGGCCTGCCGCAGTGACATGTGTGGAGCCGGAAC
Source organism: Rhinella marina (assembly GCA_900303285.1). NCBI lineage: Eukaryota > Metazoa > Chordata > Amphibia > Anura > Bufonidae > Rhinella > Rhinella marina. The sequence continues at coordinate 442,621 of ONZH01013842.1, forward strand.
CGCGCTCCGGCCCCACACATGTCACACAGTACATACATACACATAAACATAAACATACACACACATATAGACATACAAACACACATACATACTTACATGCTCCCCGGCAGGTCTTCGGAGCGTCGGAGGGACAGGACGGCTCACACAGGTCACGATTCCGCACAGCGCCCTCTGCTGGGCGCCTGGTGGAATCATGACGATTCCACCAGGCGCCCAGCAGAGGGCGCTGTGGGGAAACGTGACCTGTGTGAGCCCTCCTGTCCCTGACGCTCCGAAGACCTGCCGGGGAGCATGTAAGTATGTATGTGTGTTTGTATGTCTATATGTGTGTGTATGTTTATGTTTATGTGTGTGTCTGTGTCTGTATGTGTCTATGTGTAGCCGGATCCGTAATGGACTCCATTGAAAGTCAATGGAGGGCGGATCCGGTTACCATTATGGTCACACCAGACGGATCCACCCCCATTGACTTGCATTGGGGGTCATTCCGGATCCGTCTTGGTGCGGATGCCTGGACCGGAGAGCAAACCGCAGCATGCTGCGGTTTGTTCTCCGGTCTGAAGACGGAACGGAATGCTTTCAGGAGCATTCCGTTGTCTTCAGTTCAGTTTTGTCCCCATTGACAATGAATGGGGACAAAACTGAAGCGTTTTATTCCGGTATTGAGCCCCTATGACGGAACTCAATACCGGAATTTTAAAACGCTAGTGTGAAAGTAGCCTTAGTTGGTAGTTACCAGCTATTCCTGACTGTTATAGGTAAGAATTTGTCTTATCTGTCTTAGTTATCTACTTATTTTTCTTAAATCTTCATTTTCTCTTATCTTGGATGACATTTTGGGGCTTTGGAACCAATTATTCAACTTACGATGGTTTCAACATACAATGGTCGTCCTGGAACCAATTAATATTGTATCTTGAGGGACTACTGTGTGTCTTTAACAGTAGAGCTGAAGGGAAAGGGTTACGTTGAGAATTTGGCATGGGTGGAGGTGCCACTTCAGTTTTTGCCTCAGGCAACAAAAAGCTTAGGTGCACTGCTGGTTACACCTAAAGGCAACTGCCCGCCCTTTCCACTTTGATTGACAGGGATAGGAGTAATGACACTTTCAATGCCTAGCCCTGTAAATCAAAGTGGAGAGGGGGGATCAAAAAGTCATACACACTCCAAAACAGGATCAATAAAGACTACAGATCACTCAGCAAAAATGAGCCCCCACACATCTCTGTAGACATAACTATAAAAAAGTTATGGGGGTCAGAATATGGCAATGAAAACAAAAAAGTATCCTTTCCTAAAGCTTTAATTTTTTCAGTATTAAAACACAAGAAAAAACACAAGGAAAGCCTACAACCTACAATGACTAGGCTGCCACTACATCTTCTGTCTCCTTCCCTTGTAGATTGTAAGCCCTCATAGGCAGGGTCCTCTCCCCCTTTACCTGTCACCAGTTCATGCTTATTGTACTTGATTTTGAATTATATTTTGCATATTTTGTAAACCCTTTTTTATGTGTCCTGGAATTTTTTTTCTCCTCGCCTCCAAGAGCCATAACTTTATAACTTTTTTTTTTTGTCATCATAGCCATATGAGGGCTTGTTTTGCAAAACAAGTTGAATTTTTAAAGCAAAAATGGAAATAAAGGTTGTGCACACTCTTATTTGGGAATCTTTTAAAATATATTTGGTAAATAAATTTGGTAAATAAAAAGTCACAATTAAGACAATACTAAAAAATCACAATTAAGACAATACTAAAAAATCACAATTAAAGCAATACTGAAAAGGGGGTAAAGCATTAAGCTTGCATGTGTTATAATCACAATGGATATATATATTTTGGAAAATGGAAAAGATGGAAGATGAAAAAGAAGGAGGGTAAAAAAATTCAAATAAGTTCAGAAGAGGTCAAACAGGTTTATCCTGATACAAAGTTTTTGGTCCACTCAGTATAGTTCTTCTGCTCCTGTTGGTTATATTTGCATGAACAAGGAGGCAGATTCAGTCAAAATCTGCAGACAATAATGTCCTGCATGCAGGACTTTTTTTTGTGCTGAAGGAGCGCAATCTGGAACAGCAACTAAATAGAACCCATTATAATCAATGAGGTCCGTTCTGCACCGTTTGGGTCAGTTACATGCCACACGACACTTCCATTGTATTTGTTGCTCTGCTCCCCTGATGGAGAAGAACAGCGGAAATTGATGGCACTGGTATACCAGTCTTCTTTTAAAAAAGGGAAAACCTTGCCTTGTAGTGCCATATTCTGGCGCCCACAACTTTTCATTTTTCCAGCGATGATGCTGTGTGAGGGCTTGTGTTTATGCAGGGAATGTTGTAGCTTTTTGGGTTGCAGACAACTTTTTTAAGACGAGGTGACCAATAAGCTGCAATTCTGGTACTGGTGTCATGACCTCTGCTGCTAATGGGGCCTTTGAGCTCCTTTGGAAAATAATAGGCTTAATCTGATCTGGTTTGTAGGGTCAGTTTTCCTTTGCACCAGTTTTGATGAATAACCCTCAGTTAGTCTTACAGTACCAGTCAGCCTTTGTTTTGATTTGGACTAGGCCATTAGCCCTTTTCCACAGCTGCCTTTTGCATCCCACAAACGGGAGACAACGGCTTACAGTATGAAAATCAAGCCCTCACATGTGTTCCTGACATCTTCCATTCCATATGTTCAAGTGTGTTTGCAGTCGCTGCGCTGTTAATTTGTGATAGTAATGCAGAAACTGCATAATGCCAGTCCTGCAGTTCCTTCACTGTGGATAGACGAACGAAGGACCTGTGGTGACATCATGGTTACATGACCATGAGGGCATAGGTCTTTCACCCAGAGAGAAGTTCAGCAGCAATCTGGTTGCTAGAACAGTAGTGGCAGTAAGAGAAAAGACTGGAGAACTCCTGGCACTCTCCCACCCACCTCCATCATCATTTGTGCTCCTGCCAATCTGGGAAGTTTAGAAATGGGGGGAGTTTTGCTGCCAGTGGGAAAGGGTAGTTTGGGGAACAATGCTATTGTCAGTAAGGAAGGAGTGGAAAGGGGGGGGAATGCTGCTGTCAGTGTGTGTGTGTGTGTGTGTGTGTGTGTGTGTGCTTCTGCCAGTGCAGTGAAAAGTGGAACAGTACTGCAGGGGTGGGAAGCAGCCAATGCTGCTGCCAGTGGGTGAGGGTTTTTCAGCGGCATAAAGCTGCTTCCAGTTACGGAAGGGCGGGAGGGAAAGGTGACAATGTTGCAGCCAGTGATGACTCACTGTGGTATTTTGTGCTTCTGTTGAGGTATTTTATGATGCACTGTGGTATTTTTTTGGAGTTGTCAAGGAAGTATTTTATGCTGTAGTGCGGTATTTGGTGCATCTAGCTTGTGTTGCATTGTGGTATTGTCTGTTGCTGCCGGGAAATTATTTACTGCTGTACTGTGGTATTTGTCATTGGTTGGGGAGGTATTTTGTGCTTTTACTCTGGTATATTGCATTTCTGGGGAGGTATTTTGTGTTTTTACTGTGGTATATTGCATTTCTGAGGAGGCATTTTGTGCTTTTACTGTGGTATATTGCATTTCTGGGGAGGTATTTTGTGTTTTTACTGTGGTAAATTCCATTTCTGGGGAGGTATTTTGTGCTTTTACTGTGCTATATTGCATTTCTGGGGAGGTACTTTGTGCTTTTACTGTGGTATATTGCATTTCTGGGAAGGTACTTTGTGCTTTTACTGTGGTATATTGCATTTCTGGGGAGGCATTTTGTGCTTTTACTGTGGTTAATTCCATTTCTGGGGAGGTATTTTGTGCTTTTACTGTGGTATATTGCATTTCTGGGGAGGTATTTTGTCCTATGCTGTGGCATTTGTTTACCACTACTGAGGAGGTATTTTGTGCTGCACTCTGGTATATATTTGGAGCTACTATTGGGCTATTTTCCTGTATGGTATTGGGGAGATGCCTGTCATTGACTATATGATTGGGTGTTTATATGTTCCACTTTTATTGTCTTTCTTGTGTTATGGTTTACATATTACAGATGTGACCAAATACAGCAAAATTCACTGCACCGTGCACTGTGTGCCGCAATGTGTGCTGCAATTTTCGGCAATATGGGAAAAGGAGCAAAATTGTTTGCGGGCAGGTGGTGATTATGTGCCAGGGCTGCTTTTTAATCCCAGTCTGGGCCAGATTAAAACCTCCATGTGACTTTACTGTATTCCACTTCTGTCCACTAGGTGGCACACCCACAATACAGCATTTACTATTTATGTATGAATAATATATAGTGTGTCCAGGGAACACGTATATAGTTGTATAATGTAATACATGTGTTTGCCGTTTGTTATGGAGACGGTGTATCCCATGTAACTATGTACAGAGAATGTAGTCTGTTCTAGAAGATCAATATGGCCTATCGTACATACATACAGACAAAGACTGTAGCTTATCTTGTTGATGTATACAGTTAGATAAAATAATATCTGTGACTTCATGTTACATTTATTTATAAACCACCATCATGCTTGTAGTTCTATAGTGGATAAGAGCAGTCTGTAAAAAATGTGTTATGCTCTGTTCACATTAAACTTAAGCAGGGATGCACAACCTTTTCTGGTTGGGGGCTACATTGTCAGCCTGAACCAAATCCAAGGGCGGAAAATAAAACTTAATAGGGCATTACCAATTGAAATACTGTATTTATGGTATATTGAACATACAGTATATATCATAAATGTCTACTTACACTTCTAGTACTCCCATCTAATGGAATAATACATGTGAGCAGCCACAAGACATACTGTACATGTCTTTTATCAGATGGTTGGGGGCCGCACAGAATGGTATCGAGGGCTGCATGTGGCCCCCGGGCCGCAGGTTGTGCACCCCTGCATTAAAGAATACTTGCCAATTTTTAAGAATAGACATACATTCATTCAAAATAGGATTGTACATTGTGCGCTAAATTTTTGGTTGTTTTCTCGCAAGTGGCCGCAACTTACTAAATTTGAATAACTAATAGTAGATATGTCTCCTTCATCATACTCCAAAATGAATATGGACCAGACAGCAAACCCCTAATAAATATAGACCCCAGATCAGAATCCTAAAATGGATATGGACCCCAGATCAGACATCCTCCAAAGAAATGCAAACCCCACTTTAAACCAATCCTAGACCAAACCCACCCGTTTATACAACCCCCAGATCACATCCATTAAGTGCTCATGCACACCACCGTTGTATGTTTTGCGATCTGCAAATTGCAGATACACAAAACACCTATACCAGCTGCGTGAATTCCGCATTTTGCGGAACAAAACCATGGCCCCTAATAGAACAATCCTATCCTTGTCCGTATTGTGGGCAATAATAGGACATGTTCTATTTTTTTGCGTAACGGCCATGCGGACACAGAGTCATTTCCGTTTTTTTGCGGCCCCATTGAGGTGAATGGTTCCGCATACGGTCTGCAAAAAAAATGGAACGGACACTGAAAAAAAATACATTCGTATTCGCATAAGCCCTAATACGGACCCCAGACCAGCCCAGAACTTAAAAGGGTCTACTGATATAATTAAAAATCTCTAAAAATCCCTCAAATTAACTAAAATATAAAGGATGCTATTACTTTACTATTACTTACTTTCTCCCCCAGCACCGCTCTCTCTGATGATCTCTCTGGTCCGGCCCTCCTGCTGCTGCTGCTTTGGTGATGTGCTGGTTAGACACAAGCAAAGTTCTTCAAAATTTGATTTGGCTGCTTCGTGGAATTTCACAAAAAAGTTTGCTTCGTGATTAATTACTTTGTCACAAAGTGCATTTTTTGTATGTAACGGTGCAATGACAGGGAACGGTGATTGTGCTACCCCCGTCATTGAACTCCTCAGACGCTGCTTTCATCGTTGATCGCGGCATCTGAGATCATATGTCATACATTACCGCGCATGAGATTTTGTGCGGGATCTTCGAGCAAGATGGCCGTGATGCCTCTTTGGACTCAAATGGATGAGGTAAGTATGATTTTTTTAAATGCTTACCGCCATTTCAGGGAAAATTGATTAGTTACCACGAAGCACGAGGAAATTTGGCTTCATGGTGAATCAAGTTTTTCCTGAAATTCAGATCAAGGAGGAGGTGTGAGGAGATGTCCTATGGAGAAACTCTGCCTGAAAACGCCTTTGAGTCTCCATAGCCACGTGTCTGGGAGAATAAGCCTTATGGTGCCTGGACACATCTGAGGAGCAGATTGTCGATCTGCGTACAGAAATTATCCACATCCCACAGAGAACATGTGTGGAAATGTATATTATGAGTACAGCAACCTGTTCAAAAAGGTGTAAAACTTAGTCTGACGTTTGGTATGCCCAGTGGTTGCATCACATTGCATTGCATAGGAAAAGAGTGTTGCACCCCCTATTGCATGATTATACTAGTCAGCTAGAAGTGGAAGAAGACAATTGTACCTGTTAACTCTAAATGTAGCCGGGTAACCTGCAAGAACTGTGGAACGTGCCCTTGTGTAAGAACTACCAGTCCACTCATGTTGAGAATTGTAACTGATGCGCTTGAACTCGAATCTTCAGTAAAGAACCATTTGCTGTTAACTTGGCCTGATTCTTTCCTGCACTGCTACACTGCACCGACATCCAAAGCTGCACCAAGGGACCCTGCCTTGCACCTAAAATCCATAAACACCAAAGACACCTCAACCTACAGCCTCAAAACCAGAATGCCCCAAAGGTAGTTAAAGGGAACCTGTTATCTCCGAAACACCCCCTGAACTAGAGTAAGCGGTGTATAGTGTAAGTGATGCTGAATCCGAATATGTAAGTTTTATCTTCATACTCGCTTCCATTCCGACGCTGTGCTCCCACAAACCGGCAGTAAAATGCATTGAGAGGACTCTTCTTTGAGCCCTCTCCGTTATGTGAGTGAACACTGGAGTCCACTGAGTGCATTATACTGCAGGTTTGTCAGAGCACAGCGACGGAATGGAAGTGAGTATGAAGATAAAAATTACATATTCGGATTCAGCATCACTTACACTATACAACACTTACTCTAGTTCAGGGGGTGTTTCGGAGATGACAGGTTCCCTTTAAGGGTGAACCCTTCCCATTACCAAACGGCCCAGGGAGTGTCGAAAATCTGAGTACTATTACTCCCATCCCGCCATACTAGCAAACACCCATGCGACATTTGGAACTGTGCAGCAGTATGTCAGTGTAATATTTACTTACTTATCTTAGGCATTAGGGGGGACCCATAGACCATTAATTTTATACTACACTTTATATTTTTATAAATGTTGGAGCTCTCCAGCTGCCAATAGGGTGATTATCAGGAAAACGGTAGAATTTCTCTAACATTTTTTCATTTAACATCTATGGCTGTGTGGTGACACAGCGAATCTGAAGCCCTGCATAAGAAAAACAGAGCTTTGACCATGAAGAAGACATAGGAGGAGATTTATCAAAGCTGGTGTAAAAGAAAACTGGTTTAGCTCCCCATAGCAACCAATCAGACTCTACCTTTCATTTGTCAGAGCTTTGAAAAATGAAAGGTGGAATTTGAATGGTTGCTATGGGGAACTAAGCCAGATTTCCTTTGAAAAAAAATGTTCCCCGTATGATGCCTTTCTGGATTATAAAAATGTGCAAAAAAAAAAAAATATCAAAATTCTTCACCAATCTTCTGTCTTATGGTCCCATGACTATACTGTAGTGACCGTGCATGTCACACTATTACATCCCTAAGAGGAAAATATGAATGGCATGGAATGGCTCCAGAACCTAGTTATCTCACCAGTAACAGCACTGAACTGGTGGCAGAAGCCAGCAAGGAAACTCCATTACACAAAAACTATTGTATGTATGGGAAAAAAATATATAATCTCTAGGACGTGCCATCACTGTTTGATCGGTGGCTGTCCAACCTTTGGCACCTCCACCAGTCCAGAGAATGACAGGGCCTTAGGCGATCTTGAAAGAGAGAGGAACAAAAACAAAGGGGAAACTTCTTTGGGGACCTGTTTCTGAAGGAACAGAGCCATGTGAATGAGCCTCTATGTGTACTGTGTCAAGATATTTCTCGTTAAATTCTTAGAAGATGAAGAATAGTGTTCCTTGGCAGTATATCTCATGAGATTTCCTCGCTCTATAAAGCCCAGAAGAGTGCGTGACTTCAGGGTATCTCTGTATACAACAGCACTTTGAAGTCCATCTCCCACACACCAGTGAGGTATGACATCTGCTTACTCTTATCAGTTCCCTCTTAGGGACCACAGGGTGGATATAAATAACTTCTTTCCACAGACATCTCTCCACGGCTCTGATATTCCAATGTCCTTGGAAACTGGGGACTTTGGTGACCACTGCTGGTGCAGTTACTTTTTGACAGTGCAGCATTGCACACAGATATAGCTCATTCATTTCAATGTGGTCGCAGAAGATGCGGACTGCACACCATGTGCTGTCTGCATCAGTATGTCCGTTCCGTGGCCCAGCAAAAAAGATAGATGTCCCATTCTTGTCCGTTTTGCAGAGAAGAATATGCATTTCTAATAGGGCGGTATGTACGGGACCTTTCTAGTAGGAATAATAGAAGAACACCACAACATAGAGTTGTATAAAAAGATGCTCCAGAATTATTTCATGAGCCTGTGAGTAATGACTAAAACAGACATAACAGGAGAGGTGACAGGTCCTCTTTAAGGCACAAAATATAAAATGGTGTACTTTCCCTTTAAGTGACCCCATTATTTGGGATTGGTATTTGCAATGTAATAGTTTACAAAGTATTATTTTTCTGTGAATCAGATTACAACACAACCGTCTGGACTTTGAGACAGGATGACCGATCACGATCTACAATCTACACCGGTTCTGGATCTGCAGCCAAATAAAAAAGGTGTAACCTTTGGCATAGTAGAGGGGATTTGACCCAGAGAAGTTGAGTGTTATAACAGATACTGTTGTGATAGAAATCAGTAACCACAACACTCAGTCCTGCCCCATTTACTCACATGGGAGGACTCCTGTCCCAGCTACACACAAATACCGTAATGTTCCTAATAGAAGAGCTCCAAGACGACTGGCTTTAAAGGTAACATAAGCTGAAATGTGCAATTTCTGCATTGGGGTTCCAGATTAGTGTTGAGGTTTAGTGCCATCACGAATGAATTTAGTGGCAGGGTAGAGACACAGCTAAACAACCAGCAAATGTTGCCCCAATTTATTAGTCGCTTGCTCCATCTGGTAAGAAAAAAATACTGTATGACAGCCATGATTGTATAGTTGCCAACTGTTCCGAATTGGCAAGGACTGCCCCTGATTTTTAGAGACAGTCCCGGGAAATGAGGCCTGTCCCGGGCCAGAAAATCACTGGAGCTAATGATAACCCCGCCCAAAAGTGGGTGTTTCCTGTGGAGTCAAAACATTCCCATGGACGGGGTTTTGGAAGCTCCAATTTTCACAACCTAAACGTTAGTACATGAGCTGCATCGTATATATTGAATACTATGCGACATTTAAATTTGGGCGGTGTCCCGTTGAAAAATGGCCTGGGACACATTGTAGAAATGGCTGTACCTCTGGTTTCACGACCAAATCAATGTAACACTGAGCTGGTTAGTGTACCTGATATGAAGACTAGAGGGGTCTGGCTACCGTACATTATGCCACCCAACACCATAATCCCAGGAGTAGGACTGGTGTGACCTTCCTTTATGAAGTCCTCTTCATGGCATTGCCCACCTGTTCTCCAGACCAATCTCCAGCTGTCATTGCATCCGAGACAAAGGCAAGATGCATCACTGAAGAGTACAGACCTCCATTCCAACCTCCATTGCCATCTTGCCGTGCACCATGATAGCCTTTGAGAGTGGTGGTGTTAGGACAATGGAACACGTGTAGCTGGAAATCTGGCTTTTAATTTGGCTTTGATGCCCCTCCCACATGACACAGATTGGAGCAAGGTGCTTGAAAACTTGATCCTCTGAAGATCTTAGCGTCGCCTGCTACTTTCTCTATTTGCATAACCTTATGGCTTGTCCTACTTGGTGTTGCAATTTCAATGTTAAGGAGTTTATAAATGAAGTGGCTGAACATGGACATGTGTCTCTCTATTGGGAGGTATGTAGATAGACGAGACAGCAGATTTGTAAATGTATAGTCACATGACAGATTTGTCTGAGAAGTTTTATCTTAATTGGATTGTTTCTGCAGAATTTAGTGGCTATCCACAAACCCGATTCATACACTACTCACAAAAAGTTAGGGATATTTGGCTTGTGGGTGAAATTTTAGGATGAACCTAAAATGCACTCTAACCTTTACAGGTGAACTTCTCTAAACTTTTGAATCCACATGTCCAACTGTTCAGTGTTTTAGTACTTTTTGCACAACTTGCTGTTCTCTAACAAGGAGCTAAATAGCAAAATTCAGAACAGGTGTTTCATCCATAAATCACCCAATAAATTTCCTGGTTCACTTAGAATTATTTGAACAGTTCTCCTCATCATGCTGTTCACATTTTGACATCATGAGAAGAAGATGACACCTAACAATTGATCAACAGTACCTCACCATTGTGCGGCTTCAAGAAGGATGTTCTCACACGGAAGTGGCCCCTGAGCTTAGAGTGTCCAGAGTGTCATCAGCAGGTTGCAACAGAGATACAGAGAGACTGGAAGAGTCACAGAAAAGCATAGAAGTGGATGTCCTTTGGCCACATCCCACATTGATGACCAGTTCATTGTGACCAATGCCCTATGGAACCGGATGATGAATGTCCCACACCTCCAGGCACATTTAAGGAAGGTGAGCGGCACCCAAGTGTCATGTCAGACCATTTGAAACCATACATCAGAGTGGTCTGCGTGCCTGAAAGGGTACCTGACCACAGGCATCATCGTCTTGCATGGTCCAGGGAGCATCTACACTGGACAAGGGACCAGTGGGCCTCTATGCTGTTCACTGATGAAAGCTGATTCACGCTGAGTAGAAATTATGGCTGCCAACGTTGGAGACATCAAGGAGTGCGCTATGCATCAGCCACTGTTGTCAGCTTTGGTGGTGGTGTTACAGTGTGGCAGGTGTGTCTAGTCAATACAAAACTGCCTTACACTTTGTGAATAGTACAGTAACAAGCTCATACTACTTGAATAACATGATTAATCCAGTCATTGTGCCTCTACATGAACAACACAGGCCTAATTACATAAATCTTCATGGACAACAATGCACCAGCTCATCAAGGTCACATCATTAGGGAATGGCTGCTGGAGACTGGGATACCTCAAATGGAGTGGCTGCACTTTCTCCAGACCTGAATCCCATTGAAAACCTGAGTCAGCTGAGTCACCGTGTAGAGGCTCGTAACCCTGTACCTCAGAACCTCAATGACCTGAGGGACGCCCTTCAAGAAGAGTGGGATGCCATGCCTCAGCAGACAATAGGTGGACTTGTGAACAGCATGAGACGTCGTTGTCAAGCTGTAATTGATGCTCAAGGCCGCATGACAAGTTATTGAGACATTTACTTTTTTTTGTGGAGGTATACCCACCACTGGTGTTGCCTTTTGTTTCAATAACTTGTTTGAGATGAGGAAATCACAACTGCATGCACCTACTTAAATGCCCTACTTTCATCATATAATATCACTGTAGTGTGAACTTTTTACTTTTCCATAAATTTCACCCGAAAGCCAAATATCCCTAACTTTTTGTGAGTGGTGTATGAAGTGAGCAATCACTAAAATTTCTACAACAAATCTGCCACGTGTGACCTTCGTCAGTCGCTTATTCACACGACCATGCTTTTCACTGATCCGTATTTTGTGGAAGTAAAATCGGATATGTTCATGTGAAAAAGCTTTAAAGGGGTTGTGTAGCAATTTATATTGATGAGCTATTCTCAGGATAGGTCATCAATATCTGATTGGCAGGGATCTGACACCCGGGACCCCCACCGATTAGCTGGTTGAAGACGAGGTGGTGCTCCATGTGAACACCGTTTCACGTTCATTACACTGTACTTCGTCTCGGAACCGGGACGACATGCGTTGCACAACATTTTTAATAATGATTGTCAATGGTGTTGACACAACAGACGCAAACAATCCATCCAAGTTGTTTTTTTGTGTGACTGTTGTAGTATGTCGCAGTGCAACACCATTGACTATCATTATAAAAAAATGTCCTGCATCATGTGTTGCAATGTAGTTGTGCCCTTTTTGTCCCTTAGCCTAAATACCTTGGCACTGCCAGAGCCCCTGTACCAGGGTTATTGTGACTATACTGGAATATATCTATATATATATAGCTATACATATATATATCTCTAGGAGCAGCAGCTGTCACCTGGGGCCCTCCCTCTAGCCTCTGCTGCGCGGCTCTTCTGATAATTACGGCCACAATAGTTTTGTATCGCCTGAAGTTTGTGAGGAGCAGGTTTATGAGAAGGAGACGGAGCGGCCACAGGAAGGACAAGCAACGGGGCAAGATGTGAGGAGCACTGCTGGCTGCACACCCCGGGCGCAGGCATGGGCTGCCGAGCCAGCAAACCCTGCTGCTGCCCTGGAGCCAGGAAGAAGGTACCGTCCGCCCCATATTCCCGGGAGGAAGTAGTGGCCAGAAAAGTTAGCTCCCGGGCAGTGAGAGGGTTAACTCCCAGCGCACATTAACCCCTGTCTTCCCTGCATACAGCTCAGTGTTGGGGTGATGTGCTTGCCCCTGCAAGGGTTGGGGGGGGGATGTCAGTAAGATGGGGGAGTGACATCATTGGGCTGTGAAAGTGCCAGGCTGATTGAAAGCTAGGCAGGTAGGTCGTGGTGACCAGTGATGGGGTCAGAAGGTTAGGCAAGTAGGTGGTGGTGACCAGTGATGGGGGTCAGAATGCTGGGCAGGTAAGTGGTGGTGAACAGTGATGGGGTCAGAATGCTGGGCAGGTGGATGGAGATGACCACTGATGAGGGTCACAAGGCTGAGCGGATAGGTGGAGTTGACCAGTCATGGGGGTCAGAAGACTGGACAGGTAGGTGGAGGTGACCAGTGATGAGGGTTAGAAGGCTGGGCAGGTAGGTAGAGGGGGTCAGAAGCCTGGACAGGTAGGTGGAGGTGACCAGTGATGGGGGTCAGAAGGCTAGGCAGGTAGGTGGAGGTGACCAGTAGTGGGGGTCAGAAAGCTTGGCAGGTAGGTGGAGGTGACCAGTAGTGGGGGTCAGAGGGCTGGAATCACTCAGGCAGATGGAGGTGACCAGTGATGGGGGTCAGACGACTGGACAGGTAGGTGGAGGTGACCAGTGATAGGGGTCAGAAAGCTAGGCAGGTAGGTGGTGGTGAGCAGTCATGGGGTCACAATGCTGGGCAGGTAGGTAGAGGTGACCACTGATGGGTCTTGTGAACAGCATGAGACATCATTGTCAAGCTGTAATTGATGCTCTGACATTTTTGTGGGGGTATACCCACCACTGGTTGGCTTTTGTTTCAATAAATTGTTTAAGATGAGGAAATCACCATTGCTGCTTATACTTAAATGCCATACTTTCATGATATAATATCACTGTAGTGTGAACTTTTTACTTTTGAACTTTTTGTGAGTGGTGTATGAATTGAGCAATCACTGAAATTTCTGCAACAAATCTGTGACGGGGGTCAGAAGACTGGACAGGTAGGTGGAGGTGACCAGTGATGGGGGTCAGAAGGCTGGTCAGGTAGGTGGAGGTGACCAGTTGTGGGGGTCAGAAAGCTTGGCAGGTAGGTGGAGGTGACCAGTGGTGGGGGTCAGAGGGCTGGAATCATTTAGGCAGATGGAGGTGACCAGTGATGGGGGTCAGAAGGCTGGGCAGGTAGGTGGAGGTGGCCAGTGATGGGGGTCAGAAGACTGGACAGGTAGGTGGAGGTGACCAGTGATGGGGGTCAGAAGGCTGGTCAGGTAGGTGGAGGTGACCAGTGGTGGGGGTCAGAGGGCTGGAATCATTTAGGCAGATGGAGGTGACCAGTGATGGGGGTCAGAAGACTGGACAGGTAGGTGGAGGTGACCAGCAGGGGCGGATTGGTCATAGACCTTACAGGGAAACTTCCCAGTGGGCCGATGCCCCGGGGGCCGCCTGAGTCCTCCTCACGGCCGGCCAGTGGAAGTTTTTGGAGATGTATTTTGTCCTGCTGGCAGTATTATGTGATGGACTGTGGTATTTGGCTCTGTTGGGGCGGTATAATGTGCCACAATATGGTATTGCTGGCCCTGCCTTCCATCAATTTGGACCGGACTACAAAACGGGGCCACTTTTTAGTATTTTTTTCCAGGGCCACTTTAAGTTCCCAGTCCACCCCTGGTGACCAGTGATGGGGGTCAGAGGGCTGGAATCACTCAGGCAGATGGAGGTGACCAATGATGGGGTTCAGAAGGCAGGAACCACTCAGATAGGTGGAGGTGACCAGTGATGGGCTTCAGAAGACTGGACAGGTAAGTGGAGGTGACCAGTGGTGGGGGTCAGAAAGCTTGGCAGGTAGGTGGAGGTGACCAGTGGTGGGGGTCAGAGGGCTGGAATCACTCAGGCAGATGGAGGTGACCAGTGATGGGGGTCAGAAGACTGGGCAGATAGGTGGAGTTGACAAGTGATGGGGGTCAGAAGATTGGACAGGTAGGTGGAGGTGACCAGTGATGGGGGTCAGAAGACTGGGCAGATAGGTGGAGTTGACAAGTGATGGGCTTCAGAAGACTGGACAGGTAGGTGGAGGTGACCAGTGATGGGGGTCAGAGGGTTGGAATCACTCAGGCAGATGGAGGTTCCATTTTGATGCAGATGTTTTTTGCATCCTTACATTTTTCCATATATTTCCCACTCCTGGCTTTGACTCCAAAAACTAGTCTAAAAAACAGTCATGAACACTGCATGTGTGGATCCAACCCAAAAGAGCTTGTCCAGAATTTTTATATTGATCCTCCTCAGGATAGGACATCGATATCTGATTGTTGGGGGTCCTATTCGTGCAAACCTACCCCCAGCATCTGTTCTGGAGTAGCTCCAATTCCACTGCTCCCTCCGCTGTATAGAGGACTGAGCTAGGACCCGCAGTGCTGCTTCCACTGAGGTGAATGAAAGGAGCAGTACCCAGCTCTGTCCACTTCACAATGGATGGCGCTGTGGAGATGATGGGTGGGGTGGCCAATCCCTATCCTGAGGATGAGCAATATAAAAATCCAGGGCAAGCCCTTTACACGTATCGGGAGTGTTTGCGGTGGCTAGTCTTCATTGCCGCCACTGTCACCCTGATATTCTTCTGTACGTAGTGGGAGAAAAAATAGCATCCTATCTTTTTGAGGAAGCATTTACTTCTGATATTTTCAGTTTTTATCTCTTCTGTATATTATGTTGGGCACCACAGATGCACCCATGTCATTGTGCCCTTATTTACGTACGTTGACGGCACAATTTTCCAGGTGTAGTATTATGTCTCTTGGTGACCATCTGACCATGAGATGAGGAGATCTGTCTGTGCCACCAATGTGTGTTTTGGAGTGCGATGCCATGCAGGAGGTGGTACATACCCTCATGCTGTGCCCATGCTGAAGTGCCAAGAGCTCTTCATGTGCTGGAGCTTCGCCATTAGAAGACTCCTAAGAGGCGGCGTGCGCTCTTTTCCTGTAGTGCCCCCTACCTGCACAGGTGTGAAGTGGTTATGGCTACGATTTTCTGCAGCAGAATTTCCACTGCGGATTTTTCCACAATTTCACGACAACCTCTGTACCAAAATCTGCATGTGTTTACAACGAGCGCTACGCCAGTTTGTGCTGAAACCCTGTTTTGCAACTTTTTAAACACCCGTGTGACAATATTTTGACGTATGGGCATTTTTACACCGTCCTCTCCACTTGAGCAAATTTATGACCACACCACATGTCAACTTAGGCTGGGTTCACACGTGGCTGATTTGCTGTCGTGTTTTTTTGTGCACCAAATCTACAGTGTTGTACAGTACCAGCAAAGTGAATGAGCATTCAGTAATTCCCAGTCACGTGTGGCAGAACCTGACCTGTGGTGCGGATTTTAAATCTGCAGCGTGTTAATTTATGCTGCGGATTTCATTGTGGATTTAACCCTTTCCATTGCAAAGAATGAAACGGCGGCTAATCTGCAGCAAAATCGGCGAAAAAGAGCACTATTCCGCAGCTAATCAGTCACTTGTGAACCCAGACTTAGGGCTCATTCAGACGGCCGTATGAATGAGTCTGCATCCAATCCGCAATTTTGCTGAACGGGTGCGGATACATTGATTTCAAGTGGCCCACAAAAGATGCGGACAGCACATGGATTCCGTTCCACAGCTCTGTGAAAAAGATAGAACATGTCCTATAGGCCTAATAGGCATTTTCTAATATGGTTGCGGCTGTGTGCGTCCGCAAATTGCGGAACACGGATACCAGCCGTCTGAACTGGCCCTTATGCTTGGATTTTTTTGCTGTGGATCGCTCCCATACAAGTCTATGGGAGCGATTCTTCTCATTGAAATGAATGGGGCGGCTTGGGTGTAATTACACCTACCCATGTTACGGCGAGCAGGTAAACAATGAAGAGGAGGCAGTGCTGGCATGGTACGCGCCTCCTCTTCAAACAGCTGATTGGCTGGGGTGCCGGGTATCGGACCACCGCCGATCTGATATTGATGACCTATCCTGAGGATAGGTCATCAATAAATATAACTTGGAGAACCCCTTTAAAGGGGTATTCACATCTCAGACAATAGAGGCATATGGCTAGGATATGCCCCCATTATCTGATTGGTGTGGGTCCCACCTCTAGGACCCGCACCTACACCGAGAACGGAGATGGAAAGGCGGTGACCGGAGGACCCCAGGTTTTCCGGGTCTGGCCACTGCCAAGCACTCTCCCCGTAGTAGTGAATGGGAATGCACTGCATATACTGGTGAGATGCACCCATTGTCTGAGATGGGATTGTGTCAGGAACTTTTCAGGAAAAAAAATGATGGTTTTGCACACAAGTTTAATCAGTTTTTTCTGCAATTTCCGCTCAGTGTGTGCGTTTTTCCCACGCGGACGCAATCAGTTTTTGATGTGTTTTTCACGCGTAAGAAGAAAAACTGAATAATAATCCTAACATCTCCTAGCAGCCATCAGTGAAAAACACATTGCATCCATTCACTTCTATGAAGCCAGAACTATGTGAAAAACGCACAATATAGAAGATGATGCGATTTTTCCTGAATGCAGAAATGATGTGTGAAAAACTAACAGACCCTTCGAAATGATTCCGTCTGGTTGCTATGTGTTCACTACCCGCATCACTTCTGGATGGAGAATTCTCTCATCTGTAGGAGCCCTAAGGGTGTGTTCAAACATCATGCGGAATCCGATTCAGGATTCCCTGTGTTTTTTTATTATGCGGTTTTTACTTTCGCATGTTTTTAGATGCGGTTTTGACATGGTTTTCATCCTGCCCATTTCAGTGGGAACTCTGGCTTCAGATTCTGCCCAGGGAAAATCTTACCTGCGTTGTAGTCTCCCTTAGGAGGCATTGGCGCAGACACTGTAAAAATGGCGGACAAATTAGCCCAGCATGCTGCTCTTATTTCTCCGGTAAAATGATAGACACCATGATGGAAACCAGGGTTGCCAACCGTCAAGAAATTCCTGGACAGTCCGTAAAAATAGGGGACTTTTTTGCAGTGTCCGTGAAAAAAATTAGACGTGTCCGTAATTTGTTTGGAGGTTGTTGATACTTGAGCAGGTCACTTTGATTGTAATTCTCTGCATTTTACACTTCACAGGAAACTCTGGTAATGTGTTCAGTGTTAGTATCTGATGTGTAGACATGTATTACTTATAATCTTTATAATTCATTATAGTTTTCCAATTTGTCCATAAAAAATGTTGACTGTCCGTGATTTTTGTATAAATTGTCCAGAAGAAATAAAAATTTAGGTTGGCAACCCTGATGGAAACCTGGAGGAGTGTGAGGGTACTGACAGTGACTAAACCCAGGAGTGAATTATATATATGTCCCTTTACGATCCACTTGTGGCCGTGCCCTTATAGTCAGGGATGGATCTTATACTGGCACAGCAAGTTATGAACCCGACCTATGGGTACGGCTACACAGCGAAAGTGGTCGCAAAACGTGTCATGGCCAAGATAGCAGAGTAGCAGTTATCCATAGAAATGGATTGTGTGACCTGTGTAGCCATACCCTTATGGAGAAATGTTTGTGAGGAGGTTGCCATTACTGTGGATGGCATGATGTTAAGGGGGCACACTGCATTTCCACATGTTGAACCCTATAGAGAGGCCATCCACTTCTTAAAAGGTCAGCACAGAATCTGCATTTATCTTTCTCCAGGGCAACTTTCCAGATTGAAATCCCTTGTCACTGGTTAATGACACGGCCTGGCTCATGGAAGTGGTCTGAGGGGCTTTAGAGATTCGATGCCAACCCGCTATTGCTGGCCTGCCCTTCCTAACAGCTGGGTCACTGTGCCCCAGCCCCTCTCCTCCCAGCATCTCAACGCTGTGTTGATGGGCAGGAATGTGCATTGGCTGTTTTAAGCGATTCAGTCATTGCAGACCTGACCTTACATTCCCACACATATATACACACTACTACACCCACACACTACACACTGCCACAGATTATATTCCACCACTGATTGCATGGTCTCTAAGGCTTCCTAATTTAGATTGTCAGTCCCTGGTGAGTTGTCCTTAGAAATGTTGCCGATCATCTTCATAAGAAATACATTTTATTTATTCTGCATTTTTCTTATATTTTTTTTTTTTCGGTGTCAGTATTGACTACAGCATAAGGCTACATTCAGACGACCGTAGTGTTTTGCTGTCCGCAATTTGTGGATCCGCAAAAGAAGGATACCATTCCTCATTTTGTGGACCGCACATGGCCGGCACTATGATAGAAATGCCCATTCTTGTCCACAATTGCGGACAAGAATAGGACACGCTTTATCTTTTTTGCGGAGCGCGGAACAGAACTACGGATGCGGACTGCACACGCTGTGTTATCCGCATCTTTTGCGGGCTTATTGAAATGAATGGGTCCGCACCTGTTCTGCAAAATTGCGGTACAGATGCGGACTCATTCATATGGTCGTGTATATGAGCCCTTAAAAAGGTTTTCCAAGACTTTACAACTGATGACCTGTCCTCAGTATAGGTCATCAGTATCTGAATGGTGGGGGTCCGACACCCCAGACCCCTGCTGATCAGCTGTTTGAGAAGGCATCGGTGCTTTTGTGAGCACAGCGACCTTCTCTCTGCTCACCAAGCACAGTGCTGTACATTTCTATTGGGCCGAGCAGCTCTTAGGTCATGTGACCGATGAGCGTAAGCTGCCAGAAGGCCGCGGTGCTACTGTGAGTGCTGCTGCTCGAACAGCTGATCGTGGGGTTCCCATTTAAAGGGGTTTTCCAGGATTTTAATATTGATGACCTGTCCTCAAGATCGGCAGGGGTCTGGCATCGAGTTTTTAGGAAGGAGCTGTCCCATTGAAGTGAATGGGACAGCTTGTAATTATACCTGCTCGCTGCCGCAATGTCTACAGCGAGCAGGTAAACAATGAAGGGAAGGCAGTGCTCGCTTGGAGCGTGGCCTTCTCTTCAACCAGCTGGTGTGGGTGTTGGACACCCGCCGATCTGATACTGATGACCTATCCTGAGGATAGATAATCAATATTTAAATCCCAGAAAACCTGTTTAAAGCTACATGCGCATGGCAGTGTAGTTTATGCGGCTTTTTGTGCAGTTTTCACACCAAAGTACACGTGTTACTTGCATATTTTGAAGTTTCCCCAAATCCCCATAAACAGTTGCTGCGCTGTGGATTTTAAAATTCACATTGCAAGTCAATTTCCACACCATGTAGATGAGATTTTTAAAATTTTCCACACGTTATACACACTTGTGTGCATATTACCCTAATAGACACGAGCGAGTTCAATGTGAGAAACTTACTGCGTGTGTCAGAGAGAGTTCTGGTTCTGACCTCCGCTCCTCTTACAGGATCTCACAGCAATATAATGATTTATAATGCTGTGTGACCCTGAGAGACCTCAAATCTATTGAATTACACCGACTTAATGTTGTCAGTGTAAGCCCCCATTCAGCCTCCTTTCAGAGGTCAGAATGGGATCTCACACTGCCACACGCTGCGAGTTTCTGCAGTGAACTCTCTCGTGTGTGTCTAGCCTAAGACTGGGTTCACATGTGACTGAGATTTGCCATTGTGGATGTTTGTGCAGCAAATCTGCAGCGTTGTACAGTACCAGCAAAGTTGGTGATATTTTAAGAAATCTCATCCACACGCTGTGTTCACAAATTGCAGCATAAATTGGCCACAGGTGCGGATTTGAAATCAGCAGCATGTCAGATTCTGCTGTGGTTCTCCCTAGAAGATTTCACTCTTTCCAACTCCTCTGACTTTTCCACAGAAAAAAAATAAATTCAAAATAAATAAAAATAAATATTTGTTACCGTTTTGCCAATCTTTGTACCGCAGAACCATCGCAAAAAAATTTCTGCTACAATACAAGGATGTGTGGATCTGCCTGAAGGGTTTATCCTCTGCAGCAGATTTGTTACAGAGGTTTCTGCAACTGTCCTATTCAACCCTATTCACATGACTGGAACTAATTTTTAATTTCTGCAGCAATTTGCTGTCCCCAATGCGCTGGCAACATCCGTGCGTATTCTGCAGACAGATCCAGACCCATTCAACTTGAATGGGTCCGTGATCCATCTGCACCCAAAAAAATAGAACTCCGTAGTGCTTATGTGGGGTTCTGTGCCTCTATTCCGCACGCACCTTCCGGATTGTGGACGCATTCAAGTGATCCGGTGAGCACACAGCCGGTGCCCACATATTGCGGACCCACTGTTTGCGGGCTGTAATACGGGCACGGCCTGGGCATGAGCCCTAATTCACACCATTTGTGAGATTATGGAATGAACCTCACATGCTAAACTAGGTTGGATGGGGCATGTCATTTGACTTCTGCCTTTACTCTAAAGGGGTTGCCTTTCCTTTTTTGAAAAGGGGCACAATGGGTTAAAAAAAAATACAAAACCTTACTCGCTGATTCCCCCTGCTGCTGCCCTTTTGATGCTTGGTTTCAAACATCTTTTTCCCATCTCAACATACAAGAAATGCCAGTCACTGCCTGAGAAGGGTACACATCTCCTACATTTCCTGGACCAGGAAGTCCAGTCCTGCCGGTCTGTGTTCATCTAGGCCAGGGATCAGCTGCTGTGAACTACAACTCCCAGCATACACACTTATTCTGGAACAGTGCTTGAAGTCGCTTTGAAAACTTTTCCGGTTTGCCGTAAAACTTACGTGAAGGCATGGTTTTCAGCCGCACTGTGGGCAGTAAATGTGACCTTGCGGGAACTCTCATAGACACTCATAGAAAACAATAGGAAAGTTAGAGGTAAGCACATTTTTAGCGCATTGGCTATCTAACTGGTGGATTTGTCCAGTCCTAATCCAGGACTGTGTGGTCATTAAAGGGTGCATGGTGTTGTACCCTGCTATTTGTGGCTCATAATCTGTGCCAACCTGACCACAGTGCTGGAGTATACAGACGCTCCGAGCTCCCTTTTTATTACCAGACAGCGCGAATCTCGTAAACGATGTTTGACATTACAAATGTGGTTGGCATGAGCTGCGGATCTGTTTCCCAGTGCAGAAGATTGTACATTCCTTCTAGGGATCTGTCCGAAGTATGAAGCCAAGCTCAGGGAGGGTCCTCAGTACTCCTGTCGGGAAGGGGTGGATACACTTTACGACTAAAGTGACTGATAGAGAGGGATATAAACACACCGGTTCATATGATATTGGCCCTAGTGTCTGGTAGAGGAGGAAATATTGAGCCTCACTAAGTATAAAGACTGATGCGAGTGATGGCGATCTGTGTACCGTGCTGTGGAATGTGTTGGTGCTATGTAAACAGCAATGTTTGTGCTGGCAGGCGAGCGGAATTGTGCAGCATTCAGTGTTGTGGTTCTTCCCGTCGTATACAAGATACAGTTGCTAATATACACTGATAAGGGTAAAATAACACTTTGCTGAATGGCTGAAGAATTTTAGTATGGAAAATCCACAGCAGGTTTCAGTAAAGTACATGTGAACGGGGATTTATAAATCTCATGCATGTGTTGCGGAAAAAAATTACCACAGAGTTGAGGGCATGCTGTGGATTTTCTAACACGAAAAACCTGCAGCTTGTGAAGGCAACCTCCTCCTGGTATCCATGGTTAGTACTTGCCAGAAGTGGTCCAAGGAAGGACAACTGGAGAACCAGAGACAGGGTTATGGGCTCCCGAGGCTCAATGATGCATATAAGGAGTGAAGGCTAGCCTGTCTGATTGTACTGAATAGCTACTGTAGCACAAATTGCTGGATAAGTTAATATTGGTGGTAGCGGGTCCGTGTATGGAGTGGATGATGACAGATTTCACTGGATTCAGCAGTTTAAGGGCTCTTGCACATAACCATTTGCTCTCCGAGACATACGGTCCGTGAGCGGGCCATATGAACCGGAGCGGCATTGATCGTGGGCACGGGAGCACACAGCATCATAGATTACAATGATGCTGTGTACGTCGGGCCGCCCGCGGGACTATTGTCCTGCACTCATATGATCTTATGAATGCAGGACAGTAGCAATGCAGGCGACCTGACGTGTGTTCTATGATGCTGTGTGCTCCCGAGCGCACAATTAATGCCGCTCCGGGACATATGGCCTACTCACAGACCGTATGTCTTGGAGGTCATACACTCGTGTGCAAGAGTCCTAAAAGTCCAATACTGTTTATTTTCCATCACACCTCAGCCCTGTATTATCCTCACAGTAATGAGTCCAGCATCTACACCTGGGATACCTTCAGGCTAGGAGAAAATGTACTCGAGTGGGGAGGGAATGGTAAGTCCCTCTACCAACCTACCCACCATGCTATAAAAATCCAGGCCCATAAAACACTTTAAAGAAAAGTTCCTCAGCAAACTACATTTTGCTGAAACTACCCAGCTTTTCTGGATTCTTATACCTCATCCATCAGAGCATTCTGGTTGAGATATACATCCCCTCCAATACTTTTCCAGCCACCATGCTACACTGGCTATCGTAGAAAGGTGTCAGAACATACAATGCACCGCAGCTAATTGCAAAGCCTTAGCCTTGACACATACCACCTACCTAAATATTGTTGCAGACCAAGTAAAGCTGTTCATGGTAGTAGTATTTATTAAAGGCAGTGGTGTCTTTAAAGAGGATAATTCACCGTCACACTGCAAAATTGTCAGGAGTGGTTTGAGAAACATGACTTCAAATTCCCCACTCTCAGTCCAACTTAAACATCTCAGATGTGCTGAAAAACATGACCAATCCTTTTAGGCTTCACCTCATAACATACAGAATTTATAGGAACTAATCTGTTGGTGCCAGATACCACCAGACACCTTCAAAGGTTTTATGGAGTCCATGCTTTGAGGGGTCAGAACTATTTTTGGTGGAGCAACAATGATTTTAGTTTTTAGCTTTCATGGTTGGTCCTGAGGTATTTGTGCACCCTTGGGCAATAAAGGTCACATCCCACCTACCAACCAGGAGAGCTATACTCCACTTGAGTTGTGGTAACAAATTGCATTACAATAATTAACGCCTCTAAACTACTCCTTTTTCAATTGTAGGTAGCCTGGTGACCAGCTGGGTGGTGTTGTTTTTCCAGAATTTGTAGTATGTGCTGGCCACGGAAATAAATAGCCAACCATGTAATCCATGGATGGGGGTTGTTTCACTAGAACGAGAGAAGTTCTTTGTAAGCAACTCTACACTCTGGCTCAAAGAAGGGTGTCCCTTGCAAGGAATCCCCCATAACATCCAAGTCCCCACATTTAAGAGGAGACAAACCCTATAATAGAGCATGGCGTAGCCTAATAACAACATGGTCTGCTAAGATTTACAGCTGGCTTCTGCCAAGAACAGAGGTCCAATAATGACCAGGGACCCCATTTATCAGACATTTGTGTATTTCATACTACTGCTTCTGGCTGCATATATATGACATGGCTTTGTTATGGTTTTTGTGATGCTGTTATGGTACGTCTCATGACCCATGGAATGTCCTTTGGTATATATTCGAAAGTTTGAGGATGTTCTCTACTCCAATGAATAATCTATATTGTTCTAGACCCACACAGTGCACATTTAACTGCTATACCTGTTGATATGGGTTATTGCACTTTCATGGTTAACAGCCCCTACAGTAGCCGTGTCAGAGGATAGGGTTAAATATGTGTTATCCAAAGTATCCTAGAATGTTTTTGTCCGTGAATGTTTAACAGTGATTGTCTGTCTCTGGTAAAATGGCTGCCGGCAGGATCACTGTCATGAGACGCTGAGCAAGGGGAATGTGAAGTGATGAAGCTGGATGAATGTTACTTATTACTTCTCTCTGGCCTTTTAGGCTTTTTCGATCCAAGCTTGAAAACATTCAGAAAATTTTAAACCAAGATGTGTTCAAGAAATCATTGGCTTCAGCTTGCATTTGAAGTCCTGTTAAGATTCTACTTGCTGTTCTGAAATGTAAGGCAGTCTCACAACATGGTCGTTGAGGGCCTCCCACCAGTTGAGCAAATGGGCTGTGGCTAGGGTGACTAGACATCTGGCTTTAGGTCGAACAGTCCGGTTTCCTGGGTTCCTGTCCTCTGTTCAGGACAAAGTCTGGACAGACACTTGGTTGTCCTTGTCATCTGTGAACATGAGCTGCAGCCACAAACTGACTGAGGCTTTCTCTTGCCCCCAGTCAGTCACTAGAGCCAGCAGACACATCACTGTATGACTGATCTGACTGTTTGACCAAAGCCTAAGCTATTCACTCTCTGCTGAGCCAGTTATCACAGATATCCAGTCATGGAGCAAGATGTTACTCTAGTGATTGACTGAAGGTGAGAGAAGCAAACTGGGCCCATGTGCAGGTCACTTTAAGGTGTGGTAGGACATGATGGTCTTCAGATGTAAGGCAAGCGGTTTCTTTTATCTTGCCGACGCTGTTACTGTGAGAAGGGTGTGGCTTAGCGGGTTGGTGGGGGTGACTTTTAATTGGGAAAGGCGTGGCCTATGATGCTGTCCTTTTTGGGTTATGCAAGTTGCCAACGGGTAGCAAAGAAACTCCAGCTCACCTGTGTTATGGGAAAGATCATGTACAGATCTTGTCTGATTCTAGAATTCTTAAACACCGAAAAATGGATCCACCACAGATGTAAAATCCAACTGTATCTTTATTTAATACTCCCAGCTATACAGAAACATGGGGAGACGGCACCCTGGTACTCCGTTAATGCATTTCGGAAAGGTTACATGTACTAGTCATAACGAATGCAAGTTGCCGCTTCACTGCCATTTTAGACACAGTACCGCATACATCCAGGATTCCCAATTTTGCAAGGACAATTGGGTTGCAGAAAGGATTTATGCTAGCTCCATCCCAAAGTGGGTATTTTGGGGGCGATCCCTGGTGGTCCAAGGAGTGGGGTTTAAATGTCCCGATTTGTACTTTTTAAATGTTGGTCCATACACACATAGCTGTGTCTGCACTTACTATATGGTGCCTCCATTAAGCACCATATCTTCATCTGCAGCTAGTGCCAGAGGACATCTGTATAGCCAGCGTATAAAGCATTGGCCCATAGCAGCATGAATTCTGTGCATGAGTGAGGTGCATCACGTCAGGTGTATATAGGACTTGGCACCATCATGGTGCAGCGGGGCTCGGAGATTCTCAAGTATGCTTGTGGGAGTATCTGTGCTGGTTAGAGAAGAAACAGAGCAGTGAATGCTGGCAAAGGGCTGCGAAACACGTGGCCATTAGGAGATACTAAATTTACTGACAGTTTGCAAACCTCCAGCTGCTTTATATTTTTGTACCCCCCATGCCCCCTTAGTTACCATTTACAGAAATAATAAATCAGTAAAGAATGTTGTTGTGCCATGGTTGTCACCCTCAGACCGCTTCTTTATAACAATGCTGGGCAATCTGGGTTTTAGGTCGTTCTCTGTTTCTTCAGTGTCAGTTATAAAGCTTAATCATTGTATAAGGAAAAGTTCTGAATCTAATAGAATTCTATATTTCAATTCGCCAACATTTTCAATATCTCTGCCTGTTGTCAGTGAATACATATATATTTTAAAGAGTTTTTCCGGAGTTTGATATTGATGACCTATCCTCAGGATCCTCAGATCGGTGGGGGTCTGACTCCCGGCACTCACGCCGATCAGCTGTTTAAAGAGAGCTCTTTCTAGGCCAATGATGTCATATTCATTGGTCATGTAGCCTAGACACATTCAAGCAAGTACCAAGCACTGCCACTTCTTCAGGAGCAAGTTCTGCCACTGCTGCAATGCCAAGCACTGCCACTGCTGAAATTCCAAGCACTGCCACTGCTGCAATGCCAAGCACGGCCAGTATACAGTGATTGGCGCTGTGATTGGTATGCTGCAAGAAGCTCCTGAAACAGCTACCAACAGTCAACAACTGCGATCTAATACTGATAAACTATCCTGAGGGTAGGTCATCAATGTCAGAATCGTGGAAAACCCCACCTTAGATGCTTGAAAAAATACGCCAGCTTGGGACCCCGCTTTAAATCACAGCTTGAATTCCATTTTTCTGCAGGTATGTGAACCTAATCTTAGGATTTTTTGCAGTTGTAGCCAGATCAGGTAATTCTCCTTGATCTAAACAGATGCTTTATCTACACAGATACATTGTAGCAAACTACCAGTACTGGGAGAAATTGGTAGCGCTGATGTGTTTAGCTCATAGATGATTGTCTACACTGGATACAAGTGTAGCAAAGTACAGGTTTTCATTCAGTGCATGAAAGATTCTATTCACACAGAGCAAGCAGAGATCTTGAAACGGGTGCAAAAGGGAATTGCTATGCCTTAAAGTACCTCTATTACTTGAATCATCATTACCTTGATACCCTCCTCGTACTCCAGTATATGCCAGTTTGATTCTGCTGATGCCACTGGAGGGGGAGCTGAAAAAAGACCTCTTAGATCTATGTTGGCTGCACGTGACTATGTGTATGGGGTCTCCTTTCTCTCCTCCCACAGCAGATGTTGGGGGACATAGAGATTGGGCAGCTTTGATTTTTAACTGCCCAGTCCTTTTGTCCTCAGGGAGATAAGTCGCTCCCAGAGTTTTCTGGCATCGCCTTTCTCCCCTCTCCCCATTCATTAAGGTCAGCCAAGCACACATATGTGTGGGAGAATCGGGATTGATAGCTGTCGCCTGAGTTGTCGCTATCTCATGTGAACGATCAGCTTTAGTAACAGTTCTGGAGCACCTTTTCTTAGAACTCTGAATTGTGATGTTCCTCTGTTATTCGTCTTGGAAATGTATAAATAAATTGCACCTAGGCGTTCCCATTCCCCTTGGTGATGGCTTGTGTTCCTGAGTAGTGTGGCACTGTCCAATCAGAGCTGACAGTGGCACTGTCACGCTACGGTGTGGGAGGGAAACACCACACCGAGCACACACCGAAACACTACAGTGAGCAGATGATCGGATCAGCAGGTAAGGAGCCAGTGGCAAGGAATACCACTGGACCAAGTGCATTGGAAATACAAGGGACCAAACCCAGAGGGCAGAAACCCAGTGAGCCCCAGATGGTAGGGATGCACTTATCCGAAACTCACTGGCTTCACCTCCAGGATGGTCCTGGTGCACCTGAACCTTACCTGCAGATACTGCTGGAAGAAGCACCTAGAGTCCACACCCAGGTCAATATGTTAACCCCATGAGAACAAGACAGGAAAGGAGGAAAGTATACAAGAAGAAGGGAACACACCGACAACCAAAACTACACGTTGCCCCTGGCAACCAGCATACACGGCAGACAACCGCAGCCAGTACGCCAGGGCACAAACGTGAGCAACATGGAAGCCGTGACACAGAGAATAACCGAGACCGTGATACCACCAATTTACACGTTGCCCCTGGCAACCAGCATACAACCACATCCAGTACGCCAGGGCACAAACGCGAGAAACCAGAAACACGTGTCACGATAACCACACGGTATGTGACAGGTATACTGTGTACACCCTGTTGACCGGGGAATAGTAACATCCAATCTTCTATTTATTCATACATTTCCAGGAGCAATAATTGAGAAATGACAGAATGCAGAGTTTTAAGAAAAAAATGAAGCAGAATTTTTTAGTAAAACAGATCATTTTGGTTTTCAGGACTAAGTTCCTGGGGTTGGTTGCTGTGAATCTCTCCAGGGACACGCTTCCTCTGTTTGGTACAGTATACATGGAGAAATCTACAACCCTTTGACTAGTGAATGATGTTGGCAGCCATCATAATAACCAAATCACCGACCAGCTATAAATTTACACCCGCACAGAGGCCTGCCTGGCTGAGCTTCACACATTCCTCGTGTGTTCTCTGTCATCCATCTAGTTTTTTTTCCCACTCTGCTTTCCTGTTTTCCATCTGAAACCCACATTACAAATATCTCCTCGATCAAATGTGACAGAACTCTGCTGGAGTGAGGGTGAATGGATGTCATCCGTGAGAGACGCCCTTACAGTCCTCGTTCTTGTGATGGTCTTGTGTCTCACAGATGAAAGGGAGAAAGTGTTCTCTAGGATGGTTATCACCTATCCTGGATGAGAAATATTTCCTAAACATATTATAATTTCACATTCTTAGGGCTCATGCACACGACTGCAAATTGTGGATCCGCAAAACTAGGATACAGGTCGTGTGCATTCTGCAGTTTGAGGAATGGAACAGCCGGCCCCTAAAAGAACAGTCCTATCCTTGTCCGTAATGCGGACAATAATAGGACATGTTCTATTTTTTTGTGGAACGGACTTAATCTATACGAGTGTATTACTGTGCAGTGGTATGACGCCGTGCGCTCGTGCACTCAGCAGATCAAAAAATACATACAGTTGTGTGAATGCACCCTAACTCTAAAGTCCTTTTAATCACTATGCAAATGAGCAGTTAAGTGCACAAGGGGCAGGCCTAAGTCACTCTGTGTAACCATGCTCCTCCTGCTTTCTCTGCCAGCCTCTCCGTCTCATTCTTGATTGGCTTGGCCAGGTTCCTGTATAAATATCTCGACTGGCCCGCTCAATTACGGAGAGGGAGTTGCTGGCAGAGGAAGCAGGAGGAGTAAGGGTGCACAGAGCAGCTTGGGCCTGCCCTTTGTACACTTAACTTATTTGCCTATCAATTAAAAGTACTTTTTCTCCAGAATCAAGCAAAGTATCACTAAGTGGAAGTTTTCCTCACATTCAGCTGAGCTAGTTCTACAAGACATTGTGCCTGATTTAACAGTGAAGTTCCTGGTGTCAGATTCCCTTTATAGGGGTTGTGCCCCAATGGACACATCACCTATTCACCGGATAGGTGATAAATATCTGATCACTGGAGTGCCACCGTTTGCTAGAATGGAGTTCCTGAGCCCTTCATTCCTCCTCACTGCACAACCACAGTGAGGATGAACTTGAATGGAGTGATGGTCAAGCATGCATGTCTTTGTGGCCACGTCACATTTCTAATGGTATTTACAAATGTTCTATTTAACTTAACTACCATCTGTTTCTATAGTCCCAGCCAGGACTGTGTGTCTATAGGATGGGGTCAGGTTCTATATAAGGGGCATCATTTCTGGCTCTAATTCAGAAATATACTGGTTGGTTCAAGGGGCTGCCCATTACGTAAAGCTTTTGGGCCAAGCCTTCTTTCCACTTCTCTGCTGACTGTTGTCCATATCAAAGCCTATAGCTAATAGGCTGGTTCTACACATTCTACACATTTTAGCATCCAAATTACAACCATGGGGGGACTTGTGTGTCTGGGTTTTCCAGGATTTTACTATTGATGGCCTATTCTCAGGATATGCAATCAGTATTTGATCGGCAGGGATCTGACACCTCTCACACTGCCGATCAGCTGTTTCTGAGTAGTTCCACCGTCAGAAGTAGCCATTGTGTAGCGGTTGGAGTTGGTTACTTCAGCACTGCATCCACTACACAATGGATATAGTTATGTATTTCCAGTGCAGGAGCTACTTCTGAACAGCTGATCAGCGGGGGTGTGGGGTGTTGGACCCCTGCCAATCAGATACTGATTATCCCCCCCATAACATATTTATAGGGGATATTCAAACTATTGTAAGGCCACTTTCACGATGGAGTAGTTTTGAATTAATATTTGAAAGCCAAATCCATGAGTGGGTCCAAACGTGGAAGAGGAGCAAATTTGACTTTTCCTCTAGGTTACATTCCTGGCTTTGGCTTACAAGTATTGATGCAAAGTACTGACCAAATACTGACCCTGTGTAAGTGGCCCAACACTGAGGTTTGACAGCTATACAGTGCAGGTTTATCTGTTGAGCTGTGCCTGAAAAAGAAGGCTAGAACCGTCTATAACAGCCCCTCATCACAGCCCAGTGCTTAGTGAACAGGATGTGGTACTTCTGTATCCTGTTTCACCCCTGGAGGAAAGCGTCATCACAGTGTCGTGGTCTGCTACAGAAATGAGATCAGCTATTGCGAGTTCAGGCACAATATCAGCTTATGTGTCCGCTCCAATTACTTAAGGAAGTGAATAATAATACGCTGAGAAACATATTTAACCATTTTGCTGCCAGGGTTTTAGGCACACCTATAAAACCTGAATTATAACACTCGTAGTGCCGTCCCCTGTAATCGAGTTAATGGAGCTCTCTCAATTTTAGTAAAAACTGGGTAAAAACATTCAAGAAAATAATATGGCGGTATATACATGTATAAAAAATGTCCTATCGTGTTTCAGGTGACTAGTCTCTTTAAGGTCTATTGATGTTCTGATACCTGGCTTAGTTCAAGTTACATATAACTGTGTGGTGGTGGCATTACATGGATGGAGCGCAATGTAATTACATTTTGTAAGTCAGTCTTTTTTCTCATTTTAGAGACGTCACAAGGCAAAGAACGAGCAAGAGCTGAATGACGTAAATGGTGAGAAAGTTCTGTGCAATACATTATAGTACAAGTGACAGGAGATGGGAAAAGAAACCCAGTGCTATTATTTAACCCTTTCTCGCATGTACGTGCAGAGTGGTGACTAACAGACTAGAAATATCTAGGTATAGAAATCAGGTACCCCTGGATACTGGGAAGACCCTCATGAAAGCTGATGTTGGTCAGACATGGTTCACCAATGGATAGTTGGCCTGCGTGTGAACATTGTGGGTTCAATGTTCAGCAAATGATTTTGCCTTGGTTGGATAGGTTTGCATGTCCGATGTATAGTCTGTTGGTTCCACCATGGTCTCTTTTCTTTTCTCCACCTAATATGTAGATAATGGGACCCAAAAAATCAAGGACAATGAGCAGGAAATTCAAAACCTCCTTCAGAGATTCCAGGAGGAAAAGGTTGCCCTGGAAAAGGCCAATAGCCTCAAGTTGGAAGAGCTGGAACGTGAGGTGAAGGAACGGGTGAGTTGCATATATTAAAGCAAACGTGGGGGATCATCCCTGATTGTCTGGCTTTGGAGACGGTGGCCTGACATTCATTTTGCTACAGAAGAAATATGAGATGCTGGCCATTTAACTGCATGGAGGTCTACGTAATGCATGAATATCCACGTCTGCCATTGTTAACAGTTCTCTGCTATTCGCTGTGTAGTCCATATGCCCTTCTATATGCTGTTTCTTTATAAGGCACCCTTTATGTATAGCTGGGACTTGTAGTCCTACACAAACAACATGCTGCTGAGTATCCCAGCAGGCAGACATGTACTCACAGCACTTATATTCACTGCCTTTGCAGAGAAGGGGGGAGGGGCAAAGATTGTTATTACTGCATGTAAACAAAGGCCAGAAGAGAACCAGGGAAATGAGGAAATATAGATTTTTTTTTGCCTAAAACTTGCTGAACTTAGTTATATATTGCTGCCCATCAGATTTACAGTGCTATATATTTTTTTTTCCATAACTTGGACAACCCCTTTAAATTCTCATGTCATCTAGAAAATTGTACCACCTCTCCAGTCCTTAAAGGGGTGTTCCATCCATTTATTTGGGTTAAAAAAAATAAATAAAATAAGTAATACCTACCTGATCTCTTGCCACTCCTGTTCCAATGCTTCCCACATGCCTTCCATTGAGTACTTTCTGCTCCCTCTCGACATAGTTATGTGACCACTGCTGACAGTCATTGGCTGCAGAGGTCATGGCTTGAGAAAATCCTTAACACGTGACCTGTTGGGAAAACTTAAATTAATTTTTCCATAACCAAGATTTATAACTCATATACAGGACAGGTGATAAACACATGATCACTGGGACCTCCACCATCAAATGGGGTCCCACTGTGTAAATTGCATGGTGGAATGCATGGATGAACACAGATCCATTCACATCTGTGGGAAGTTATTACACCTGTATTGTCTAGCCAGTGCTCTGTGAGCTGAACAGCCTGGACTCCAAACTGATGCATTGTAGTAAACTAGCAGAGGGATTTGTGCAGCAGCTGCTGATGTATTTAGCTCACAGAGTATTGCGTAGACTGGATGTGTTGAATTTTGAGATCAGGACTAGTAATAGACGGGTTTGCAGGCTTTGAATGTAAATAAGAATGTTCTCATTCACTGACAGCAATCATATTTCTTGTAAATTGGGAGTAATTGAAGAATAAAGTATATTGGCTAGTTGTAGAACTTTTCATTTATACAGCAAGTAATTATTTTTTGCATAAAACTAGAAATTGACTACATTTCAATAAACGTTGAGGAATCTTTGGTGTTACAGGCAAAGAGAGATGCAGATGCGGAGACAGAGCGGAGACTTTCTGAAAAGGCCACAGAGATGAAGGCTAACATGGATGTGAAAATTGCAGGTAAGGCAAAATATAGTATTTTTTTCAGACTATTAGACATTTTTAACAGAATGAAAGCCAAATGTCGGGTTGAAGTGAAGTCGTGTGTCACAGCAGGTAGGCGTGAATAGGCTAGATCTGCTGTCCAGCTTCTCACTGCCCATGTGTCGCCTACAGCAATAATTGTCAAACACCCTTTGTTTGTCTATACATGCTGCTGTTAGGTGTCATAATTCCCAATAGCTGCTGGCAGTCACTTCTGTAACACAGTACGATACAGAAGTATGCTTTTCTGTTACACTGACAATTAGACCCTCATGTAAGATCAAAGTCAGCCAAGCCTACCAATTTCTACAAACTGGCTGACCATCTTATGTGTATGGGACTTTTGAAATCTCATGTACACAGTGCAGACATTTTCAGCTTGGAAATTGAACTGTGACATGGGTTTAGAAATCTGCAGCATGTCAATTGTTTGTGTGGATTTTTAGTGCAGATTTAACCCTTTGCAATGCAGAGAGCGAGATCTGGGTCAAAGCTGCATCAAAATCCACAACAAAGTCCATAAGTAACGCATGCGTATTTTGGTGTGGAAACACGGAAACCCACACATTGTGCATCTAGCCTTAAAGGGGTATTCTCATCTTAGACAATGGGGGCGTATATCGCTAGGATATGCCCCCATTGTCTTATAGGTGCGGGTCCCACCGCTGGGACCCGCACCTATATCCAGAACGGAGCGGGGAGCACTGCGCCTGGAGGACCCCGGGTTTCCGGCCACCACCAGGCGCAGCTCCCCGCTGCGCTCATAGAAATGAATGGGAGCGCAAGCACCGCCACCGCTCCCATTCATT
Organism: Rhinella marina; assembly: GCA_900303285.1. NCBI lineage: Eukaryota > Metazoa > Chordata > Amphibia > Anura > Bufonidae > Rhinella > Rhinella marina. Next base: position 476,378 of record ONZH01013842.1, read on the forward strand.
TCTATGGAGCCGACGGAAGTAGCCTAGCCAGTACTCGGCTATTTTCGGCGGCCCCATAGAAATGAATGGAGGGCGGCTGCGCATGCGCAGTGTGCCCTCATTCAGTTCGGGGGCTCCCTTCTGGGACCCGCTGGGACCCGCACCTAAAAGACAATGGGGGCATATCCTAGCGATATGCCTCCATTGTCTAAGATGAGAATACCCCTTTAAACTTTGTAGCATGCTGCCAGCTGGTAGTGTGATGTATTAGTCATACAGTGGGGAAAAAAGTATTTAGTCAGCCACCAATTGTGCAAGTTCTCCCACTTAAAAAGATGAGAGAGGCCTGTAATTGACATCATAGGTAGACCTCAACTATGAGAGACAAAATGAGAAAACAAATCCAGAAAATCACATTGTCTGATTTTTAAAGAATTTATTTGCAAATTATGGTGGAAAATAAGTATTTGGTCAGTAACAAAAGTTCATCTCAATACTTTGTTATATATCCTTCGTTGGCAATGACAGAGGTCAAACGTTTTCTGTAAGTCTTCACAAGATTGGCACACACTGTTGCTAGTATGTTGGCCCATTTCTCCATGCAGATCTCCTCTAGAGCAGTGATGTTTTGGGGCTGTCGCTGGGCAACACGGACTTTCAACTCCCTCCAAAGGTTTTCTATGGGGTTGAGATCTGGAGACTGGCTAGGGCACGCCAGGACCTTGAAATGCTTCTTACAAAGCCACTCCTTCGTTGCCCTGGCGGTGTGCTTGGGATCATTGTCATGCTGAAAGACCCAGCCACGTTTCATCTTCAATGCCCTTGCTGATGGAAGGAGGTTTGCACTCAAAATCTCACGATACATGGCCCCAATCATTCTTTCATGTACACGGATCAGTCGTCCTGGTACCTTTGCAGAGAAACAGTCCCAAAGCATGATGTTGCTACCCCCATACTTCACAGTAGGTATGGTGTTCTTTCGATGCAACTCAGCATTCACTCTCCTCCAAACACGACGAGTTATGTTTCTACCAAACATTTCTACTTTGGTTTCATCTGACCATATGAAATTCTCCCAATACTCTTCTGGAACATCCAAATGCTCTCTAGCAAACTTCAGACGGGCCCGGATATGTACTGGCTTAAGCAGGGGGACGCGTCTGGCACTGCAGGATCTGAGTCCCTGGCGGCGTAGTTTGTTACTGATGGTAGCCTTTACATAGTAACATAGTAACATCGTTTATAAGGCCGAAAAAAGACATCTGTCCATCCAGTTCGGCCTGTTTTTCTATAAGTTGATCCAGAGGAAGGCAAAAAACCCCTGTGAGGTAGAAGCCAATTTTCCCCACTTTAGGGGAAAAAAATTCCTTCCCGACTCCAATCAGGCAATCAGAATTACTCCCTGGATCAACGACCCATGTCTAGTAACTATAACCTGTAATATTATTACCCTCCAAAAATACATCCAGGCCTCTCTTGAACTCTTTTAGTGAACTTACCATCACCACCTCCTCAGGCAGAGAGTTCCATAGTCTCACTGCTCTTTGTTACGTTGGTCCCAGCTTTCTGCAGGTCATTCACTAGGTCCCCCTGTGTGGTTCTGAGATTTTTGCTCACAGTTCTTGTGATCATTTTGACCCCATGGGTGAGATCTTGCGTGGAGCCTATGATCGAGGGAGATCATCAGTGGTCTTGTATGTTTTCCATTTTCTAATTATTGCTCCCACAGTTGATTTCTTTACACCAAGCTGCTTGCCTATTGCAGATTCAGTCTTCCCAGCCTGGTGCAGGTCTACAATTTTGTTTCTGGTGTCCTTCGACAGCTCTTTGGTCTTCACCATAGTGGAGTTTGGAGTGTGACTGTTTAAAGTTGTGGACAGGTGTCTTTTATACTGATAACAAGTTCAAACAGGTGCCATTACTACAGGTAATGAGTGGAGGACAGAGGAGCCTCTTAACCCCTTCGCGCCCGGAGCTTTTTTCGGTTCTGCATTTTCGTTTTGCGCTCCCTGCCTTCAAACAGCCATAACTCTTTTATTTTTCTGTTCACATAGCTGTATGAGGGCTTGTTTTTTGCGGGACAAGTTGTACTTTCCAACGCCACCATTTAATATTGCATACGGTGTAGTGGGAAGCGGGAAAAAAATTCCAAACCGGGTGAAATTGCAAAGAAAACGCTATTCTGCTACAGTTCTACGGGTTTCTTATTTACAGCGTTCGATGTGCATTAAAACTGATCCGTTACTTTCATTCTACTGGTCAGTACGAATCCGGCAATACCTAATATGTATAGTTTTTCCTGCGTTTTCATAGTGATAAAATAATTAGAAGGTTGCCCTTTTTTTTTTTTTTTTTTCCTTGTCAAATCTTGACCCCTATAACTTTTTGGTATTTATGTGTACAGAGCTGTATGGGGGCTCATTTTTTGCGGGACGATCTGAAGTTTTTATTGATACCATTCTGGGGTGTGTATGACTTTTTGATCACTTTTTATTTAATTTTAAAAAAAAAAAAAAGCGACAAAAAACGGCAAATCGCCATTTGGACGCTTTTTTCCGCCACACAATTCGCCGTATTGGAATTTTTTTTTTTTATATTTTAAAAGTACGGGCGTTTTCGGTCACGGTGATACCCATGATGTCTATATTTATTGTTATTTAGGTATTTATTTTTTACTTATACGGAAAGGGGGGTGATTTGAACTTTTACATCTTTTTTATTTTTTATATATTTTTTAACATTTTTTTTTTTAATTTTTTTTTTGCTATTAGAAAGCTCAAATATGGGCTTATAAATTGTGGCTTTTTTTTTTTTTCTTTATGAGCAATTCTGGGTTTTATAGACTCAGAAATCCATCAATTGCTCATTTCTTATCCTGGCCTGCCATCTAGTGGCCAGAATAAGAATTGCACTTTGAAAACTGTAATCCTCACCAGCGAGGATTACAGTTTTCATATGGTGTACAGACACCCCGATTGGCCACACGGGGTGTCTGTACACCACCCGGAAGCGAACGCTTCCGGGTTTAGACGCAACTAGATGCCGTGATCACGTGTGATCACGGCATCTAGTCACCCCGGAAGACGCCGCCGATGGCGGTAAGTAGCGGCAAGTCTCTGCTGTTAAAAACAGCAGAGACTTGCCGGCCATGACGCCCGCCGCACCCGCGAGCGGGCGCCATGTGCCCGCATCGCCCCAGCGCCGTACATGTACGGCGCTGGTCGCGAAGGGGTTAAAGAAGAAGTTACAGGTCTGTGAGATCCAGAAATCGTGCTTGTTTGTAGGTGACCAAATACTTATTTTCCACCATAATTTGCAAATAAATTCTTTAAAAATCAGACAATGTGATTTTCTGGATTTGTTTTCTCATTTTGTCTCTCATAGTTGAGGTCTACCTATGATGTCAGTTACAGGCCTCTCTCATCTTTCTAAGTGGGAGAACTTGCACAGTTGGTGGCTGACTAAATACTTTTTTTTTCCCCCACTGTATGCACACTTCCTTTGCCCTCCAGCTGCTGATTGACAGGTTTCTCTATGTGCACAGTAATAGGGCCTCAAAAATTATAACGGAGTTGACAGATTCCCTTTAATTGTCTGGGATCAGAGTTCTCACCAGTCTCATTCACCAAGTATATCTAACAATCACCTCCAACTTTGAGTGAGAGACACATAGAATGAAAAATAATGGTACATATGTATTTATTAGTCTTTTATGTTGTGTTTTATTTTTGTCTTTGTTTTTGAATAGGAATAACGTTGAGGTCTTTTTTGTTCACAGAGCTGCAGAAATCCTTTGAGAAAGAAAAGGCCTCACTTACAGTAAGTAGTGAAAAATGATTGTAACATGGATCCCCTGTCCTGCCTCACCCGCTGCCGGCCACTCATCCAGGCTGGGAATGAATGGAGAGGTGACTGCACACTTACTCAACTGTGTCCCCATAGGGATGAGATTGAGGGAGCAGTGCACATGCAGGGCCACCTCTCCATACATTCCTCACCTGGCTGTGGCTGCCTGTGTCAGGTGAGGTGGTACAGCTTTAAAGAGGTTTTCCAAAACTTACTGTATATACTGATGAGCTGTCCTCTGGATAGGTCATCAGTATCTGATCAGTGGGGGTCTGACACCCTGGACCCCCACGATCAGCTGTATGAGAATGCATCGGTGTTCACAGTTGCGCCATGGCTGTCTCGCAACTTTCCCTAGGCCAGTGATGTCATGGTCATCGGTCACGTGGCCTAGGCACAGGTCAGCCCCATTGAAGTGAATGGGGCTGAGCTTCGATACTAAGGACAGCCGCTATACAATGTACAGCCCTGTGCACGGTGAGCTGAGAGAAGGCTGCTGCGCTACTGTGTGCGCTGCCTTCTCAAAACAGCTGATTGGCGGGGACCTCGGGTGTCAGACCCCCACTGATCAGATACTAATGACCTATTCAGAGGATAGGTCATCAGTAAAAAACAAAAAAACTCTCGGAAAACCCCTTTAAATAAGCTGTAAATATCTGTGATTGGCATTGGCGGATTTGGCATTTGTCTGCCCCCCCTCTCCCCATGTCACAGTGCCAAGCTCTGTCCCTGTTGCACCGCTAAGCTTTGCCCTCATCGGCCCAAAAATCCCCACTCTCAGCTAAGCAGTGCAGCCTGGGCACATCTTCTACTGCTGTACACCTGGGAAGCTGACCCTTGCGGTATGCCTGCCCCTTTCTTTTTTTTTTTTTTTCTTCATCTGACTACTTGTGGCCAGCAGGGGGCCCCCCTCATCTCTGGGGCCTCAAGCATTTGCATGGTATGTGTGGTGTAAAGTGGTGGGACTGCCTCCTTTCACCACTTCCCTTCAGATCTACGTATCTGTTGTCCAGCTACATTTGTAGGAAAATAATTAACTTTGAATACGTAAAACTGGGAGGAGATCGCTAATGTAAAGGCTGTACCAGCATGCTGCTGTGTGTACCATTGTGTTTAAAGTGTCAGCAAGTCCCTGATATGTTATTTCTGATGATTTATTAAAACCATATTTGATTCCATTACCCGTTTTGTTAGTCTTCAGAAAAACTTACTATATACTCACTGCTATACTCACTGGTCCTCTGTTAACAACTCCGGGCAGTGACGTGACAAATTATTCAATATACTGTATCTGCTCTTTATAGGAAGCCATCACTGACCTAAAAAGCCAGTTGGAATCCTTTTTACAAAAAATTCAACAAAGTGAGGAATCGACCTTGAAACAAAACTACGAAAGACATATTAAGGTACAAAACCTGAATCATTTTTGGTTAAAATAACCAAGTTTCACACTTGGTACCAGCACAGTTGTCCAATTATGATGCTATCCAATCACTGCTAGCAGTGTAGGGACACATCCTATTGACAAGGGGAAAGATAATTCCCACTTCATACATTTCCATGAGGAATAGCAGAGGAATGGCACAGTCTAGAGTTCTAAGAAAAGATGCTCCAGGATTTTTATTAATTACTTCAGAGACATTATTTTTACATAAATCCATGCTGCATTTACTGTAAGTGCGTAGTTTAGTCCTCATGCTTGGAAAGTCTATGTTCCTCCGATCAGTGGGATTTGTGCTGTTTATTCCCCTGCAGTGTGTTACTCATTGATATTCACAGCGTAATTATTTTAGTGCACAATGCAGTAATCCTATTCCTTTCATAATCTGTCCGCACTTAGGTGTGTTTTGCATTCCTTGCCTCCCTCTTGTCATGCACATGGAGGCTTAAAGGGCCGGAGTGTATTTTCAGAGCCAGTGTTTTTTATAAGGTCAAAAGTTTAAAAATAAAAAGTTCATGTTTTTTTCCCTTTTTATTTTTTTCCTTATGTCATGTCTATTTGATTCAGCAGTTTGTTTTGACACTGGAACCTGTTAAATGTCAGTGTTCATCATATTGTATGAGTACTCCTAACATGTCAGCTGATTCATACTCCTAATGTAGGCAGCTGTATGCCTATACAGGTACATACAGTACAGACCAAAAGTTTGGACACACCTTCTCATTCAAAGAGTTTTCTGTATTTTCATGACTATGAAAATTGTAGATTCACACTGAAGGCATCAAAACTATGAATTAACACATGTGGAATTATATACTTAACAAAAAAGTGTGAAACAACTGTAAATATGTCTCATATTCTAGGTTCTTCAAAGTAGCCACATTTTGCTTTGATTACTGCTTTGCACACTCTTGGCATTCTCTTGATGAGCTTCAAGAGGTAGTCACCGGAAATGGTTTTCACTTCACAGGTGTGCCCTGTCAGGTTTATCGAGTGGGATTTCTTGCCTTATAAATGGGGTTGGGACCATGAGTTGTGTTGGGCAGAAGTCAGGTGGATACACAGCTGATAGTCCTACTGAATAGACTGTTAGAATTTGTATTATGGCAAGAAAAAAGCAACTAAGTAAAGAAAAACAAGTGGCCATCATTACTTTAAGAAATGAAGGTCAGTCAGTCTGGAAAAATTGGGAAAACTTTGAAAGTGTCCCCAAGTGCAGTCGCAAAAACCATCAAGCGCTACAAAGAAACTGGCTCACATGAGGACCGCCCCAGGAAAGGAAGACCAAGAGTCACCTCTGCTGCGGAGGATAAGTTCATCCGAGTCACCAGCCTCAGAAATCGCAGGTTAACAGCAGCTCAGATTAGAGACCAGATCAATGCCACACAGAGTTCTAGCAGCAGACACATCTCTACAACAACTGTTAAGAGGAGACTGTATGCAGCAGGCCTTCATGGTAAAATAGCTGCTAGGAAACCACTGATAAGGACAGGCAACAAGCAGATGAGACTTTGTTTGGGCTAAAGAACACAAGGAATGGACATTAGACCAGTGGAAATCTGTGCTTTGGTCTGATGAGTCCAAATTTGAGATCTTTGGTTCCAACCACCGTGTTTTTGTGCGACGCAGAAAAGGTGAATGGATGGACTCTACATGCCTGGTTCCCACCGTGAAGCATGGAGGAGGAGATGTGATGGTGTGGGGGTGCTTTGCTGGTGACACTGTTGGGGATTTATTCAAAATTGAAGGCATACTGAACCAGCATGGCTACCACAGCATCTTTCAGCGGCATTCTATTCCATCCGGTTTGCGTTTAGTTGGACCATCATTTATTTATCAACAGGACAATGACCCCAAAAACCCCCAGGCTGTGTAAGGGCTATTTGACCAAGAAGGAGAGTGATGGGGTGCTTCGCCAGATGACCTGAACCCAATCGAGATGGTTTGGGGTGAGCTGGACCGCAGAGTGAAGGCAAAATGGCCAACAAGTGCTAAGCATCTCTGGGAACTCCTTCAAGACTGTTGGAATACCATTTCAGGTGACTACCTCTTGAAGCTCATCAAGAGAATACCAAGAGTGTGCAAAGCAGTAATCAAAGCAAAAGGTGGCTACTTTGAAGAACCTAGAATATAAGACATATTTTCAGTTGTTTCACACTTTTTTGTTAAGTATATAATTCCACATGTGTTAATTCATAGTTTTGATGCCTTCAGTGTGAATCTACAATTTTCATAGTCATGAAAATACAGAAAACTCTTTGAATGAGAAGGTATGTCCAAACTTTTGGTCTGTACTGTATGTGGCCCATGGGCTCTCGTTAAAGAAACGCCATTTTATATCTATTGTAAAAACACTCTTCAACATTGAAATTGCAACACCAAGAAGGACAAGCCATGAGGTTATGCAAATCTAGGAAGTAGGAGATGCCACTAAGATCTGCAGATGATCACATTTTTGAGCACCTAGCTCCAATCTATGGCAAAGGCATAAAAGCCAGATTGGAAGCAGAGTTTTTTAGCCACATGAAACCTCAAAATCGGATCAAGTGATGTGGGATGATTGTGTGATGCCTCCTGTTCATCGATGTCCTAGTTATCTCCATGTGTCAAAAACTGAGTGGGACAGAATCTTTGAACTGTGATACATTGGTTTATCACTTCAGCAGATCTCCACATGCCTAGACTGAGATGTCAGCACTGTTCAACATTGTGTCCCGGTTGTTCAGAGAACAGCGACAAACTGGAATGACAGTGATAGTTGCAAAGAGGTGAACCACTGCATGGACAAACTGTTTGACTAGCAGAATGGGAAATAGTGATCCACTCTGTACTGCAAGTTAAAAGTGGACATCATCATCCCAAGCCTAGGGCGGCAAACAGTGTCTACACAAACCATCAGAAGGAGTTTGCGTGACATTGGGCTACAAGCCAGACATCCAGGTGCAGGTGGTCCATTGACTTCACACCACCACTCTAAAAGACTAACATGGTGCATGAGAACATGGCAGTGGAGGCTGGAATGGAGGTCTATCCTCTTCAATGAGGAGTCCCACTTTTGTCTTGGATGCAGTGGTAGCTGGACATTAGTCTGTAGACCATGTGGGAAACACCATGAAGAGGCCTTCACCGGTCTTACTCCCAAGATTATGGTGTAGGGTGGCATAGTGCCATACACCTGCACATCATTGTGCATGTTGCAGTGTCAGTGTCGTGCACAGTGACATACAAGTGTACAGAGCATGAATGCTGCAGCCAATCACTGTCCTCAATATTAGACCACTAAGGATACTGATTGGCTGCAGCAGTCACATGCCATATACCAAAATGTCAGCACTGCGGCCTGTAAACAAGCAGCAGCAGAAGGACTGGAGCAGTGCTGCAGAGAACAGCGCTGGAAAAAGGGGGGAGTATAGCATCAATTTTATTTTGGGCTATTGGAGGGCTTGTCCAAGATTTTTAATTCTCGGTCAACCCCTTCAATAGACAGCTTCAAATTCTCAGCGTAGACCTAGAGTTAGAGGATTGTAAGCTCTAGCGAGCAGGGCTCTCGCTTCTAGCATTTGAATTGTGTATTAGTGTGCAACGTTGTGATGTCTAATTTAGTTTGTACATGTACCCTTTGAAGTGCTGCAGAATATGTTGGCGTTATATATAAAAGAAGATTATTATTATTATAAGATACAATTCTGGCTGTCTGCAGCCATCACTAGGGCAAGCTTACTGCAAACTGTTTATATGTATAATTTTACAGTATAATGAAACCTAGACATTAAGCGCCCTCTAGTGGTGGATGCAGGCAATCAGAATCTTATAATTTGAAGGGGATTTCTAAGACTTTCCTATTGATGACATATCCTAATGATAAATCATCAATATTAGATATTTGGAGGTCTGACTCTTGGCATCCATAGTGAATAGCTGTTTCCAGTAGCTGCAGCACCAGCCCCAAGCACAAGAATACACAGCTTTGCACACTGTCTAGTGGCCGTACCTGGTTACTACAGTGCTGTTCCCATGGACTTGAGAGAAGCGCTGCAGTAACTAGACAAGGTCACTACCTCAGTAAAGGGGTTGTCCAGCCTTGAATAAGACAAACCCTGGGGTCCTAACCTTTAGTCCTAACATACAAAACCCCACTCACCTGACCAGAATCCCGACACTGTTCCATTTCCGGCTTCTTCCGGTCCACGCAGGACCAGGAAATGGCTTGGTCCAGTGACCGCTGCAGCCAATCACAGGCCTCAGCAGTCACATCTGCTTGAATGGTACATCACAGCTAATGGGCATGGGTTGGGACTTCAGGAGTTGTTGGCTCCAAGCCTGGACAACCCCTTTAACAATATGGTTGGACAGGGGATTTGGCCCTCTACATCATGTATCATTATGTTAAAATACACCCTATATAGGGAAATTAATCAGCATAGAATGATGGATCTTTAAAGGGGTTTTCCAGCTGTTTAATATTAAAGGGGATCTCCAGGAATTGAGAAAATGAAAATACTTAAATATTATTTTATTATAAATATATTCTCAAGTACCTTTCATTAGTTATAATAGCTTGTTTTGTCTGTGGAGCAATCATCAGGGGAAACAAAATGGCGGCCGTCCTATTAGTACACACAAAACCTGTCCTAATCACACAGGAGGACAAGTTACTTCACAACACTGAGGTTAAGATCTGCCTTATCCTCCTCTCTGCTTAATTATGATCCTGAATACAGATGATAAGAACTTTAGCTGACTCTCTGGGGAATTTACAGAGAGAAAGGACAGGACAGAATGTGGTAATGGAGACTGTATACAAGAGCTGCTGCTCATTAGCCTCACCCCACAATCCTCTCATGTCTCCTCATCTTCTCCATTCCCACATAGATTCACCTTTATTCTGGATCATGATTCCTGACAAGCAGAGAGGAGGATGAGGCAGCTCTTTACCTCAGTGTTGTGAAGTAACTTGTCCTCCGGTGTGATTAGGACAGGTTCTGTGTGTACGAATAGGACAGCGGCCATTTTATTTCTCCTAATGATTGCTCCCCAGACATAACGAGCCATTATAACTAATGAAAGGTATTTGGGTATATATTTATAATAAAATAATATTTAAATATTTTTATTTTTTTTTTAATTCCTGGAGAACCCCTTTAATGACCTATCCTCAGAACAGGTTATCAATATCTGATCAGTGTGATCCGACTCCCGGCACCCCCTGTCGATCAGCTGTTTGAAGGACAGCCGCTTCCTAGACCTATGATGTCACGTTCATCAGTCGCATGTCCCAGGCGCAGCTCAGTCCAATTGAAGTGAATGGGCCCGAGCTGCAATACCGGGCACAAAATGGATGCTGTTGAGCTTGGTAAGCTATGATGAGGCCGCAATGCTCACTGGAGTGCTGTAGCCTCTTCAAACAGCTGATCATCGGGGGTGCTGGGTGATTGGATATTGGTGATCTAGGTCATCAACATAGAAGACACTGAAAACCCCTTTAAATTACATGCTGGTAAAAGGTGACGTTTCACTTTGTGGATACCATGTACGTTGCAGGACTGGTAGCATTGGGGAATTTGATATGCTGGAGCCTCACTTCTGCTATGACCGCCAGTTAGATGTCTGCCAGCTATAGGTTTGCAGCACAGTTATACAAGAATCAGCTTGTCATTTAAATTCCAGTACATTGCGCTGTTTAGAATACTTGTATACGTATTCCAGTCATTAAGGTCAATGCTTTTCCTTCGTTCTCCAATGATATCACCATTATGGTATTTACTTAGGATTATGGGAGCCCTGGTGAGTTCTGGGAACAAGAACTTCACAGCTTATACTTTGTGATTGAAATGAAGAGCAACCTGAACAAGGAAAAAGACAAGAAGCTACTGAACCAGCAAGTCATGGTGAGATGTATCCTATACTGACCTCCTAATGCACTATTATGATGCATGCAGGAGTGCACCACCAATGAGGCCAGGTGAGGCGATCGCCTCAGGCAGCACCAGGTAGGGGCAAGAGAGGCGCAGCCCGGTCCATGGGCTGAAGGGAAGGGGTTAGGTTAAGAAATTAGCATTGGGGAGGGAGGGGCACCGTTTCAGTTTTCGCCTCAGGCAGCCGAAAGGCTAGGTGCACCCCTGGATGCATGCACATACTGCCATGCAGCTGCGTGATTCAAAATTTCTGCTTGGGGGAGTGAATTGAACCTGACTGTTTGCCATGCACTTGTCCGAGCATGCATGTGTTTTGAATGGGGAGAGCGGAGGAAGCAATTACTAGAAATAGACCTCTGGTGGTTTATCTCCCTGAGAACAAATGCTTCTGGCAAGAGCCCTATTAGACTGCCGATGTTCAAGCATTGTGAGTGCCAGTGGATGATAAATCCATTGGCAGTTATTTACACTGGCTTGATTACACAGGCTGATACAAACTAAATGTGGGAGGAACGATTGTCACCGCAGTTGTCCCTCCCTCATTCAGTTCTGTTAATTAGCAGCAGCACATTTCTGATTACACCGCGAGATGTGCTGCTGATATCGGGCATCTTTCATCCTGGTAACAGATGCCCATCAGCCGACAAAGAGCATTTGCTCTTTCACTGGCTGATCAGCTGCTCGATTATACAGGCCAGTTATCGGGAACAAGCGATTGAACTCTGCGTCAGGAGGCCCCCATACACATTAGATGGTGAGAATTGCTTTGCAAATCGTGGTTCCTGTGGAAAATACAACTCTTTAATTTCTGTAATCTGGGCGTTGCATTCAGGCAGACGTAACGTAGGCCTAAGACACAGACCATCATGTGAATTGGGTTAGATCACCATACAATCCAATGATGCACATCTGAATGAAGCATAAGGCCTTATGAACTGTCCCACTATTGTACTAGAGGATCCTCAGGTGGGCCAATGGGTCCCAGAGGTCCAGCAGAAGAACACCCAATCTGAAAGAGACATTGTAGCCAATCGGTTGTTACTAGGAGCAATTCTTGCATAATTTCTATAGGATCCAGTGATAAGTTGAAGTGCATGTGTTCTGTATAGATGGGGCAGGACCATGAGCATGATTTCATCTGGTGGGTCCAAGAAACCCGTATTTATAGCTCATCAATTCTATCTGTTTTTGGCAGATGGAGAGAATCCTTACACTGGAGGAGAAAGTGAAGATGCTCCAGCAGGAGAATGAAGCCCTTCAAGAACAGACACAGAATCACTCCACCATCACGATGTGAGCTCTGCATTGAATTGTATTACATACATTTCATCTTTGCATTGTTAGATTTCTGTCCATCAGTTTTGCATCTTCAGGACCACAAAAATCTCTCAATTGAATTGAATATATTAATAAATCCTCCCCACAGCAATGCCCTTCCTTCCACAAAGTACATGATACATCTGTGGCTGTCTGGAGCTACCATTAGAGGAAGCAAGTGGACTTATATATCTATTCGCCATTTTCCTGCCTGGGTCTTATGTCATATGTCCTTGCAGGAAGGCCATTCAGTAGCCCAGTATGTGCCTGCTATGTCCTTGCTGCAGAAGGCTTGTTTTAAAGGTGACAATCTCAGATTTAAAACATGATCAAGATCAAGGCTGTAGCCATGACACATCACAAGTTAGAGCCCTTAGATTGGGGTATCAGTGAAAGCCGCTTATACCTGCAGCTTTCATTCCTGACCTGATTTCTAAGTGCCCTATCTCACAATTTATCTCAGCTAGAGCCTAAATCTTGGTCTTGTTTTAAAGCTGAGACGGTCAGACCTGGCATGAATCTATAGCTTTTACTCTGCCTGAGGTAAGCAGAAGTCAGCCCTCCTCCCTTCAGTCAGCTGAAATGTCAGCCAGCCTGGAGAAGAAGATGAGGAGGGGGCAGTAGGAGAGTCCTTACAAGCTGCACAGAGGAGAGAGTTACTGGACATGTCCCCAGAGGGAGGATAGCATGGACTTCTTTGCATGTTATCAGTCCCCCCCCCTTTTCCCATCAATCAGAAAGCATGATTGCTCTCTGATTGTCACATATGGGTGGCCATTTTTTAATTTTTATTTTATTTTTTACAGAAATGCACTATGAAGAAGACTGTTTGCTCTCTCTATGCCTAATTAGACTGTTTATTGACGTCATGATTCAAGCGTTTACCAGCATCCAGATTATGGCACCAAATAAGTTGCACTAAACACACCATGAACATACAAGCATAATAATAATTCCATTATACACTGTCCCTGTCTTGTCCATATCTTATCTTTTATGGTTTAAAATATGCTGATGGCTTCTTCAGAGATACTGGCTGCAGTAATAGCAATAATGATTATCACTAGAGATAATTATCTGGAATATGAAAAAATATCATAGATCAGAAAATATATTTTTGCTCACTGACTGTTGCCATAAAAAATCATTTTCAATTACAGTAGCTGTCCTTTTTTTTTCTTTTTAAGCAGCAGACACTTTTCAGACAGGTGTAATAGGGGATTTTTGTGACCATATTAAGGATTAGAGATGAGCGAACGTGCTCGAAACGAGCACTGTACCGCTCGGCTCCCCTGCGCTCGCATGGGCGCCGGCAGCCGCTTCCGTCCTCCTCAGGAGGACGGAAGTGGCTGCCAGCGCCCATGCTAGTGCAGGGGAGCCGAGCGGTACAGTGCTCGTTTCGAGCACGTTCGCTCATCTCTATTAAGGATGCATAACCCAGACCTCCTGCAGTTTGTCAGAACCAAAAGTATGGCACTGTACAGTGCCTTGCGAAAGTATTTGGCCCCCTGGAACTTTTCAACCTTTTGCCACATTTCAGGCTTCAAACAAAAAGATATAACATTTTAAAATTTTGGTGAAGAAATAACAACAAGTGGGTCACAATTGTGAAGTGGATAATAAAATATGTGTAATAATAAAACTGAAAAGTTGGGCGTGCAAAATTATTCGGCCCATTTACTTTCAGTTCAGAAAACTCACTCCAGAAGTTCATTGAGGATCTCTGAATGATCCAATGTTGTCCTAAATGACTGATGAAGATAAATAGAATCCACCTGTGTGTAATCAAGTCTCCGTATAAATGCACCTGCTCTGTGATAGTCTCAGGGTTCTGCATCATGAAGACCAAGGAAGACACCAGGCAGGTCCTGAACTGAAAGTAAATGGGCCGAATAATTTTGCACGCCCAACTTTTCAGTTTTATTATTACAAAAAAAAGTTTAAATGATCCAATAAATTTTGTTCCACTTCACAATTGTGACCCACTTGTTGTTGATTCTTCACCAAAAATTTAAAATGTTATATCTTTTTGTTTGAAGCCTGAAATGTGGCAAAAGGTTGAAATAGTTCCAGGGGGCCGAATACTTTCGCAAGGCACTGTAACTAATTTCCTGATGAACTACAGGAGGTTCAAGTGTCGTGTCCATAATACTGGAGTAATAAAACGTCTATATTATACCCGTCTGAAAACGACCTTAGTTAATGCATTATATGTGGTTTAGAGATTTTATTGCTAATTAGGATTACATATTATATAGCAGAATAGAAATAATATACTACATAATTCCCAGTAATTGCATGCAAACTTTGGTTGGAGCACTACTGTGGATTTAGCTTTTTTTTTTTTTTTTTAGCACATACAGCATGTAGACTTGGGTGGTATGTATGAACTCTTCGTATCTTAGTTTCTTGCGGACTATATTTTAGTGGCATAATGTGTTATGATCACGTACATATGCCAGGCCATGAAGGGCACTCTGGCATTCACAGCACCCGTGACTTTGAATGTGACTGTTTGGTTGGACTCTGTCGCCATTCTTACTTTCACACTGGCCTGCCACATTAAGCTACTAAGATGTAAAGTGAACCCCCAAACGCACCCACACACAACGCTGTCACCATTTGTCAGTACGGCCAACGGAACACCCCAGTTACAGGTGCACAGCATTCACAGGAGCGCACAGCATAGGACAGGCAAACCAGCACATTGGCCTTCATTGGTAACACAGCAAAGTGCTACGTAGAGGGTGTGGGTACGTTTAGAGTAAAGAATGACTTCTTATATTTAAGACTTAATATACAAAAATGTACAGTGTATAGGGTTACAGAAAGATGACAAAAAAAGGACATGCATATCAGAAAATAGTACAGAAATAAAAGGGATAAAATAATTAATTGCGCACCAATTAGATCAGTGATTAGATTAGCGAGCGCCATAGTCACCAGGTGCCTGCTGTTTTAACCCACACACATTTAACCCCTCAGATGTCATGGTCAGATGTGACGTTACACTTCCGTTTTAAGAGCGATGGTAGTCTATGTGGTTATGCACATAGCAGATTTTTTTGACAGCCAGTGAATAGCGTACGTCAAAAAATAGAACCTGTTCTATTTTGTCTGTTTTCACTGACCAACAGCCCCCATACAGTTGAAGGGGACCATTTTTAACGTTCCTTCCTGACACTCACATGCTTGTTCAGTGGGGTTTAAGCGCTGAACTTACATGCAAAGATCACCTCCACAGTATGAGACCGAGGGATCACTATTAAAGGGGTTATCCCACGAATAATGTAAAAAATGAAAATCAGACATCATATAGTCCATGACAATACCTTTCTAACAAAGCTAGAACCAGCCATGTACCTCACATGGACCCAGAGATCTCCCCATTCATTGATCTGCTAGATTTATATCAAGCTGACAGCTCAAGGGGAGTGTCTTTTCTGCTGCAGCTAAGGAGGCGTGTCTCAGCTCTGCCTATCACAGCTCAGTAGGCAGTTAAAAGTTGAAACTGAGCATGTGCGGCCTGCTCAGTGAATAGGTCAAAGAAATAAGAAATTAAGTGGTCCTATACAGATACATGTTACTGAATAACTCAGTAGCTATACAAAATTTTTAATGACATGCAATTACAAAAGTATTCAGATCCAGGTGCTGGTTTGAAAACTGTAGACTATTTTTCGTGAGACAACCCCTTTAATATAAATTAATTGTGAAGGTGGACATAGTCTGTCTACTGAACTATGCATTGTGCGCCACCTAGCGGCAACTCCAGGAAACTGCTCTGAAGCAGGAGAAGCAATTTGGTGCAAGGCACCATTCTCACCATGGGCCTCATGAAAGTTGTGAGCCCTGTCTCAAAATTGGTTTCTTTGTTAGAGAAGTTTGTGGTATTGTGAAACTCCACATTATATTGAAGTCCTGTCCTGAATTATCAGATTTTCTGATGTAATGGAAGTTGGATTAAATTACGTTCAAATGTAACTATGTTGGGAATTAATGCTGCCACCTCTGTTGTATTTCAGGTGCTTGACTGAGGAGCTTCTGACCACTAAGGCTGCCCTGGAGAAGGAAATACAGCTCCGGGAACAGCTTCAACATGATAAAGAACAACATGTGTACCGGGCAGTCAGCGGAGACCCGTCCTCGCCATTCTCATTGTCTATTTCCTCACAGGATGTGGCTGTTTTGGTGACTTAGACCAAAGACCAATGAAAAATAATGGACAAATTGTTCGAGCATTGTTTTATATTACGAAGCTGAACTGGCCTGATCCAAGGATTGCTGTCTCTCCTGGATAGAGCCAGATGTCAGATTTTATTTATTACTGTTAATTGTATAATCAATAAACCCAGTTCTTGTCACTGGTGTCCATAACTGAACAAGTGCCTCACCCCCTCCACCACCAATCATCCTTCTGGTTACCCTGTCACTAATCTGGACCTTAAGAACACGACTGTCATTAAACTCTCTAGATTTCTACTTCGCTTTATTGTTGTTGTCGTGGCCACCATCGGCCAACATAGCTTTTACCATACTACATATAAGGGAAGTCAAGCCAAAGTGGTCTTCTAATCAGGGGTGCACCACCAATGAGGCTAGGTGAGGCGATCGCCTCAGACAGCACTAGGTAGGGGCAAGAGGGGGGCAGCCGAAGGCCATGGGCTGAAGGGAAGGGGTTAGGTTAAGAAATTGGTATTGTGGAGGGGGGGCACTGTTTCAATTTTCACCCCAGGCAGCAGAAAGGCTAGGTGCACCCCTGCTTCTAATGCATGAAAGATACATGAGAGAAGATCACATTGGTTAAGTCAGTCTTGGCCTACAACTTATCTGTACAATAAAGTGGCTTTATACAAGGCTAATACCCCTTTGCACTTGTCAGGTTTCTAGTGCCAAAAATCTGTTAACAGTGCCCTCACAGAGGTATAAGCATCCTAGAAAGGGCTTTCATTCCAGAAATTAAGATCAGACTTAACCAATGTTGTCTCCTTGCACATATAGGGGAGATTTAGCAAAACTGATGTAGTTGCCCCTAGCAACCAATCAGATTCCACCTTTCATTTTCCACAGCTTCCGCAGAAAATAAAAGGTGGATTCTGATTGGTTCCTAAGGGCAACTTAGCCAGTTTTCCTTTACACCAGTTATGGTAAATCTCCCCTTATTATCTGCAATATAACAAAAGAACATTTTTGGATATCCCCATTGTGGGACATAGGGACAAAGAGAGACTGTACAGTACAAAAGTACTGCCACTGAAAGCTTACCTTATGAAAATGGACATGGGCGTTACTATAGCTATAGCACTCGCTATGGGGTCCAGAGGTTAGGGGGCCAATCAGGTGCAAGAAAATTGGACCTTTTTGTGGGGAATAACAATATGGTGGCTTTTTGCTATAATGTGGGTTTTCTGGTATATGGTGCTATTATACGTACCTATAATTTTTGCTGCTTATGTTGCAGTTTTTCTTACACCAGGTGGTGGGGGGGCCTATGATTTTATAATTACACCTCTGAAAAGGAATATTTATTAACTATAGATAAAATTGGATATCACGTTTGATAATGTAGTGACCAGTTTTATGATTTTTTTTATGTATAGTATAGTGCCCCTACTAGGGCATTGGGGTCGATAATAAAATGATATAATATGCACAACATATCCATATAATCAATAGAAAATCATAGAATAAAGATATAATGAATAATCAATGCAGAATAATAGATAGTAAATTGGTTAGCTATGATGGGGCCCTTGTGTTACAGATGTAGCAGAGCTAAAAGGAAGTATTAATGCATTAAATAAATAGTGGAAAATTAAAGGTTAATTGACTTTTTCAATGGCTTTTGTCACAACATAACACTGAGACGTGTTATCACAGTTCCTTTTGCGCCTTAAAAGAGTTTTCCAAGACTTTAATACTTACCCTTAGCTCACCAAGCAGAACTCCGTACATTATATAGCTACTGTGCTTGGTATCGGGCTCAGCCCCATTCACTTCAATGGGGCTGAGCTGCACCTAGGCCACGTGATCGATGAATGTGTCGTCGCTGATCGGGGGGCTGATCATTATTGGAGGTGAAGCACGGCATTTACCTGCAGCGATCACCTCCACAGTATGAGGATGGGCGATCACTCGTCCCCATACAAAATCATTGCTCTGCTTCCCTGGAATGATGATTGAGGTGTCCGCACCTCTGATCATGTCAGCCTGAACAATGGGCCATGTAAATCCACCTTTATTCACACAGCCAGTGTTGAGTCAGTAACTTCCATCAGTGATTGTGAGCCAAAAGCAGGGTGTACATTTACTAAAGTGTTTGGGCCAGCTTTTAATTTAAAAAATGTGATTTTTTTTTTTTTTTTTTTTTTTTTTTTTTTTTTTTTTAAATTGTGCCTGTCTGTTTTGGAGGCTTTTGTGTGTTTGACTATTTAGAATTTTTCAGACTAGTTTAGAAGTTTTCTTACTTTTGTGACCTAATTTCTACTCCACCCCAGGGTAGACCTACTTATCTTCATCTGTTTTCAGTGGTGAAGTGCAACCTTTTTTTTTTTTTTTTTTGCTGTAAAAGGCGCAATTTACTGGAGGCACACAACTTTTCTCCGAAAACATGCAACTTTTTTCATGTGAAAATAAATTAGACCAGTCTAAGTGAATATGAATCTAACAGAAAAACAACCACTAGAGGTCAGACTAATAAAAATATGCCTAGTCTAATTCACAAACTGCTGGGCAACTTAATAAATACTTGGCAAAAGAAAGACAGGCGAATAAAATATGCGTGTCTAATTTTATGGCCAAAAAAGGCAAGCTTGATAAATGTGCCCCCAGGTGCGGCTCTTTACAGAAAACAGATACAGATCTTTCCATTATCACTGATGATAATTGCTGACATGTGAATAAAGGCTGTATTACACTGGCCGATATTTCAGCTTATAATCGCTAATGAGCATTCGCATGAATGGTCGTTAGCAATCATCTTGCAGTATAATACTGCGGCCAATTGCCCGACGAACTAACAAACGAGCTTCTGATTTTCAAGCATGATTAAAAATCAGCATTTACCAGTGGCAGATTGTGCTGTCTAATAATAATGGCAAACCACTAGACAATATGGGGATGAGCGATGGCATAGCGATCGCTCCTCCCCATGCTGTGGAGGAATTTGCTGCATGTAATAACAACGGTTTCCTTCGCTAGCAGGCGATTGCCGGGAGGGAATGCTTCCTGAGCTGCCTGCCTAATACAGGCTTAAGGCTTTAGTTAGGCTGCGTATGCTGTGTATGCAAAATATATATCATTGAAGGCTAGATAAAAAAAAAAAATTGCTAAAATATAGACAGGGTCTGTATGTTAGTTTTTGTGGCAGTTAACGCACCAGAAATGACCACTTTTGTATGAGATTGTCAGTGATGTAACTGCAGGGAAAAACTATAAAATATGGATTATTCCCATATTTCATCCATTTTCGATATAACTGTTTATGTATATATGTATGTGTGTGTATGTGTATATATAAAATATATACAAGGCCCCGCAATACCCAATCAATTTAGTGTCAATTATTCTGCGCTGATTATTCTTTTATATGTTTTATTTTACTATTTCCTATTGGTTACATGGATATGTTGTGCATAATGTCATTCTATTAAGAACAGTAGACCATTCAAAAGAATTAATTCAAGTGGTCACTCTGTTACTGTGATCCATTTTCATTTATTTTTATTTATAATCAATAAATACCCATTTATAGGTAAGGTAAGCTTTGAGAGTTGGTAATTTTATACTGTATGGGTTTATCTAAACCTGTGCACTCAGCTTCCTCTCATTGTATTGTGCCCCTGATCCAAATTCCCACAGAAAGATACCGTAGCCTGCTATAAGGATGCAAGATTTCTGTGAAGGTATTGTCTCATTAAAACTGCCTGCACAAGCAATGCCTCCACTGGGGGTTATGTAGATAAGCACCTGAGTACTGGAACTCTTCAGTGACAGGCTGCTGATTTTAGTGAGCACCGTGCAATAGGGTGTCATTCTGACCCAGAAAATGAGGGGCACGGGTCAGTTTTGCCGCAGAGGGAACTGTCACGCTCTGGTGTGGGGGGAAAAGCCACACCGAGCGTATGAGGGATGGGGACAGACAAAACCAGGGAACCGGTCACCTCCTGCAGAGGACCCTGAGACTAGGCCCTAGGCTGACTACCAGTATGAACAATCCTGGATGGTAGGAATGTTCATACACAGGAACCTAATCTAAATACACCCTAGGAACCCCTGTAGGCTAGTGACACAAGAGAGTACACCCGTTCCTCCAAGCGTAAGGAGGAACAGGAGACTCCAACAGGAAAACAACAAAAGAAGAAAGAAAACTTAACTTAGGCCGAACTCAGCAACAGGATCTCAGCCGAGATCCACACCACTCTCAACCCAGTAGGTAGAAGATATAAACCGCAAGGGATACTGGGAGAAGAAGGGGTAAATAGGGGAAAGCTGATTGCCAAGCGGCGACAGCTGAGGGGAAGAGATGTGGTGAAGAGCACACAAACAAAGGGAAAGCCTGTCAAATATGTCACTTCGAAAGCCATGCAGAACGTCTGATTCCAGACGCAGGCCTACTCGTGACAGGAACACCATAGGGATACAACCCGTGAAATAGAGGAGGAATTGCGTTTTTTTTTTCCAATTGCACACCATTTGGAATTTTTTTCCCATTTCCCACTACATTGTATGCCATATTAAATAGAAAGTACAACTTGTCCCGCAAAAAATAAGCCCTCATATGGATATGTGAACGGAAAAATAAAAAAGTTATGGCTCAGCTGTGCGACTAAATATTGTTGCATGGCCGGTTAAAAAGGGGACTTGTGACTATCTAATATATAAAGCTGAGTGTATGTGTGCATGTCCGCTAAAAGAATCTGCACCGTCGCAGTTATAATCACGAAATTTGGCACACAGGTATATCAGGTGTCCGGGAAGTTTTTAGACCGGGTCTCTAGGACTTACTGTTCCTGAGATATTCACAAAAAATGCATTAGCCTATAGAAGCCTGGTCACATGACCCTTATCAGCCAATAGAAGCTCGCAGGCCCTTAGCCTCCACAAATACAGTTTCACACCAGGTTTCCATAACAACCCAGCCATTTTTCTTCACTGCTGTAGGTCAGCTTTAAAGGGGCAGAGTGCTGTGGATGACACTGTTAAAGGGGTATTCCGATTACCATAAATATAACACTATGTAATTCATCATAAATCATTACCTAATATAATGTAAATTTCACATATTTATCGTTCAGTAATAATTAAAGATTTCTTCCACTGCTACCCACTGTGTTTCCTCATAATTTACCATGGCATCGACCTGTAATTCAGGCCACCCTCAAAAGAAGGGCTTAAAAGCCCCACCCCCATGCCCACTAAGCCACGCCCCCACTCCACAGCCGACAGGGAAATGAAGGTAAAAATCAACTTCCGTCAGCTGCAGGGGTGGGAGGGAGGATGATTTTCTCCCTGCAGCTCATGCTCAGACTGCACAGTGATGCTGTCTGAGAGTGAGCTGTTCAAAAGGACATCCCTGTGTCCATCCAGGCCCTGTACCGGACGGAGGACAGGGAGTCTGAAATCCAGACTGTCCGGCCTAAAACTAGACCTCTGGCCACCCTAGGGGCAGGCTGCTGTGGAGGTCACAGTTAAAGGGGGGGTATCTATGGATGTTACTGTTAAGGGGGAACGCTACTGTGGAGGTCACTGTTAAAGGGATGGGTACGTGAGGTCACTGTTAAGGGAGCGGGCTACTGTGACAGTCGCTGTGGAGATCTCTGTCAAGGGGGCCAGGAATGGTGGAGGTCAGTTAAGGGAACTGTAACCTATGGTCAGTGTTAAGGGTTGGGTGCTGTAGAGGTCACTGTTAAGGGGGTGAGGTACTGTGGAACTCACTGTTAAAGAGGCAGGCTGCTGTGAAGGTCAATGTTAAGGGGGTGGGCTGCTGTGAAGGTCCCATTTTAAGGAGATGGGGCACGGTTGGGGGGGTCACTGTAGAGGTCACTCTCGATATCTTGTAACGACACACACAAACATTAAATGAAATAGATTAAATATACCCGGGCGAAGCCGGGTCCTTCTGCTAGTTTTTTAAATAAAATAGTAGCAACTCCATTAATAAATATGCCCCAGTGTTCGGTCAGTGATTTCGAAACAAAACGATGTGCAGGTATTTTTCTTATACCTTTTCTCTTTGTACTCCCCACTCCTGCTTTTGGCTCACAATCACTGATAGAAAACACTGACCAAATACTGATGTGTTAATAAGACCTTAAGGAGTAGACAATCCCTTTACCTGTACCTAAACAGTTTGGATGCTGCACACACACTGTGGAAAGTGGAAAATGTCAAGATGCTTAATTTCCATTTTGTAAGCTGTTGTCTCCCTCTTATGGGCTGACAAAAGCAGCTTTTAATGAGGGCAAATGGCCGGATGCCAATCAAAATGGAAATGTACTGATACTGTTCCTAAGTTTCCTGTACAGCTGTTTGAGAATGTTGTAGAGCTCTTATGTGCGCCACTGCCTTGCAGCTTACCAACCACAGCGCCGTCCTTTAGATAGAGGCTGTGTTTGGTATTGCAGCTCAGTCCAATTTACCATGTGACTTATAAATGTGCCATCACATGCCTAGGAAGTGGCTGCGGCACTCATGGCCACTTCAAACGGTTGATTAGTGGGGGTGCCAGGAATCAGATCCCACAGATCAGATATTGATGGCCAATCCTAAGGATAGGCCATCAATATGAAGAGCTCAGGTAACCCCTTTAAGAACGCTACAGGTCTTTGTAAGACTCATAGGGCTTTTGAAGTCCCCTCAACAGCCGCAGCTCATAAAGGATCCTGTATATTTCATGAGCATTATACAACATAAACAGGCAGATGAAGGGAAGAAGAGCACTGGACACACTAGGCAAATTACAGGAGGACACTAAATCCGGAGAGAAGTGTGGATGAAGGGGGTGGGGAGGATAAGAAACCAAAACTGAAGGCCCTTTCCTCCCTCATAAAACAGAGGCTGATTAACAGCAAGTAAAGACAGGCAAGCTGGAAGGGAAAAGAACTACAGGAACCTACTGGGAGAAAAAGGGACCCACTGCCAAAAACACCCCATCTGGAGTTTGCCAGAATTGCTAGACGGGCACTCTGACCCTCATGGTATGCCCAATATCATATATAAAGCAGCATTGCTTGTAGTGAAGAATGTGATGCCTCAATAGGTACAATATGGTGGCATACTGAGTAAGGCCCATGAAGCTAATTTTTATTTGACTTTGAGTTGTCATAAGGATTGTCAAAGTTATCAAAATTCACACCATGTTCGGTAAATGTGTGGTGCATCTTTATACCGTCTAGAAATGCTACTCCACGTTTCCTGTACCACACCCGGGGTTGCCAACGGTAATTTTTCGTTTTCCTAGGCAAGTTATCCAAAAATCAAGGGCAGACATCATTTTTACAAATACATTGGAACACCACAAAGAATAATAAAGATTATAAGTAGTATAGGCCTATTGATCAATATACTGATATGAAATCATTACCAGTATTAACTAAAAACTGCAAAATAATAATAATTACCACAAAAATAACCTGCTCAAGTACCTCAAAAAACTCTGAGAAGCATTTTTTTTCACGAACACAGGAAAAACATTGACTATTTTTACTGACTGTCCAGAAATTTCTGGACGGTTGTCCACACTCCATGCTGGTAAGGTTTTTCGACGTTTTCAAAAAAGTCAGTTAAAACAGTTTTGTAGGAATCTCACTTCGGATACACATAGTCCGTTCAGCGGCTCCTGGTTCCTTCCAACCAGTTCCTGACGTAACCTGAACTAAATAAAATTCATCATTCCATACAATCCCACCTCTTCATTCGTTCTCACCACCTCCCTGCAATGTCCCCTCTGTGCACCTCCCCTCCTCCTGGCAGGAAAGCAGTGGATTCCTGTGACCCTCCATAGCTCTCCTGTGCTCACAATTTCTCACTCTGGAGAGGAATTTGCAGGACTAGTCATGAATTACAAACTGCTACTGATCCTACTACCCAGCCTCTTACTTCTAGGTAAGTAACATCCGTCTGTTTCACCATTCATGATATTATAGCTCGATATACCTTGTGCACACGTCTAATCTAGCTCAATGGGCAGAGAGATTATTGTACCAGGGGAGCTCACATTTACAATTACTGTAGATCAAATAGATTTTCTTGTGAGGGGATGAAAGCCATAGTACATTCTTTGCACTTCTTAGGCCTTCTTTACTTCAGTTGTACCAGTGTACCTATTGAAACCTAACAGAATTACCTAACTGCATCAAACATTTCCCACCAAATCGTCCTCCATGGAGCTCAAATATATATACAGTATAATCATGCTGGACTTTCACTTCCATATTGCTTCTGAGCAGTTAAGCTCTACCATGCATCTGTTCTTCATTGCGCAGGAAAATCATAGCAGGCAAGATAGACATAGTGGATTGTTGTTTTTAACTTCATAAATAGGTCTAAAATCTGATACAACATTATAGGGCACATTTATTAAGACCGAGATTTTAGATGCCGGTCTTAATAAGCCCCTGCAAGGACGGGGGATCTGCCAAAGTTATGAAGAGGCACTGGCGGATCCACCACCGCCTCTAAATGTAAGATAGCTTCCTAGCTGTCTTACATTTAGACCATTTTCTATTCCTTAAACAGGCGTAGAAAATGTTAAATACTGTAAGATAGACCTTCCAGCCCGTCCCCTTCCCCACTCGCGCCACGCTCACTTTTTTAGACCTGGCATGAGTTGGGAGAATTCACAGATTGCGCCGCAACCTTTGTGCTGAAATCTGCACTAGAAATATGGCTAATTTAGGTGTATTTCTGATTAATAAATGACCCCCTATGTGCCCGAAAAATTTTGATGCATAGCCTTAGCGCTCAATAGGGTTAGAGTGCAGCTACTGAACTATATCATGGACCTATGTCATCTAGTCCGGTTTAGAAAAAACAGTAGAAATCAGCTACAACCGCTTTTGATTTGTAGGACCAAGCTTGCTTATCCAGCCCATTGATTTCAGTGGGAGCTGACCTTTAGGGCGTATATAGAAATCATTGGGCCCGTGCAAGAACATTAATTAGGCCCCCATGCTTTGTCCCCTATCAACCACCACCCAGCCATTCATGCATTGGAAGTCTGAATTCTTATCAGCAAATTTCCCCCACCACATCATGGACTTACCAGCCACTTCCCTCACCTACCATCATGAACTGCAGCAGAACATAATACACACCTCAGCTGCTGCAGAACCTCATAATACACACCTTGAATGCTGCGGACCTCATAATACACACCTCAGCTCCTGTAGAACATGACAATTCACACCTCAGCTGCTGCAGAACATGACAATATATACCTCAGCTGTTGCAGAACCTCATAATACACACCTCAGCTGCTGAAGAACATGAAAATATACACCTGAGTTACTGCAGAACCTCAGAATACACACCTCAGCGGCTGCAGAACATGATTATCTGATGCTACAGAACACATAAGGCTCTGATCACACCTGTGTTAGGGACCTCTATCAAGCTTTATGTCATAAATACTGGACAAAATTTTTCAGCCTGCCAGGCTCCCCGATGGAAACCCTCATCATTATCAGCGGGATCCATAAGGTTTTGTCATCTGTGATGTGACAGATCTGGCACTACCATAACTTTTGTTGTTCTCCTATCACAGAGCAGAACAGAGAAATTGACTAGCACAGGTGTGAACAAAGCCTAATAAAATCTCAGATGCTGCAGATCATAATAGTGACAAGAGAACTAAAAGTCTCATCATGACCAGGCTGTTATTACTGGAAATTAGAGGGGAATACATGGAGGCGGTAAAAGGAGAAAACTACCACTCCCTGTATGTCCATACTATTATTATGGGGCACCAGTGGGCATTACAAGGATGGGGTATGAGGAGAGAACTATTATTAGGGCATCAATGGACATTACAGTGAGAAGGGTACAATAGGAGAGGACTACAACTATGAGCATGTTATTATGAGCTATCACATTACAACTTATACAGGAAGAGAAATTGCTAGCTTCTCCACACTCAGCACAGGAGCTTTGCCCCCACATCTTGACATCACACAAGTTCTTCTAAACCACTTCTCCTCGGCACTGGTGATCTCTCTCTTCCAGCTCTGGTCACATGATGATGACACCACCACATAGGTCCTTCTCCAACTGGTATAGCGTACAGCCAGCTTTCCAAGTGTAATAGAATCGCAATTCGTGCTTGCTTTAAACTGTGCCCCCAGTCTGGCTAAGGACACCCCAAAAACTGACCAGAAACACAATGTAAAGTATAATACTTACCCTTAATAAAGTAATGGAGTTTTGCACTATAAAGACTTGCTTAACATGTTCCATCACAAATGCATTCTCAGTTGAATGTGACATCAAGCAAAGACCAGAAAAGACTGCAGACAAAAAGTTGACAAAACAAGCAGCCCTTGGGGTATCAACTAAATCTACAACAAAGAAGCCCAAGCAAGACCCCATCAAACGTCAGTCCAAGACTAAACCTGCTACTCCTTCCTCTCAGGGCCAAAATGCAGGGTCCATTCTTTCTCAAGTTCTGCAGACAGGAAGGTTTCAACCAGTTGGTGACACATTGACAGTTAAAGCTGGTCAAAATCTGGATCTCCGCTGCAAAGGCACCTCTGTACGCTGGAACTATCCTCATTACTTGCATGAGGATGATGAGGGAAGATTAAAGTAAGTACAATTAGTAATGTATGGTATCAACTGTATCGTATAATTTATAGGTGGAATTCCACCCCATCCCTCCCCTTATAGTATAAAGCCTTGATTGGTAGTAACATGTTCTCCCTCACGCCAGTGGGATCCCCTCTTCTTCTTATAATTGCTAGCACTGCAAACTAAATAATATGACCATGTTAAGAGTGTACTACATGGGCATCATCTTGCAGTGTAATACCGCCGCTAATTGCCCGATGAATGAGCAAACTCTCGTTTATCGGGCAATTGTAATTTTTAAGGACGCTTAAAAATCATTGTTTGCCGACGGCAGATCGTGCTGTCTAATTACAATCTGCTGCTGGCAAACCACTAGACAGCATGAGGATGAGCAATGGCATAACAATCACTCCTCCCCATGCTGAGGAGGAGATTTCTGCATGTAATAGCAGTGGTCTTCTCTTCTAGTGAGCAGGCGATTGCCGGGAAGGAACATTTCCCTCCCGATAATTGTCTGCCTGATAACACCATTTTTAGTCTTTTTTTTTGCGTCCTTTTTAGTTGTTTGAGGGAAACAAAGGGAAATTAAGTAGCAGTGGTCAAGCTGATCTTCCCTTTGGTCAAGGTAAATTTGTGCTTGATGGTGGAACTTACACCCACACCTTTCAAGCAACAGCATTATTGATGGTACTGGTCAGTGGCGTACATAGAGAAGTAAGGGCCCCATAGCAAGGATCAAACCAGGCCCCCCACACAGGACACAAAGGTTTTTGCCTAAACCCTTTTCAATGACCTTTGGGCAATTTTTCCACTGCGTCATTTGCTAAAAGTTGTTCCTTTAGAAGGTAGATCCCTGACTAAGTTTTCACCCCCAGTAGAAGAGGAGATAATCCCAACTAAGACTGGGCCCCCTCCTGCCCTGGGCCCCATAGCAGTCACATTGTCTGCCGCTATGGTAGTTAGGCACATGGTACTGGTTGTTTTGAGCAATAAAGAGGTAATATATACATCTCTGGTGGTCTAGGGTAGTAAATGGGCTCACGATCAACAGCTTTGCTGATCTAGGGTAGTGAAGATGTTAATGAAATCATCTCTGGTCATCTACAGTAATGGAAGAATTAGCTTTTCATATCTTGAATAATCTGAATAATCTGCCATTTTATTATATATAGGATAAAACACTTTGGACGTTACAGTCAGCTTTTCCTGGTAAACGCCTCAGCAGCCGACACAGGGGAATTCAGTTGTGGAGGTTACCAGTGCAGTGGACATGACTGCCATGATGGAGAAGAGAAAACCGGCAAGACCTATGTGTTTGTCACAGGTGAGCTAAAGGGGTTGTGCCACTAATATAAATGTATCCTGCCCAACAGATATCACTGTTATATCACTTTCCCCAAATGCCAACATTAAAACTGCCTTATTAGCCTATCTGTGCACCCTGTGGCAAATTTGTTTCAATATTCAGTTGCTGTACATTACGTTGAGCCTTGTAATGTAAGATGTAGGATGTATCATTGGTAAGAACCAGGTGCATGTCACACAATCTGCTCATGTCAGGACACATCTCACTGCCCTGAGGCACAATGGGACAACAGTCACATGACAAACCCGGAAGTAGGATTGAAGCGGAGGGATAAGAGAAAACTACAAATGAGATACACTTGAAGATAAAAACAATCCAAGGAGGAATGGGACCTAGAGTAATTGATGAAAATACACCTTAAAGTGAAAAGTAGTTTACGGCACTAGAAACCTAGTCAAAAGGCATAAACCAGACAAGGAGAAAATACAAACTCCATGTTGATAGGTGTTAATTGAAGTTTCTGGACCCAAATAAGAAACAAAACACAGGCAAATAGCTCACCACTCCTAAACGAAACTCCTTGCACAAATCCAGGCGAAGGAAGTCTACTATAGCACAAAAAGAGAAAAAATCCAGCACTTGGGAGGCTGTAGTAAAACGAAGTCCTCTTTATTGAAAATCCATAAAAATGATCCAAATACAGTGCAGTGCAGTGCAGGAATCCCCCACGGAAAACCATCATTGTATTTTGGACTGAACTTAGACCTTACTCATGCTGGATTTTTTTTCGGTTTGTGCAAATGAAAAATTTGTAACAGGGTTGTGGTCTGAAGGCATAGTCTACTATGTGCATACCCGCCAAACGTGGGCACACTCTTTTGGCATGCATCAGGTAAATGGATGTTTTTGCTGTAAAACTGCTATAGTATCTAAATAAATCACCAGATATGGTTTCATGATGCCACACTATCTTGGCTTTTTAAGTGATTGGTCATTGTTGAGTTCATACAATTACATATTTTTCTCTAAATCTTTTCATTTAGATCCTCAGGAACTCTTTGTCCCAACAGAGGACTATTATGTGGTTGTCCAGCTCCGAACACGACAACCAGCATTACTTCCGTGCCAGGTCACCAACCCACTGGCCAAGGTCACTCTGCATAGAGAGTTCCCACCAGAACAGATCCCTGTGGATAGTGTGAAGATTGCTTTTGACCTGAAGAAGGGATTTGTCATATACCAACCACATCCATCTCTTGCAGGATCTTTGTTCTGCATTGCAGAGCATGGAAATCTTCGACAGATGTCAACTAAGTATATGCTGATATATGTCCACTGTGAGTGCCATTTTCATGTACCACCAATCTAAACAGATAACCAGGCAGGCCAAAATATAACAAGATTTAAAGGGTGCTTTCTGACCTCTAAGATAGTTCACCAAAAGTAACAGAAAAAACAACACCAAAATGCTGATCATGTGTGGTGGTCATAGTGCCACTATTGCCTGCTATGATGAGGTGGAAGTAGATATGTCAACACTATGCAATGACAACAGGAAAGAGTGGATGATGCTTGAGACCAGCAGTGGTGTAAAATTAAAAGTCAAGTACTGTATGTTTGAAATGTTTTCAGGGATGGGACATGTGTAGACCACACCATTGGCACCATAAAATCTCAGGCATGTGAGGGATGCAGCCCTTTTCTGGGGGCAAGAGAATTTGTCCTACCCATGGTTCTCTTTCCCTGGTTTATCCACATTAGGTTCAGTTCAGACTTTTATGGGACAAGTAATAACCAAATGCCCATATCTTCCCTGTACAATCTATAATGACCATATTACATATTGATTGAGGGATGGAAATACTTACTGTTAATAAAATTGAATTTGTAACGCGCACACCATTTTTATCATCACAACCAACATGGAACAATACTTTACCGTATAAATGTATTTTACTGCATGAGTGACATTAGCTCTACTTTTAGTTACTATGGGGGTAATTTATTAAGACTGGCGTTTTCGGTCTTAATAAGCCCTATATCTGGTAGTGGATCCACCAAAGTTATCTTTATAGGTGGGCCTACATGGAGTGCCCACCTATGAAGATAGGTTTCATGCATATGGCAATACCATGTGCATGGACTCTAAACATCATCTTCAAATGTGTTATATGGTGCTTATAAGGGTATTATTATCTCTTAAAGTTATCACAGACCATTAGGACAGGACATCACTTTATGAACAGTGGCATTCCTATATTTGGGCCCCCCCCTCAATTCTGAGGACAAAGGGGCTGCAGTACTGGTGCACTGCTGTGTCCCTTTCTACGTACTCCTTGGACAGTGGTTCCTTTGGCCAAAACTGGTTCTGTGGCCCCTTGATTCTCAGGATCGTGGGTGTCTTTGATACATGCCATCCCTTATAAGATGGGAATAATCCTTTAGGTTTATGCGCATGACCATAACCTGTTTTGCAGTTCATAAATTGTAGATCCACGGATACTGGCTGCGTGCATTATGCAACGTCCTGAACTGTCCTCTCCTTGTCCATAAAACAAACAAGAATAGGACATGTTCTATTTTTTTGCGTGTGCAATGAACGGACATAGGGAGGTGGGCAGCACACGGATTCCTCTCTGCATCTTTTGCAGACCAATTGAAGTGAATGGGTCCACATCCGACCCACAAAAAATGCGGATGGGATCTGGACCAAAAATACGTTTGTGTGCATGAGCCCTTAATCATAGGTTGCACCAAGCAAGTGATAATTTTGCTAAATGTGTAAGAGTGCTGTCAAAATCAGGAGTGGATCATTAAAGGAGGGACAGTATTAAGGAGAGACACTACTTCTACTCTATGTTGAATCTACTCTTGGTTCTGGCTTGAAAAATGGCATTAAAAATCTAAACATGTGTCAGCTCCCTTATATCCCTGTCTGCGCTAATTTGCATATAAAATGGATTTTGAAGCAGGAAATGTTACTGGGAAGAAAATGTATACATTTTTATAAAGTTTTTTATATTTTGCAGACCCATCAGCCCCACCCAAACCCACCATTGAAGCATCAGTGAAGTCAGTACACGCAGGAGAAAATTTTGTTGTCACCTGTACAGTTCTAGGTGAACTGGAGATCAGTGTGGAGTTTACCTGGGAATATCCAGGCCAACAGGTAAAGAGAACTGAATATTTTTAACTGTATTTTTATATGATCATGGGGGCACATTTATCAAGCTTGTCTGTTTTTAGGCGTACAATTAGACAGGTGTATTTGCTTCATTTGTTGGCCTTTTGCCTATTATTTATAAAAGCTACGCCAGCCCTGGAGTGAAGAAAAATAATTCAAAATTAGACTGCTTTTGAGACTATTTTGGGACTATGCACCTACATAAATAGGTCAGAAAACAGTCACAAAAGTTTGAAAACTGAATTAGTCTAAAAAATCAAAATACAAGAACAAGGCGCAAATGTTTCCAAAATATGCACATTTTCAGTAGTAAATCTAACTAAAATAAAACAGCATTTTTACACCTAAAAACAGGCCCAGACAATATAGTAAATGTGCCCTATGGTCTCCAACCTGTAGCTCTCCAGCTATTGCAGAACTGCAACTTCCAGCATGAAATAGGCATGCTGACAGTTGTAGGGTTACAGCAGTTGGAGCGCCACAAGTGGGAGGTCATGATAATATAGGATAATGCATCTTGCAAGCCAGAGCCTGAAAAAAAACCATAACTTATAAACAGCCATAGACTTACAGTTTTGTGTTTCTACAGATTGGTAGACCACCTTATGTCCGAGAGAACGTTTCACAGACAAGACGTGGAGGACAGCTAATGCAAGAGTCCCAAAGTATTTTATATATTGATGAAGCTCGTGCTTTGGATGATGGCATTTATACATGTACAGCGCAAAACTTACAGGGCAGCACATCTGTAACCACAAGGGTTACCATCCTCCCACCAACGTCTACTACCAGAGTGAGAAACCAGGGATGACATGTCTAGTATGGGGTTCAATGTTTAAATGATGACATTACCAAACCACATTAAAGAAAAATACAAAATTGTCCTTGTTTTCAATATCAGTGTCATCATTTACATATTCCAAATGTAATCATATTGTACTTGCTACATTAAAGTACTATTAAAATGCTCATTTAGGCCAAAATGCAGGTTCTCAATTTTTAACTCTATACAAAGATCACCCTTTAGAGTGTCCAGTCCACCTCAGGCTAGTGGCTTGGGATTTTTGCAAATCCTGTGCACATGATTGTATTGGGGTATAACCACACGGCGCAGTCGTTATCCGTCAGGTGAGCGGCCAAAAACCTTGTGGCCAATCAGGCCACAGCTGTCTGAGATTTAACTGATGAGGACCGCGCTGTATAAGTAGTCTGAATGCTTAATGGCCACATGGCAGCTTCAATACCGTGCAGTAATTAAGCATTCAGATCGCCTATACAGTGCGGTAGTCTTTAGTGAAATATCTGGCAGCTGAGGCCTAATTGGCCGAATGGTTCTTGACCACAGCTAGCTGTGGCGAAACAGATCACGATCGAGCTGTGTGGTTGTACCCTTACAGCTGTATCCATCCTACAAGATCAAACCCTTCGGGAAAGGCTTTCCTGATTTTTACTCTCCCGTCCCTGGCTCGACATAGATGCACAGACTATGATGCTCAGCTTCAGATGCCCTAGCTAGTCCCTGAAATATTGTTATCTTATTAATAGTACACTATTTAGCTAATGACTCTCAGGATTATTGCTGGCTTTGTTTCCAACAGCAGCTCCCCAGCTCACTCTTCCATCTAAGGCATGCCATACAAGCTGCCATACAAGTAGCAGGCATTAGACTTGTATGTCAGCTTGTATGGCATGCCTGCTACTTGCATGGCATGCTTGTAGTACCCCAGATCAAGGCCGCAGTTCTCGCTGACTCTCTTCCTCCCATTGCTGTGAAGAGACCAGGTTAAGGACATAAGTGCTTATACAACAAAACAATGCCTAGGCTAGCAATATGAATTACCAGGGGAACATAAAAGGCTAGTCCATTATAGTGCCAAGGAGAGGTGCTAGGTAAGAAGTCCTTGTGAATCCACAGTGGGGCAATAGTGCTTCTTGGGTCTGCAGCTTTACTTCGGAGTCCCAGAAACACAGTTACCAAGCACACCTCCACTCAGGTGTGTTTGAGTTCCGAAGGGGAGCCATAATCTTAAAAATGTTGCTGGAAACGGAACCCCTCACTTGCAGCTCTTTAGCAAATAGTCCCGGAAACACAGATAAGGGTCACAAGGTTCTCATTTAAGTCTATTCCTTAGGCATTTCTTATTAAACATTACAGTCCTTCCTCTCTGCAAAATGAATCCAAAAACCCCAAAAAGTAAAGGAACTAGACACAACAGGTGCCAACTGGATAAAGGGGAGTCCCATATGTCCTAAAGGCATAGGAGGGTGGCAAAAATAGGGAAAATGAAACAAAGACAAAACAGGGTCTAGTATCATGATACAGGAGACAGTGGAGCAGCATGTCTTCTGAGCTGGGTGATCTTCCTGCCATTTTGAGCACGTGCTGGACTCTTCTACATTCGTCTCCAGTGCTTCAGCAAGACAGCAGCTTCTGGTGATGGGCAAACTCTCAGGCCCAGGTACAAAGGACATGAGACTAGGCCCTGTGTCATGAGACTAGGCCCTGTTTTGTCTTTGTTTCATGGGCCCTATTTTTGCCACCCTCCTATGCCTTTAGGCCACATGGGACTCCCCTTAATCCAGTTGAGACCTGTTGTGTCTAGTTCCTTTACTTTTTTGGGTGTTTGTATTTATTTTGCAGATAGGAAGGAGTGTAATGTTTAAGAAGAAATGCCTAAGGAATAGACTTAAAAGAGATCCTTGTGACCCTCATATGTGCTTCCGGGACTCTTTGCTAAAGAGCTGCAAGTGAGGGATTCCGTTTCCAGCAACGTTTTTAAGATTATGGCCCACCTTCGAGACTCAAACACACCTGAGCGGAGGTGTGTTTGGTTGCTGTGTTTCTGGGACTCCGAAGTAAAGCTGCAGACCCAAGAAGCACTATTGCCCCACTGTGGATTCCCAAGGACTCTACCTAGCACCCCTCCTTGGCACTAATGGACTGCTCCTTGGGACTCTAGCCATTTACGTCCCCCTGGTAATTAATATTGCTAGCCTAGGCATTGTTTTGTTGTATACGCACTTATGTCCTTAACCTGGTCTCTTCACAGCAATGGGAGGAAGAGTGTCAGCCAGAACTGCGGCCACCTGATGGATGACTACCAAGGGAAGACCACAAGCACAAACTAAGGACAGTGAGAACAGCTTGCCTTTCACCATAGGGGTGTGTAGCACCCCAGACCAGGGAGTACTACAAATTGTTTATTGTCATTGCATTTGACTGTTTGTTTCCTGGCTATTACTGCTAGCAAGGAAGGTATGGCAAAGGTTGGCAGGAACAGGGTTAACCACCCTGTTCCTCACCTCTTGGTAGCAGTGGGCTGGTCCTACTTCTTGCCAGGAGAAAGAGTTCCTGTCTGGAGACAGAGTGGAGAGGGCACAGACTGCAGTTCTCCTTCTCCTACACAGATTTCTTCTGACAGAACCATTACTACATTGCCTCAAGTAAAGCTTTGACAAGATAAAGACAGCAGAGTGAATTGACATATTCTGCTTCTATAGACTGTCCTGTGAAGTGAGGGATTACAGCTAAGCCACCCTTCACCACACAACCACTAGGCTAGTATCACCTAAGTGCTGAATTGACAGAAACCAACCTACCTCAATATCATTGGTAGTGCAGAGAAGAATTGCGCTGAAGGTCCAACACCTGGGCCCCCCACGATCAGCTGTTTAAAGAGGGCAGGCAATCCGTGAACACCATGGCATCTTTCTAGGCCATGTGATGTCACCATACATCGGTCACATGGCCTAATTCAAGTCAATGGGGCTGAGCTGCAATACCAAGCACAGCCACTATACAATGTATGGCTCTTTGCTTGGAAAGTTGTTGGGAGCCAGTTGCGCTCCTGAGAACTCCGGGATTTGCGGCGTCTTCCTGAAACAGCTGATTGGCAGGATGCTGGGTTTCAGACTCGCGCCAATCTGATAATGATGACCTATACTGAGGATAGAAGACTCATCCACTCATTCTGATATAGTTGTTTTAGGTGAACTCTTATCTTCTGTAATTGTAAGCTACAGCCAGCCCCTCAATTGTTAGGTATATGCCTGTATACAATGCAACACCAAAGTCTCACACATCAGTGCATGGTTTTCAGGTCTATAGCACTATATTTCAATGGTAACTCCATTAAAAGTTTAACTGGTGGAGAAACAACTGCAGGGTATGACTACATAAATTGGCAGAACGCCACGCAGCCGTTCATTCCTCATTTTGCGCAACGGAATGGCTGGCCCTAATAGAACAGCCCTATCCTTGTCTCCTTGTCTGTAATGAAAGCAATAATAGGGCGTGTTCTATTTCTTTGCGGAATGGCCACGCGAACATAGGGACACGGAATAGGGACACAGAATGCACCCAGAGTCATTTCCTTTTTATTTGCGGCCCCACAGAGTGAAAGGTTATATGTTATATGTTTGTGTGCATGAGCTCTTACTGCTCAGTCATTAAAGGTCTATTCAAATGTCCATAAGTGCTTTGCAGTCCGTAAATTGCGGATCCGCTAAACACGGATACCAGCCGTGTGCATTCTGCATTTTGCGGACCCCACATGGCAGGCACTATGATATAAAAGCCTATTTTTTTCCGTGATTGCGGGCAAGAATAGGACATGCTCTATCTTGTTTGCGGGGCCAAGGAACGGAACTATGGATGCGGACACCCGCGACAATAGGGAGGCTCGTCCCCGTCACCACCTGCCATTGGCGTGTGCCTAGTCATAAATTAGGTGCATCTGTGGAAGTCCGTGCCCCTGGAGTAAAAACTAGTTTTTACCTAACATTTGCGAAATGTAAGTAAATTTGCTGGGGCTGGAGTCCCAGCACCAGCACGGCCACCAGCACTGCCCCGTCCCAGTCACACCTAACTGGTGTACAAGGCGCAAAACAGGCTGTGAGTTAAAATTGTGTTGCATGGTCGGACAGAAAAGAGGACTTGCGACACTTTTTATGTCTAAAAGTGTTGCAAGTCCATTAGTAAATGTGTCCCTGTGTCTCTGCATGACCTTACATCTAGTGAATTATACTGACATATTTCAGTACAATTCAGTAGATACAGGTCATGCAGAGACACACAGCATTATAAATCAGTACAATGCCTGAGAAAAGAGCAGTGTCCACACGGAGTGTGATTCCTGGACAGGACACGCTCATCTGAAAGAGGCCTTTGGCTAGGGCTTCATGGCGACAACATATTTTATAATAATCAGTCTGCAACGTCCAAGTTGTCGCGGGACATGTCACCATGTAGCCCTATCCTTAGGCAAGGGCTACACGGTGACACCTGTGGCGGCCAGGATTGTTGAGCAGCGAAGATCCCATAGAAATAAATAGGATCGTCACGGCAGTCGCAAGAAATCCAGCCGTGTTGGATTTCTTGCGACTGCCGGGGTTATCCCATTTATTTCTATGGGATCACTGCTACTCAGCGATCCTGACTACGTCAGCTGTCGCCGTGTAACCCTTGCCTTACTGCATGTAGTTCTGAATGTAACCAGCTGCAATTAATTAAATCATTTTGATGAACACTAGCGTTTAATTAGTTGCTTAACAGGCTAATTTCTATGGTGCTCATTTACTAACAGTTTTACACTCTTTTGGCATAAAATTGTTGCACTACCCATATTTTGTTACTTTTTAAAAGCCTGTCCATGGTTTGTATGCCATGTTCAACACATAGGAGTATCGAAGGACTCCATCTCTGGCAAATTTTACATCAGAAAAAAAGCGTAAACATTTTCTGACAGGCGCACGGACTACCAACCTACTCCTATTTACCTCCAGCGTGAGATCGCTGGAGGTAACTAGGAGTAGGTCGCTGTGTGTCGGCCTATATGCTCCTTCCATAATTGCCCATATGGCATAGGTAGGTTAGCGTTAGGTCCCGAACCACTCTGAGATACCTTGACGCGGTGCTTGGGCTCCGGTATGTTCTTGATATAAGGATATATTGACGAAAGTCTCATTTTAACATCAGCGTGAGGGTTTAGCCATATATTATCAATTACATTTACCGTTGTAGTGCACCTTTTTCCGTGATTTGCTTGATTATATAGTTTGTCACATCCGCACAATTGGTTACCTTGTGTAGGATGTCTTTGTGGTACATGTGGTCCGCTGCAGGCATCCTCCATTGTATACATTTTTGCTGGGGATTGCTGTTAGCAACGGATCACATGTGCAGGATTTGCTCCCCCGGTTTGATATGCGCTACAGCATATGGGGTTTTGAGCACTTCTCTGCCATTTTAGACCACTTTTTTTCCATGATTCTGCCTTATTTTGTGCCTTATTGTGTGATTTAGTAGTAAGAACAGTGTTATTTCATGGTGTATTTTTCTGTCTCCATTTGCCTACTTTCATGGAGATGCGTACCTAATTTCAACTCACTTGTGCCACTTGTGCCACATTGTCATGTGAATATTAATTAGACCTGTCTTAGTGAATGTGAACCTGTCTTACAAGAAATCAACCACTAGATGTCAGACTTTCCAAAAAAGAAAAACCTGATTTATTAAGGGATAATAAATGAGGCACAAATTGATGAGTGGCTTTGCCAATACGTTAGTTTTTTAATTTTTACTCCAAAAAAGGGAAAGCTTAGTAAATGTGCCCCACAGTTGGTATAAAAAAATCTGCAGCACAAAGACCTGTGGTGCGGATTTTAAGGCCGATGCAAATGATGCGGAATACACACATTTTTTTCCTCACAGATTCGTGTGGAAAAAATGCAGAGTAGTTCAGTACTGGCAAAGTATATAAGACACTTTGCGGATGGTTTCTGTGTAGTAACTGCCCTGCAGTATGGGTTTCCAAATCCAAAGGATGTCAAATATGTTTGAGGTTTTAGCTTTGGATTTCACCCCTTTTTCAATGAAAGGTGAGATCTGCGGCAAAACTGCATCTAATCCACACCAAAATCCGCAATTAGAAACTGAAATGAATGGGTCCGTATGATCCGCAAAAAATGAAAATCGGACACGGACCAAAAATACAGTCTTGTGCATAAGGCCTGAAACAGTACCAGAAAAGTGCATGAGATTAGACAAATCTCATGTACAATTTGCATTTTTGGAAATTGACCTGTTATGTGGATTTTAAAATCAGCAGCATACCTCCCAACCGGCGGGACAGTCCTGGATTTTAATGGCTGTCCAGAAGTCCTGGAACGGCAGAGATATCTTCCACTGTCAGCTGTCTCTGTGTCCATAGGATGCAAAGACAGGTGACTGTCCACTCCCCGCTTCACCATTCAGGTGCTGACGCTCCCCAGCAGCAGCATGATGCCCTCACAAATCACATTGTTGGACTGTGTAGGATGAGCAGTGGAATCAGCCTCTGTGCTCCTAATCCTTCTACAAGGCAGTGCGATGTGCGACAGTATCCTGCTGGGGCGCACTGGCAGCTACTGTGAAGGTGCCATGGCCGGTTTTAGACAAAATGTGGCCCTGGGCAAAATCAAATGTGGGGCCCCAAATCTTGTAATAATGTACTAACAAAACGTTACTTTGTGTCAATTCCGGCCCTCCCTCACAAATTTACATCCCATAAAGCACCTCACACAGTTCTTCACCATCATGGCCCCAGAATCCGCCACATGTGCTGTCCGCATCTTTTGCGGCCCCATATAAATAAATGGATCCCGATCTGAGCCGCTAAATATGCGGATCGAAGGCCGCAAAAACAACTGTCGTGTGAATGTAGCCTAATGGAGCAATTTACATCTGATGATTGGAAGTTGGGGTCCACTTGAGGGACTTAATAAAAAGTTTTTAAAAATGTAAAAAAAAAAGGTTTGAAAATATAAAAAAAATAAAAAATTAAAGTCACCCCCATTCCCCAAAATAAAAAGAAACAAAATAAATAGCATTATGGGCATCGCCGCATTTGAAAATGCTCATCATCATCATACACATCCCAAAATGGTATTGTAAAAAACAACAGATTGTCTTGCAAAAAATGAGTCCCCACACATCTCCGTGGACATAGCTATAAAAAAGTTATGAGGGTCAGAATATTGTGATAAAAAGAAAAAAATAATTTTTTACGAAGTGAGTCCTGATGAGCCTTAGCTTGCTGCAGTGAGCGGAGGTGCTGTTAGGGTTGCCACCTTTCCCAACAAAAAATACTGGTTACATAAGTTAAAAAGGTTGGTGTGGGTTAATACTGGTGGTGTTAGATCATATTTTACATTTTGCTCCATTTTTTTCTCAATAAAATCAAACTTTTCACTGTTGGGGACACCCTGTGTATTTAAGTTTTATTTAGCCTCTATTTTTTTTTTGTGGGGATTTGAACGCACAACCACCCACATTAAAGGCAAAAAGCTTAACCACTGGGCTATAGAGCTCAACATTAGAGGAAGTCTTTCACCTGTTTTTCACCTTTATAACTAACAGCAGCGCCCCAAAGAAGATTGAAAACATATCCCAGACATACCTGTGTGCACTTTGACCTTTATTCCATGTTCAGAAAAAGCAGCAAAACAGCTCCCAAGTGCCCAGCTGAAAACAGCTTTCTCTCCCGACTCGAACAGCTATATCTTCTGATATACTGGATATAATGCTATGAAGGTTTGGTATCATTTAAAAGCTTGGAATGCCAGCTTTGAAAGAAGGTTAGAACATTTTTTCTATCTGCTACCAATCCCAAGATATGAGCAGCTAAAGCAGCCCTCCCCACTTCAGTCTGGTTTGCATTGAACATTTGCAGCAGAGCTGGGTACTTGGGAGCTGTTTTCCTGCAGTGCTTTTTCTGAACATGGAATAAAGGCACACAGTGCACACAGGTATGTCTGGGATGTGTCTGCAATCTTCTGTGGGGCACTGCTGAAAACCTCCTAGAAGTTTCTCTTGTATTATGCCCCTTTCACACGAGCGGGAGACTCACATGTCTCCCGCAACGCATCTACAGGGCTGGACTCCGGCACTGACTGGGATCGCATATAATGCTATGCGATCCCTGTCAGTGCCAAGTCCAGCCCTGTAGATGCGTTGCGGGAGACATGCGAGTCTCCCGCTCGTGTGAAAGGGGCATTATACAGAGAGGTTTTTCAGCACTGACTTCAGCACTGACTTCAGCACTGACTTCAGCACTGAGCCCTATAGCCCGGTGGTTAAGGTTCTTGCCTAATGTACAGTAGATGGTTGTGAGTTTGAATCTCCACAGAAGCAATTCAAAAATAGTCTAAATTAGACTTATATACACAGAGTGTCCCCCAAGCATAGTCACCATGCTTGGGAATACCCCTTTCATGTTCATGAACTCCTAAACTGGGAAATTCCCCAATCTGGAGTCCTGTGTGATCTGCCAGAAGCAGGGGGTCTGATGTGTGAGCTGCTGGGACTGAAGTAGGGGGCCCCTTAGAGGATTGGGGCCCATTTTGCCCTTTGGCACTGGAAGGGGAACATATCTGAAAAAACACAATGCACCAGCACTCTGCAAACACAAATAAAGTACAACAATGCCATAGTAATAGAAAGTATTCTGGTGCTAATGCTATGCTTATAAATTTGAGATTCTTGGCAAATACATTTTCTTCAAAATTATTTAAGCCCGTCTGCCAGCGTCAAGGTGATCTCTTTAATACAGGAACCTCACACTAAATACTACCTGTTATAATGCCATACTGGCCACCATAAAATACAGGGAATGCAGGAACCAACCAGCATGCCAAGCCCACTCTATACCTCTCCTGGTGCCAGGCGGCTTCCGATGAATCTGGCCATAACTACTGTGAAGGGGCACATATCTGGCCATAACTACAGTGAGGGGGGGCACATATCTGACCATAACTACTATGAGGGGACACATATCTGGCATAACTACTGTGAGGGGGCACTTATCTAGCATAACTACAGTTAAGAACATATCTGGCCATATCTATTGCACATATCTGGCATAACTACTGTAAAGGGGCATATATCTGGCCATACCTGCTGGAAAGGGGCACATATCTGGCCATACCTGCTGTGAGGGGGCACATATTTGGTCATAACTACTGTGAGGGGGTACACATCTGGCCATAACTACTGTGAAGGAGGCACATCTGGCCATAACTACTGTGAAGGGAGCATATCTGGGCATAGCTACTGTGAAGGTGGCACATCTGGGCATAGCTACTGTGAAGGGGGCACATCTGCGCATAGCTACTATGAGGGGCACATGTGAGCATTACTACTGTGAGGGGCATAATGTGGGCATAACTACTGTGAGGGGCACAATGTGGGCATAAGTACTGTGTGGGGTACAATGTGGGCATAACTACTGTGAGGATCACCATGTGGACATTGTGCTGGCATAAAGGGGGAATAATTACTATGCGGGGCATTAAGGGGACTGGTTGGGGCTGGGTATGTATAATTATGTTTTGGTTGGAGTTGAAGGGGTAAAATTGCACATATTGTCCCTCTTTGTGTTTTTCAAAAGTTGGGAGGTATGCAGCAGCAAGTCTATTGTTTGAGTGATTCTGCACCTTCCATGGAGGGGTTTTCCCCATAAACTTTAATGGGGTTCTTCATATAAACAAAAAATCCACACACAATTCTGCACCAAAACAGCGATAAATAGTGTGGATTTATGTGCGCGTGTTTTTTGTCCAGTTTTTGTGCCATAGGAGTGTCACGGGAATGGCGGCCAGGGGCTGGTCTAGGTTTTCTGCCAGGCACATGGACTTAGTCCAATAAAAAGTTGCGTGTCCTTTTTATTTTTTTCCCATTTATATGTTATTAGATTTTTTTTTTCAAAACAATATGTAAATCACATACATGTTAATGCTAATGTAGTTTGTATAGTTAGATATAGCCATACCAATATTATTACTAATAGAATGTATTTATATCAAATGTACCGTTTAGAAGATTTCCCTATTTGTATATCCATTGTCCCACACACATCAGTCAGGCCGTTGCCCCTGGTTACGACCACCGTGGCCATGTAGTAGTGGTGGTCAGGTTGCTCTTGTTCAAACCCGCTCTGAGGTAACTGCTGTATTGTGAACGCACATTGCATGAGCATGACACATCTTAGGGTTGTAGCATTTTTCTCTGCGCTTCCAAAACTCAGAGAAACGGATCCTGTTCCAAGATCAATTCATCTCTATGGAGCAGGATCTGTTTATAAAGTCTGCGTTTTGGATGGATCCTGACCATTGTGTTTTGGACTGGTAGCGTCCAAAACGCAGATGTGAAAGTACCCTAAGATGTGTCTCCGCATGCTCATGCAATGTGTGTTCACAATACAGCAGTTACCTCAGAGCGGGTTTGAAAAGGAGAAAGCTGGCCACCACTACTACATGGCTGCGGTGGCCGTAACTAGGGGCAACGGCCTGACTGATGTGTGTGGGACAAGGATATACAAATAGGCAAATCTTCTAAACAGTACATTTTATATAAATACATTCTATTAGTAATAATATTGGTATGGCTATATCTAACTACACAAACTACATTTGTGAGATGGGAATAGCCCTTTAAAGAACAATAAAAATTTACAAAATGAAACAGAGTGTCTCTCCGTGTCCATTAAACTAACGTGTTCTCGAGAGTCCCAAGGTTGCCAGG
Source organism: Rhinella marina (assembly GCA_900303285.1). NCBI lineage: Eukaryota > Metazoa > Chordata > Amphibia > Anura > Bufonidae > Rhinella > Rhinella marina. The sequence goes on from ONZH01013842.1 coordinate 519,710, forward strand.
ATCCCGTGAACCTGGCTACCGTATTGAATTGGAGGGCGACTGAGTGTTCCAAAGCCCTGATCTCTCGTATCCGGGCAGCAAGGTCCAAAGTCGCAGGTGGGGAGGGTCGCTTCCAGAACAATGCAATCAAACATTTTGCAGCAGTTAATATGTGAAGGAGCAGCCTGGCACCTTGTCCCTTTATTGTGAGAGGAAACAAGGAAAATGGACGGATCATTGGGAAGTGACGTATCTAAACTGACCTGTATCACATATCTCACTTGCTTCCAAAATGGTGTCAGGACGGGGCATGACCAAAAATTATGGCATAAAGAGGCATGCGGAAGGGAGCACCTCCAACAGAGATCTGGTACTTCAGGATTCATTGAGTGCAATACAGCAGGTGTATGATACCAAAACATTAAGATTTTAATTTGGTTCTCTTTATATGTTATGGAAGAAGAGCTAGTATTTGCCCTTCACCAGATGGTCCGCCAGGTCTCCATGGAGAGCTCCCTTTGCAGCCATTCTTCCCATTTCAGCATATAGGGATGTTTAAATCTCGCAGGGAAATCGGACCTTAGAGGAGGGGCTATGTGTACAGAGACGTTCAAATGGGGTAAGAGAGGGGACAGTCAGCGATCCCAGGGTACTCTTACAGTAGTGAAGTATTCTTTGAAATTAGAATTTTAAAGTATGGGGTAATGAGAATTTAGCCTGTAACTTTTCAAAGGAGAGAATCTTCCCTGAGAGCTGGTCCTTCAGGTCGACAAGGCGGTACAATCCCACTGCCGACCATAATCTCCCCATGTCCTCCTCGAAACTGCCTGGAAGATGGGGAGTGAAGAGGAATAGTGAGAGAGGGGAATGAAGTGTGGCTAAATTGTATCTTATTCTGGCCTTATACCAGATCTCCCTAGTGAATCCCATAGGGCTAAGCAGGTTAGAAAAAGGGACAGGTGCCAGCCACAGCCACTCAATCTCAGTCCATCGATTATATGAATGGAATGTAGACCAGGAGGTAATCTGCCGTAGATGAACGGCCAGATAGTAAGTAATGTTTGGAAGGGCTAGTCCTCCACTCATGACTGGAGCCATCAAAATCTGGGTAGAAAACCTATGACGTTTATAGTTCCAGACAAACTTAGTGAAAGCTGATTGTATGGAGCGAAGGACTGCGGCTGTCACCCTCACCGGGAGGGTCTAGAACAGTGATGGCTAACCTTGGCACTCCAGCTGTGGTAAAACTACAAATCCCAAGATGCCCCCCCTTGCTTGACTGCTCTCAGAACTCAATAGAAATAAATGGAGCATGCTGGGAGTCGTAGTTTCACCACAGCTGGAGTGCCGAGGTTAGCCATCACTGGTCTAGAACAAGTATAGGAATTTAGGGAGAATAGACATCTTTAGGCTGCGATATGGCCGAGCAGTGAAATTGGAAGTGATTTCCACCGCGGGTCCCTTTTTCTAAGGCCTCTTTCACACGAACGTTGTGTTTTGCGGTCCTCAAATTGCGTAGCCGCAAAAACAACAGATGGCATCCGTGTGCATTCCGTATTTTGTGAAACGGAACAGCTGGCCCCTAATAGAACAGTACTATTCTTGTCCGTAATACAGACAAGAATAGGACATGCTCTATTTTTTTTTGCGGGCTACGGAACGGACATACGGATGCGCACAGCACACGGTGTGCATTTTTTGCGGACCCATAGAAATGAATGGGTCCGCAAAATATACCTTCGTGTGAAAGAGGCCTAAATGTTGTTGCATGGCTGGTTCTCGACAGTCGGACGGAACGATGGTGATGCGAGGGATTGTTGGGGCTGTGCCAGGCCCAGACACATTTACTAGTTTTACATCTGGAAACAGGTGTAAGGGCCTGGCTACATGTCACACAACAAGAAACTTGCGCAACATTTCCTGTAATGCATTTCATTGGTGCCGCTATGTGACATGCTTCAACGCAAAAGTCACAAAAATTCCATCCCATTTCTATTTTTTTGTTACTGTTGTGACACCCATTAGAATACATGATATCAAATATCGGGCAACACATGTTGCCACTACACATGTAGCCATACCTTTCTGTGTCACTGTGACCCGAAATGTAGTCAAAAACCTATACTCTACCTACCTACCTACACAACTAGGCCATGTGACCGATGTACGGTGATGTCACATGACCTAGGAAGAGGCCGTGGCACTCACAAAGCACCTACCTCTTCTAAGATCTGATCGGTGGGAGAACCGGTTGTTGAGGATAGCATAGGTCAGGGCTGGCCAACCTGCGGCTCTCCAGCTGTTGCAAAACTACAACTCCCAGCATGCCCAGTCCGCCTACAGCTATCATCCTACAGCAGGGCATGGTGGGAGTTGTAGTTTTACAACAGCTGGAGAGCCTCAGGTTGGCCAGCCCTGGCATAGGTCATCAATATAAGTTACCGGATAACACCTTTAATGGAATTATCAGTGGAGGACAATTATCAAGACCGGTATATTGCGCTCTGGTCTAGATTCCTCCTGTTCTGCGTGAAGATGCGCCAAATTTATGTAGAGATGCACACCTCTAATATTTCTGGCACATATTCCACCTATGCGACACACATTTCTACAGCAGCCTCCTAGCAGCCGTATATTTAAGGCCTCATGCACATGGCCATTGCTCAACCGTTCCGTGCAATGTGGACCCCAACTCACTATCTGTGCGGCTGCCGAGACGGAACCAGACCCATTCAACTTGAATGGGTCCGTGATCCGTTCACACTGCAAATAAATAAAACAAGTTCTATTTTTTTGCGGTGCGCGGGCACGGAGAGAAACCCCACAGAAGCACTCTGTAGTTCCGTTCCTCTGTTCCGCATCGCACCTTCCTGATTGCGGACCCATTGAAATGAATGGGTCCGCATCCATAATGCGGTGAGCATGTGGTCGACGCCTGCATATGGGCCGTGGCCAGCAACGGCCGCGAGCATGAGGCCTAAGTATTTATTTGGCATTTAAAAAGTTGCAAAAAATGGGGTCGTATGACATTTATACATCAAAAACTGGCATTAAAAAGTTAATAAATCACCCCCTGTATGTTCCGATGGAGGATTTTATCAGCGAAAAAATCCGCTAGGTATCCCACGGCAGAATCTGCTGCACTGTGCTTCAGGTACTGCCTTTGGTTTTTATGCAGACGTGCTCTAGGTTTATAATGGAACTAAACTGCGCACAAGCTCCCACTACAGCTTTATGTGGGGTCAGCGTTGTAATCACTCCAAAAATGGACTGTACATTCTGGGCGGGGTCTTTTATAACCACATCGGCCACATAAACCGTGGCTGGGATTCCCATTAAAGACAATGGAGTGTGAATTCAGCACAGATTTGGACTGGTTTTCTGCAACGAATCCACACGGAAACCTGTGCCCAAAATCCTCCATCTCAGCATACCAAAGACCAGCTATTTACGCCTATCTTAGTTTCCCCCTTGCGCGGCCATTCGATTAGTGTTATTTATGATGAGGTGTGTGCATCTGTGGCAATCCTTGCGCCTGATGTAAAAATTACTCCAGTCTCTGGTTAAGATAGCTTTTCGCTAACATTTACGCTTGTTTCCACTGCGTAAATGTTAGCAAATTTGCCTGGGTTGGAGTCGCCCCCGCCCCTGTCACACACAATTGCCGGACGTGGCGTAAAATCAGCCACGCGACTAATTATTGTTGCATGGTCAGTTTAAAAAAGAGACTTGCAACTATTTTACGCCTCAAATAGTCGCAAGTCCATTAGTAAACATGCCCCAGTGGGGTACATTTACTAAGACCGGCTTTATGGCAATCCTTGTCAATCTTATATTCTGATGTCTATCATCAAGAGTTCGCCTGTACATTGGTCATCTTCAGTGGCGATGCAATCTACCTGAATCACAGAGCAGAAAATCACTGTGGAGCCTAGGCCTGCTATAGTGAAGTATTGGAAGTCCTATGTAAAGCCACAGCTACATCTGTATATGAAGGGGTTAAGTTGCATACTGATTGATGATAGAATTCCCTGGAGAACCTCAATGATATACCCTGCACCTGAAGTCTTTCATCTCTTACCCTATCACACAGCCGCTCTGGCCTCACACAAGCTATAAAACTCTATGTAGCTATGGCAGAGTGAGGTATTGGGAGCAGCTGGCAGGATGGGTTTGGGTAAAGCAGGGTTGAGGCTTGTCTTAGCCCTTTTGGCTTATGGATTGGGGCCTTTAGTATGTGTAGCACAGGACTATTGGGATGATCCTTCCCATCTGCAGTGTGGATCTCACACTATGGAGTTTTCTCTACCTTCTTTGTTGGAGGATGCAGCGTTTGCCTTAAGTATCATTGGTAGGTGCTATGTAGAAAGTAGGCTAAGATGTATGTAATACCTTCTCATGGTGTTGTCTTCTGTGGAAAATGTGGTGGTACTCAATTCCTTCTACTGCTTATTGTGTATCTGTCTTCTGATGTTTGTACTAGTTGACACTGTTTAGGAATAGCAGCATCAAAATGAACATTGAGTGCTCAGTTTACCTGGGGTGGATATCTGCTATTACTGTCTGTCTGAGCAAACCAGTGTCTTGTTGGTGCCCCTGGGGATATCTCCTGCCAACCTAGCTAAATTCAGATGCCCTGCCCTTTCCTAATGGCATGTACAATATGGCTAGTTAGGGATGAGTGCACTTGTGTTACCCCCAAACCTTGCACACTGAACTTGAAAACACACGTTTGCTCATCCTCATCCCTACTGTTAGTGTACTGCCACATGTAGTGGGTTTGTTCTGATTTGGAAGTTGAAAATTCATAGTAGAAGCCAGTAACATACCTTGACATCAGTTACACTGGCCCACCAGAGTACCAAAGGATCCTCCAGTGGACTTAAGATCTGATGATAACAGGCCCTTAAAGGGGTTCTCCAAGTTAAATTTATTGATGATCTATCCTCAGGATAGGTCATCAATATCAGATTGGTGGGGGTCTGGCACCCCTGCTGATAAGCTGTTTGAAGAGGAGGCCCGTGCCATATAGGTGCTGCCTCCTCTTCACTGTTTACATGCTGGCTGTAATGGGGGTAGTGGTGAGTAGGTGTAATTACACCTAACCACCCCATTCACTTCTATGGGAAGAATTGCTTCCATAGACTTGTATGGGAGCGATCCTTCCCATTGAAATAAATGGGGTGGTTAGGTGTAATTACACCTACTCACCTACCCCTGTGTCCGCCAGCATGTAAACAGTGAAGAAGAGGCAGCACTGGTACAGTGTGTGCCTCCTCTTCAAACAGCTGATCAGCGGAGGTGCTGGGTGTAGGACCCCTGTCGATCTGACATTGATGACCTATCCTGAGGATAGGTCATCAATAAATTTAACTTGGAGGACCCCTTTAAGGCTCTACATAATGTGGGCTATCAATCATTTCCACTGGTGTGCCCAAGGGACTTCACTCAACTCTACTTGACATGCTGTGGACTTTACATTGCTGCTGTCTGGGTTTAATTCTTGAAAAGCTCTTCAGCTAGTGATTGAGACTCCTTAACATTTGCTCAGTGTCCTTCTAAACTCGGTCCTCCTCACTGACACCACACCCCACAAACCTATCCAGTAATTTCTCTTGTTACAGGCCATGAGTAGACCGTTGGCATTGCCCTGCTATATAGCTGAGCTGTGCACTGGCCACTAGGTGGCTCTGTTGTGCTTGCATCAAAATCACTCCTGGCATCTGGAAGCTGTGAGTTTCATGTCATCTTCACAAAATAACTAACATGTAAAGCAGCAGTATCTTCCTCAAACAGGTGTTAATAAATCTCAGGAGCCTCCACTGCAAACTATTAAAACAATGCAGCATGCTAAGGTTTTGATGGTCACTTAATTACAGAAATTCTTGGCATCACATCCCAAGATCCCCTTTATGCCATACTAGCACTTGGGAGTGGTGGGGGCTGCATCACTTTTCCCTGGAAAATCTATGCATGGAAACAGGTCTAAATGTTAAATACTCCCCTTGTGGAATAGTTTCTCACTCCAGGTTCAGAATACTGCAGGATGCATTTAATGTATGATGCAGTGTGTTCCTTGTCATAAATTGAGCACACACCCCTGCCAGTATAGGAGTGAGGCCTGCATGAAACCATAATGGAAACTCTTGTCAATGGGATGTATCAGTGCAGTTGATGTAGTTGGTTTGCACTTCATTTTCAGGAATGGGATGCTTGCTGCTGATGTGAATGATGCCTGAACTGTCTAACTTTCTGTACTGGAATACAAATGTGCTTCAAAGTGAGGGGAATCTACACATGGTGGCCATGATGGTTTTAATCACACCAGTATGTAGGATGACAGCCAGTGTCTGACTGGGGTGCTTAGGGCCCACCATACTGATACATTCAAATAGTACCTGATCACACAGCAGCAAGATGCTACCAGATGATTGAATATGGGGGTCCCTGCAGCAACTGTGAGAAGGTAGGTCCTGGGCAAAAGAGGATAGTGGCAAGCTTTCCCCCTTTACCTAGAAGTCATCTCAGCTCTGTCTAATAAATGGAGTGTCTTTAATCTATTAAGTTGTTTGTTTTTTTTTTTTATGGACATAGGCTGGTTGAGGGGCTGTACATTGAATGCATGTATATAGTGCAGGAAGTCTATTGTGTTATGTGCCACTTGTGCAGGTGGTGGGAGACTAGGGGCCCACCTGGCTCAGGGGACCACCAGGGGATTCATCTGTACCACTGCATGGCTCTCTGATGGCTATGTGGCTTTGCAGGTAAATGGGAGTTCTAACTGAAATGGTGAAGCTCCTAATAGTTCAAAACTGTGCCAAGCTGCAGTAAAACTTGCTGGAGTCTCTCATTGTGGCTGTTGTGTGAACTCAACTTGTGTTATAAGTGTTTTATACTGAATTTTAAGAGCAAATTTTATGAACTGTAATTGTAGACAAGAATGGAAAACATCACTATCTTCACAATGACTCCACTTGTGGAACTTGGATTGGACAGAAGCCTGATGGCTCACTGGTGGTTGGCTCTGATTTCAATGGCTGTTATGTTCGTGAGGAGGTAAGTTGTGGAGGATCTATCTCTGCAAAGTCTGAACTGCTCATAACTGTTTAAGGGTAGGATTTAGGTTCTTGGTGTTCCTTGCACCTCCATATTGGCAGTGAGAACAGTAGCTCCCAACACTAGTTGAAGGCCCGTAGGATGGAAATGTTTGCTACTGGTGGTTTTTTTTTTTTTTTTCTTTCAAAAACATCAGAGCAAATGCTTGTAAAGACCTTTAATGGAGACAGAATTGTACATGGAAATGATCTTGTGTGGGAAACACTATCCTGTTGATGCCAAGGGTTTGTGAACTGATTCATTCTGTATCTACTGGGGAATATACATAATTTTTCTTATTTGTAGAATGGAAGCTATGTGGTAACGATCACTCTAGAAGAAATTCTTCGTGACGAGAAGTCCCAGTATCACAAGAAAGACCTTGCATGCCCGATTCTTCCAGGTAAAGACTTGTACTGGAAAAACTTCAGACTGTTAAACTGGTTCCATTAAATATGGTTCTCTATTTTCTGTCTACGGAATATGTAAGTTTCCAGTTGACTGGCTGGTTCACCACCACTATGTGAATGGAGAAGGTGTGTTGCCACTCAACTCTTGGGCTGCTAGAGACAGCTGAGCATTGTTACTAGACAATCTCCTGCAGCCCCATGGACCAAATGGCAGTCTGTTCATTCAAATGGCTTGGATTTAAGATGACCTGCTGCCTGCAGCTTCTATTTTGAGTTTTTACACTATGGTAAAGATTAATTTGTCATTTGTCAGTCATGCTTTTCTGTTTAAGGACTGTGCAGACTATCAAAACTTAAATTCACTTTAAAGTTGATCCAATGCTCTGCACCAAAGTAGCAGCCCTTAAAAATCCCTGATGGTCCATAGTTCTAGCAATTTGGTTTAAACTGAAGTTTTCAGATTAACCAGTTCAAATAGTGTAATTTCACCAGTTTGATACCTTGTTACCCTCACAGAACCTAAATGTAGCCCCATAAATTCTAAGTCAAACCTAATTAGCTGCACACAGGCCTGGCCCTAGGATGCCCAGATGAATCTGCAGTATCTATACAGTGCTGGCAGTGAGGATGGGAACTTCTTGAAGTGTGTGGCTGTGTTCTCTTAAAATCTGCCACATGCTTACTAGCCATTACTTTACCCTTTGCAATATATTCCATGGCAGAATTCCTCCTCCAGCCATACTGTAATTGCAGAAGTTGAATGTGCAGAACAACAAATTCTGGCAAAAGGTTTTCACTGTTCAGTAGGTATGGGTCCCACATCTCAGATGCTAACCTATGGGCCACACACTTATGAATCATTCTCCACTCAAGTCTATAGGAGCAGCATAAGTGGCTTGGGAAGTTAAGTAATTCTAGGGCTTATCTAGTTTCAGGAGGAAACTGGGGGGGGGGGGTCTACCTGCAGTACTATTGCTTACTAGACAGATCCCATGTTGCTCTAGTTCTCACATCAGGACCTGTTAACCTGGCTGCTCAAATAGACATGTGACAACTGTAACCAATTACTGGCCTTAGCAGTGCAGAGAAGGCCATTGACTGGCTGTAGCAGTTGAGTGATGTCACTACTGCAGGTGGGTAAACAAATCCCAGCAGAGAACTGGAGTAGGCAGTTGTCCAGTTTTCTACTGAACCTGGACAACCCCTTTAATGTCAGTCACAGGACAGACTTCAGAAGAGTTGATTTTAGTGCTCCTGTCTCATGGATCTGTTTAAGACATAAATTGTACTGAAACTGTTTCCTTATCTATAGCTATGGATGCTCCTAGTCAAAGTGACTGTACTTCAGTTATGCAATCTGACCGCCTGCCATGTGCCAATGACTCTGTATCTCAAGAACTTTGTGAAAGACTTGGATGCTGCTTTTCTCAAAATGCACCTACACTGCGCTGCTACTATGGAAAGAAATGTGAGTCTTCACAATAATTTAATCTATTGAACCCCATCTGGGCTGTAGCAGAGTTCACTGTCAGTTGAAATATTTTGCCTGAAACTGACTACTTCATAGCTGTGAGATGGGTGCAGGTCCCAGCAATGGGACCCACACCTATAAGACAGTGTCATATCCTAGCAATACTCCACCCCCTCCCCTTTCCCCCCCACTTTCTGACATGAGACAACCCCTTTAATTGGGGACAAGGTAACCTACTGCAGTTCCTCAGTTAAATGGGTTTTCCAGGTGTCCCCCATTGATTACCTAGCTTCAGGATGGGCAAGTATGTAATGGGTAGAAGTCAAACCCTGTTATCCTTAGCCTTTGACAACTAGTCTAGGATAACCCCTTGTATGGAAACTTGTTGCATGTAGAGTGGATGCCTTAACAACCTGCCTCTTCTGTGTAGTGACTGCCTACTGCACTGCTGACAATAACATGGTGGTTGCAATTTCAAAAGACATAACCATGCCATCCTTGATCCTGGACTCTGTAAAAGTACTTGGTGTGGATTCTAACTCGTGTCCGAGCATGATGGTGGCAACAACTGCATCATTTATTGGGTTCCAATTCCCACTGTCTTGTGGTGGTGCAAATGAGGTGAGCAACATGTCCAATTAACCAACCTGACTGAAATGCTGCTTAAAGTCTGACTACAGAAAACAATGGAAAGGGAAACTGTGGCCCAATGTAGTCCAAATCAGGCAGGCATGCATCTCATCTGTGAATAATTTTTGTGCATAACTAAAGGGGTTGTTCACTTATCTTATGACCTATCTGATATTTAGGATCTATTCTGATTGTCAGGGTTCTGGTAGTTGGGGGCCCCTAATCGGAGTGCTCATGAGGACCACTATCTCAATGTCTACAGTACCTCCATACCATGAATTTCAATAGGATGGCAATCGCAAGAAATGGAATAGACATTGCAATCACAAAATGGGTCAATAAAAGGATTGTTTACTTACCCTATAAAGGGGGTTCTCCAGGAACTACTTGAATTGCCCACCAGCGGCCTGTCCTTGAATGTCAGGACTGGTTGCTATCACTTTCAGAGGGGACAGAGCCTCACTACACAATAGATGGTAATATGATCCTACCTATGATGCCATCATGGCTGAGCAGCTTGATAACTCTAACATGTAGTACATGCAAGTGTCCATGAGCACACTAGCCCAGGCGGCTACACAAGCCCTCTCAGCTGCCAACCAAGTAAACTGATCTTCAGGACTGATAGTTTCATACTCTGGCACAGGCAGCAGTCATTTGTGCTGCACTATGGTATTTGGTTCTGCTTGGGTGGTATTCTGTACTACTGCATTGCTGGCCCCTCCTACTTCTGTCAATTTGGCATATGTGGGCATAACTACGAGGGCATTTAGGGTGGGATTAGGGATTTTAGGCAGTTAGAGGCATGGCTTAGTGCAGTAAATACTTGTGTGCCAGTGTTCATCTTTTCCAAACCTGCAAGGTATGGGTTTTTCCAGGGTACTCTTAAAACCAGTGTAGTGAGGCCCTGCCCCCTCACACTGAGGCATTAACCACCCCTGCTCAATTATACAACAGGTTGCTGACAGCCACTTTAAATCTCTCCTGGAGAGCCACTTTTAATATCCAAATTTATACTGCCAGCATTTTTCAAGCAGTAAACCCTCATCAGCCACTGTGGTACAGGCACAAGGCATAATCTGTGTTGCATTCAAACTTGTCTTGGACTTCACCCTATGCACTACAAAGAGAAGATCAACAGAATAAACTACTGTAGGTTAAAGGTTTTCAGAGTAATATTAATGGCCTAGTCATTGTTAGTGCTGCAGAATATAGTAATGCTATATAAGTGCATTAAAGGGGTATTCTGGTTATGATATAACATGTTAGACTGATTCATCAACAATTACCTAATATAATGTCAACTTCTCATTTAAAAGTTTTCTTCCTCTGCTACCCACATGCTCAGTGTTGCTATCAATTCTCTAGCTAAATGTTAGTATGCTGCTGATTGAGTAGAGCAGGCATGACTGGACTGTAATATCAAGCAGCCAATCAGTAAGCAGCAGTACTCGTGAACAAGCAGAAATCCACAGCAGGAAAGCTTAGTATTGTGGGGATTGTAGTTCTGTGAGGGAAGACCAGGAGCTTGACAATGGATTACAAGTTAAAATGAAGCTCTGGTTATATGTATAGGTTCTGGTTGGGTCACAGCTTAAAGCCTTAATGTGGTTTTTCAAAAATGAAGTTCCTTTACCAGAATACCCCTTTAAATAAAATGTACACTGCTTTGGTTAACAGCATGTGGATGACCCTACTTACAATCATTATTTCTGCTGTAAAATGTCTTGAATCTTCCACACAGACAGATACATCTTAATTTAGGCCACCTAATCTAAGATTACTGTCTAAATACTACATGACAATGGTAAATCTCACTTGAAGTTTAATTTATTTTTATTTTTTTTTTTTTTTTTTCTTCCAACAGGCAGTTGATGCATCCATGGTGTATGAGTATACTTTTGTGGCAACCAACAAAGTAATCACCTGGCAGTCGGCATCAGTCACTAGAGACAGTACCATGAGGTGAGGGTTTTTGTCCTGCCATTCAAGCGTGCCCCCGCCCCCCCCCCCCCCCTTCCCACTGACTGATACCACAAGTACTATGGTTGGATTACAAAATGCTCCTCTTCCTACAGGGTAACGGTAAGATGTAGCTTTTCGCGGACTGGCATTGTCCCACTGCAGGTTGAGGTCTTCACCCTTCCACCTCCCCTCCCTGTATCTACCACAGGACCTCTAACCTTGGAAATGAGAATAGCTCGAGGTAATTAACATTACTTTGCCAAGTTAATTGGAAACAATTTGTGACATGCATTGGAAGGGTTGGGCATGGCAAAGTTACAGCCCTAACTTAAAATGGCTTACCTCACACAACCACTTTAAATCGGCTCATCTTAAGAACAGTATTTAAAGGGGTTAGGTGACGTAGGACATTAAAATCATATGATACATTCCTCATAACATACTGTCCATAGGACCCATGGTGAACAAAGAATGTAAAGTGGCTCTGAAAAAGCCTCTGTAAGCAAGGAGAACAGATGTGGGCTAGTCAGCAATCCCATGGTGCACCACAATGCAATCCCAGCAGAACCAAATGGTACAGCACAAATCTTGCCTTGCTGAGGATGGGTGGTGGTTCAATTCAAGAGGGCAGCACCTGGGGCTTCTGCCTACCCCTCCGCAAGCACTGGCCAACCATGAAATTTACCTGTAGGATTTAAAGATGCCTTCACACAGCTGACTTTGTGGCTGAATGGGGCAGCAAGTGCATGGATCAATGTGAATGGAATGTATGTTCAGTTGCAGAATTTTCATTCAGCTGTATGTGAAGGGATACTATTGACACCTTATCAGGGGTGGACTGGCCATAGTTGGAGTCTGTTATGCTGGTTGGACATTAAACTGCTAATCCCATAGAGCATCCAATGAAGATCAGTTATTCCTGTTTTGAAAATATCTGGATGCAGTCACATTTTAACTAAGACCTGTCATTGGTTGCAGGGAGACAAATGACTCCATCTAGATATTTACAGGCTAGGGAATAGGTGTTTAATATGGACTTCCTGGGGCTAGTTTACAGCTCAGGTTTGCACGGTGCGCTCCCATTCATTTCTATGGGTCCACCGAAAATAGCCGAGCTGGCTCAGCTACTTCCATCAGCTCCATAGAAATGAATGGGAGCATACCGCGCATGCATGGCCCGGCTCCCATTCATTTCTATGAGCGGCGCGGGGAGCTGCGCCTGGTGGTGGCTGGAAACCCAGGGTCCTCCAGGCGCAGCTCTCCCTGCTCCATTCTGGATATAGGTGCAGGTCCCAGCAGTGGGACCCGCACCTATAAGACAAAGGGGGCATATCCTAGCAATATGCGCCCATTGTCTAAAATGAGAATAACCCTTTAAGCTGTAACTGTTAAAATCACAAATGGCAAGCCTGAACTGACTGCCATCCTTCTGAAACTTAGTCTGGAATGCAGCTAGTATATAAGGGTTTGTGTAGCTTAACTTGATGACAAACTGTAATATGCCAAAGATTCCCTTTACCACTTTGTTGTATGAGACTATATGGTCATGCAAAAGCTGATGTTCAGTATGTCTTGCAGATGTGCAGTATAGCTCATACTATGCAGTTGAAGATTATCCTATTTTAAGAATATTAAGAGATCCTGTGCATGTTGAAGTTCGCATCCTGCAGAGGACTGATCCAAGCCTAGTTCTGATTTTGAACAACTGCTGGGCCACCAATTCTCCTGAGCCTACTAACTTTCCCCAATGGTCTCTCTTGTCCAGCAGGTGAGGGGTGAATGAACAATCAAAGATTATTCTTTTGCTTAGGGCTGTAATATAACTGCATATTATGTTAATGTTTCAGCTGCCCTTTTACTGGAGACAGCTATCTTACAAAGTTGGTTCCTGTTACTTCCTCACAAGGAATAACTTTCCCAACCTACTACAGTCGTTTCATTGTAAGCGCCTTCACCTTTGTGGATTCAAACACCCAAACTGCTCTTAAAGGATTGGTAAGATGCTTGGATAAGTGTTTTTATGGAAGTGTGTGTGTGGACAACTTGTTGCCAAATTGGTAGGTGATCAACAATGTCACCTGTAACTTAAAGAAATATTAACATTCCCAGATCTAGTGATCCCTAATCCCAATATGGATACTATACAGCTACTCCATGTTGTAGATGCTCCTCACAGAATCTTTGTAGTATATAGTACTTATTTATGCCTTCACTCCAGAATTCTGATATCGGTTGCCAAATGGGGCCATTTTGACCTTGCATTTTTAAGATGGGGAAGCTACTAGTTGGATCTTCCTTTGTTCCTGTGTGGCTTCAATCCACAAGGGGTATAAGCCAGCTAGCCATCTTACAACCTTGCCTGTACAGATCCTGGGGCCCTTTGTACTACTACACACACTACCAGCACCACTGCACAGACAAGCTTCTCTACTTGGCACCACACTTGGGACAGCTCAGTATTGTGCTAATATAGATAATTAACCACCCATAGTATTTAAATTTATTCCTAACGGTGCCCTGAATGAGTGAATTAAGACAAATAACCAGGAGCTGTTTATTACAATTGCATAAACTACAGCTGACTTGTGTTCCTACAGGTGTTCTTCCATTGCAGTGCTTCAGTATGTGTCCCATCTGCCTCAGAAACATGCTCTGTGAACTGTCAAAGGAAAAGTAGGTGACCCAGTAAATTGTCTCTTCTCATATGAAGGTTTTCCATTCTAACCTTTAACTGAGTGCTTGTTAGACTACGTGTAGGCACCAATTTGATCATTTGTCTTGCAGAGAGAATGGTGGAATTGCAGCAGACGGACAACACTCTTACAGTGACTTCTCATGGTCCTGTGATATTTTATTCTGAAGAGATCAAAACAAATAACGTAGTCGACGAGGAGGAAGGTAGTGTGCTATTGACAACACTAAATGTGGTCATGCATAGTACAGTAGCTGAGGCCTTCAAATTGGCAAATCATACTGGTAGTGTCAAAAGCTTGGGTATGTTTCACCATCTTGAACACCCTTCGATTGGAACTGATGCTCAATATTGGCTGTAATTGAAAATGAACCTGGCATACAAATGTTCTAGTTTGGGCTAACTCTTGTGGGTTTTTTTTTTTTACAGATTTTGGCTCTGAACTCACCCTTGCTTGGCTTCCAGGCATAGCAGCTACTGGCTTCATCTTGGTGGTGTCTCTTCTGGGTATCTACTTGTATAAGAAACAAAAGAAATATGCATTGTCCACCGTGAATGCTTGAATAAAGTAGGCCTTTCAAAAGTGATGTGTATTGTGTTTACTATAACAATATTGTTGATAAAGAACTCAGGGGTTGCCTTGTTCACCTAACTAGTAACAGCTGTAGGTTGCTGGTCTTTCCTATACCAGCATAGTTCCTTGTGTTCTATAAACTGCATAGTTGAGTTTCTCAAACATCGCCATTACAATCGAACAAGCTAGTTGGTACCACTTCTGAGGCATTTTATCTTGAGGTAGGAGTGGATCCTAAGGGTGCTTGTACATGTTGCAGCATATTCACAGGAAGTACATGACTAAGGACAGCCACACTGCATATGTACCTGCCATGGTTTCAGTTGCAAAGCAGTAGTAATGCACAGCTTGGCCACATGTGGGGCTTACTATGGCCATAATGTAGGCACCTAGCAAATGCCTCAGTCTACTTGGACATAATTATTGTCTCTTTGTCACTTAGCTGTAATAAATGCATCAAAATTCATGGAAAGTTCTGATTCTGCAATGGTCTCAATCTGACTACAAAACCAATGGGGATCTTGACCAAATAACTAAATGCTAAGATGCAAAGTTTCCCTTCCTAACTATGAAAAGCTCACGTCATCACTCTTGTTCACAGATTATGACTAACAATGTGACTGAACTCTGAACAGTGACCTTTTTTGAGTAAACCATGACGGTGCCCTGAACTATAGCCTCCAACTAATGAAAATGGAAAACTTGAGTGTACTATCACAGAACACCTATGAAATAGGCATGGCAGAAACAGGCCACATGCTACCAACCCTCAGGTTCCTCGCACTTCTGCAGTTTCTAGAATCTTAGGGTCCATTCACACGAACGTATATTATAATATATGGGGGCCACCCGGCATGTGTTTGGCAGCGCTTGGAACGCACGCCGGGATGCCCCATTGAAAAATGACTATACTTGTGCGTACGGACAAATATAGGACATGCTTCAAATGAGCTGTGGCACGGAGCTAGCTCCTGGCCCCATAGAGGTGAATGGGGTCACATCTATTCTGCAATCTTGTGGATAGATACAGCCCCATTCAATATGGTCGTGTGAATGGGGCCTTAAGGTGAAACAATGATCAGGGCAATCATTGTAGCCATTGTTTAATGGCTTGTCTACTTAAACCTAACCAAGCCTGGTCATTTGATTATGGATGGGTTCAGAAACATTGTAGCTGGTAAATCATACCCTCTGCCCAGGGCTGGTTTTAGACAAAATGTGGCCAGGGGATAAAAGTGGGGCCCCAAATTCTGAAGTATTGCACCATCCATTATTTAGTCTATTCAGAAAATATATCAAGGTTGCTAGAAGGGTTTTTTTTATACCTCTTTAGGGTGTTTGTTTGTTTGTTTTTTTTTTTTTTTTTTGGTAGGTGAAGTGACCAAAAAAACAGCAACTATGCCATTCACAGTACAGGATGGATTATTTTATATACAGTGAAGGAAATGAGTATTTGATCCCTTGTTGAGTTTGTAAGTTTGCTCACTGTCAGACATGAACAGTGTATAATCCTTTTAGGGTAGGTTTCCTTTAACAGTAAGAGAATGTCCAGAAAATCAGTCTAAATTATTTCTCAATGCATATGAGTATTTGATTCTCCCCCCCCCCCCCCATTAAGGCAAGGGCTACACGGTGACGCTGTAATGGATTAACCCCTTCCTGACCAGTGCCATACATGTACGGCACTGGTGTGGTGACATGATGCCCGCCGCACCTGTGTTTCTAACAGCAGAGACTTGCCGCTACTTACCGCCATCGGCGGCGTCTTCTAGGCCCTTCTGATGCTATGATCACGGCATCAGGATGCGTCTGAACCTGGAAGTGTACACACGCCCCGAGTGGCCAATAGGGGTGTCTGTACACCATATGAAAACTAATCCTCGCTGGTGAGGATTACAGTTTTCAAAGTGCAATTCTTATTCTGGCCACTAGATGGCAGGCCAGGATAAGAAATGAACCATTCATGGATTTATCTCAGTCTAGTAAATCCCTGATTGCTCAAAGAAAAAAACACAATATATCAGCTCATATTTGAGCTTAAAAATAGTCGGAAAAAAAATTAAAAAAATATAAGTTCAAATCACCCCCCCCCTTTCCGTATAATGAAAAAATCAATACCTAAAAAACAATAAATATAGACATCATGGGTATCACCGTGACCAAAAACTCCCATACTTCTAAAATATAAAAAAAAAATCCAATACGGCGAATTGTGGCGGAAAAAAGCGTCCAAATGGAGATTTGCCGGTTGTCTTTTTTCTAAAAAAAAAATGAAATAAGTGAGTCATACACACCTCAGAATGGTATCAATAAAAACTTCAGATCGCCCCGCAAAAATGACCCCCTATACAGCTCTGTACACAAATACCAAAAAGTTATAGGGGTCAAGATATGACAAGGAAAAAAGGGGCAACTTTCTAATTTTTATCACTATCAAAACGCAGGAAAAACTATACATATTAGGTATTGCCAGATTCATACTGACCAGTAGAATGAAAGTAACTGGTCAGTTTTAATGCACATCGAACGCTGTAAATAAGAAACCCGTAGAACTGTAGCGGAATAGCAGTTTTTTTTTTGCAATGTCACACGATTTGGAATTTTTTTTTCCCACTACACCATATGCAATATTAAATGGTGGCGTTGGAAAGTACAACTTGTCCCGCAAAAAACAAGCCCTCCTACAGCTATGTGAACAGAAAAATAAAACAGTTATGGCTGTTTGAAGGCAGGGAGCGCAAAACGAAAATGCATAACTGAAAAAACCTCCGGGGGTGAAGGGGTTAAAATCATGCAAACATCTGGATGATTCTGAGTGATTGGGAGAAGGTGCTGTGTTTTGGGGGTGTTTCTCTGCTAAGGGCACAGGACCACTTCACCGCATCAATGGGAGAATGGATGGAGCCAGGTACCATAAAATCCTGAGTGACAACCACCTCCTCTCCACCAGGACATTAAAAATGGGTCGTGGCTGAGTCTTCCAGCACAACAATGACCCAAAACATACAGCCAAAGCAAAAAAGGAGTGGCTCGAAAAGAAGCACATTAAGGTCATGGAGTGGCCTAGCCAGTCTCCAGACCTTAATCCCATAGAAAACTTATGGAGGGAGCTGAAGATCAGAGTTGCCAAATGACAGCCTCGAAATCTTAATGATTTACAGATCTGTAAAGAGGAGTGGACCAAAATTCCTTCTGACATGTGCGCAAACCTCAGTATCAACTACAAAAACGCCTGACTGCTGTGCTTGCCAACAAGGGTTTTGCCCCCAAGTATTAAGTCTTGTTTGCCAGAGGGATCAAATATGTATTTCTCTGTGCAAAATGCAAATATATATAGTTTAGACTGTGATTTTTTTTTTTTTTTTTGCATATTCTATCTGTTAAAATTAACCTACCCTAAACATTAGACTGTTCATGTCTTTGACAGTGGGCAAACTTACAAAATCAGCAAGGGATCAAATACTCATTTCCTTCACTGTAAATCGGGCATTACAGGATGTGTGATACTAAGGGCTTGTTCACATCACCGTCATGAATTCCGTTCAGTCTTTCCGTTATAACATCGTTATAATGGAAAGAAATGGAATCCATAGGACGGAAATCAAAACTGACACCTTTAGAGGCATTCCGTTTTGATAATAGAAGTATATGGGCAAGCATAACCGATCCGTCTGGTTTCCATTATGCTGGACGGGACTTTGTTTTCCGTCCAGCATAACGGAAACCAGACGGATCCGTTATGCCTGCCCACATACTTCTATTATGACGGATCAAAACGGAATGCCTCTAAAGATGTCAGTTTTGATTACTGTCTTATGGATTCCGTTTTTTTTCCGTTATAACAGAAAGCCAGAACGGAATCCATGACTGTGATGTGGACAAGCCCTAATCTGTATTGTATAACTTTTTACCAACCCCCCCCCCCCTCCATTGGAGCCTATGGGAGATTCACTGTGGGGGTCATTAATGTCAGTGTTTGATGCCGGTCTTAATCTCCTGTAGCTGGTTTAAAAATCTGCTGTATCCACAAACTACTTGCAAATTTTCTGCAGAAAAATATCATGTGGGGATGTACCCTAAATGTTCATTTCCATGAAGTTTGTTAGGTTTCTTCTTTGTGCATTGGTCACATCTGTGGCTCATCCTTAGAAAGTTGCAATTTTGAAAAACATGTAGCCAGAAGGCTCATCATTTACGTATTTCCCATACACTATAATGGAGTGACAGGACACCCTGTTCTCAAGATCAGTGGATATCCAAGCAGTTGGACCCTCAGCGATCAGACTTTGCTGACACCAGCAACTTTCATAAGACTTTCATGTAACAAGTGTATCAAAATATATTCCTTCCATTGTGGAGTTGCACAGGCAGTATCTCCCCAAACCGAAGAAAGCTAGTGAGGCACTGGAAGACGATCTAAAGCAGTATGGTGGTAATGTGGTGGCCTCGATGCTATGCCAAGTCCCCTGTTGAGGAATCACCTTGTGTTGCTGCTCTCGGGAAGGCATGGTAAGGTGTGGTGCACCCCAACGGGAAAGGATTGGAGAGGCAGGGTCTGCAGTAAACCAGTGTGCTTCTTTACTAGAGGAATTCAGGTTTAAAACGATATAAATGAGACATGGAACTGGCTTCTCCAATCTGTTTTCTCCCCCTCCTTTTTCTCTCAGAAGGCTGGTACCTTGGAAAAATGCAGATGGCCCAGGGTCTGTGGCAGAGTATCCCTGTCTGTGTCTTCTGCTGGTCACTCAATAGTCTGGCAGAGTATCCTCTAAGCACTGTTCCCTAACTGCAGAACACTAGGGGCTGTGCCTGCTCTCCTTATATAGTTTCTGGCTGAATTAGAACTTTCTAATGGGAGGGATGGAGTGGAGAAACAAACAGTTACAATGTTTCAACTCCTGTCTGTCATAGACTTACATTAGAGCTTCATTGGCAATGGTACAGCAGGTTTTCAGACATAAAAGTTAAACCAGACTTTCAAAAGGTCAGTCTGGTTTTGGTGGTACATGTCTTTTTCCCTACAAAATATTCTCTTATTTAAACCTAATGGTAAGGGCGCATGCACACGGACAGATTTTCTTTCCGTGTCTGTTCTGCGTTTTGTTTTGTTTTTTCAATGGGTCTGCAAAAAAAAAACGGAAGTCACTCTGAGCATTCCATTTCCGTATGTCAGCTCTGCAAAATTATAGAACATGTGTTCAAAGTGCTGCCCATTGTGTTGGATTGTCAATGCAACCCTCTTCTCCCACTCTTCACACACTGATAGCAACACCGCAGAAGAAATGCTAGCACAGGCTTCCAGTATCCATAGTTTCAGGTGCTGCACATCTCGTATGTTCACAGCATAGACAATTGCCTTCAGATGACTCCAAAGATAAAAGTCTAAGGGGGTCGGGAGACCTTGGGGGGTATTCAACTGGCCCACGACGACCAATCCACTTTCAAGGAAACTGTTCATCTAGGAATGCTCGGACCTGACACCCATAATGTGGTGGTGCACCATCTTGCTGGAAAAACTCAGGGAATGTGCCAGCTTCAGTGCATAAAGAGGGAAACACATCATCATGTAGCAGTTGAATGGCCCCCAAGGTCTCCCGATCTGACCCCCTTAGACTTTTATCTTTGGGGTCATCTGAAGACAATTGTCTATGCTGTGAAGATACGAGATGTGCAGCACCTGAAACTATGGATACTGGAAGCCTGTGCTAGCATTTCTTCTGTGCTGTTGCTATCAGTGTGTGAAGAGTGGGAGAGGGTTGCATTGACAATCCAACACAATGGGCAGCACTTTAAACACATTTTATAAGTGGTTAGAAACTTATAAATAATTCATGAAAGAATAAAGTTACCTTAAAATCAAGCACACCATTGTTTTTCTTGTGAAATTCTCAATAAGTTTGATGTGTCACATGACCCTCTTCCCATTGAAAAAAAACTAAAGTTGGATCCAAAATGGCCGACTTCAAAATGACCACCATGGTCACCACCCATCTTGAAAAATTTCCCCCCACCCATATACTAATGTGCCACAAACAGGAAGTTAATATCACCAACCATTCCCATTTTATTTAGGTGTATCCATATAAATGGCCCACCCTGTATTTGGTCTGGGATACGTGCTGCATGTGACTGCAGCCTTTCCTAGAGCAACCACTGCACCTCTAACCCGAACTCAAGACATCATAATGATCTATGAAGCAGTGAGTTTGTGCCCAACTTCAAGTCTGCTTATATAATTCCAGCAGTTCAAGGCAGGATCTGACAAGAACATGTCATTATGATGCTGTGAGTTCTGGGCTTAGAAATCCAGCTATCACACAGAGCGTGTTTCCTGGACCACATGCACTCTGGTGAAATTAGTTTGTGGGTATGACCACATGGAGTGGATGTGCTGTGCTTGTTCTATGGATGGTACTATTGCTGCTGGTGGCTGCATCCCAAGCACGGCAGCTCCATGTGGTTGTACCTATACAAATATCACTGCTAATATATCACATGCATCTTTGCTGATGCATTGAAGCTTCAAAACACTATCATGTGCAATTGCATGCAATTTAGCATTTGAAACAGCCATTAGATATGAAAGCAAATTGTAGATACGCCACAAATGAGTCACAGCCATGTGAGGCTTGCACTGCAGGTTGCTTGTATAATGAAAAACTCCACCTTAGCTTACCGATCACGCACCTCTCCTGTTCTGGTGCTTCCCTGGACCCTTGCTGACATGTGACCATTGCAACCAATCACTGGCTGTAGCAGTGACATGTAAATACCACTGATGTCAGCACTGAGGTCGGTGATTCTTTGTAGTGGCTCTGATGCCATGCTGTTGCTGGAGTAGAAGGAAAGATTTGTACCTGTTCTGTGCACATTTATAAAGGTCGCCTGTTTTTAGGCATAAAATGAGACAGGTGTATTTCATTCTACTGTCTATCTCTTGACTTATGGATATGGGATGGACCTTCACTTCATTGTAAGCCAACCCGAACTAAACACGGTGTTTGGAATAAATCCACAAAACACATTTTTATGGTGTCAAAATGGCCATAGCTTTATTTAAATTGCAGGAATAAACAATCAGAGGAGGAGTCAGGTGATGTGCTAGGCCTGGGATTCACAAATACAGCAAGATCCCGAGCTGTCTGACATTGGCACCCGGCCAGACAGCAATGAAGGGGCGGCACGCTCTGACCCTACTGAAGATCCTCACTCCTGTGCTTCACCACCGTGCCCGCCCCTGGATGACGTAACCATTAAGACATCCCTCAGGCCGGCCACTTCCAGAGCTCAGCCTGTTCACCACCATGAGGTTTAAAATCCTCTTTTAGTTAAAATGAGTCCACCAATAACTTGCCTGCAACTTCCACCTGACTCCTCCACCGCCACAGAGAGGCCGTTTGACACCTCAAATGGACTCGACCCCCACCAACAAATAAGCAATGTTTCTCAGAGCATCTTCATCCTAAAGCATTTCACAACATTATATATAATAGATATATATTGAGAGACTTCCGATAACAGCCACTTTCTAGATAAAATCAGCGGGTAAGTGACAAAGTAAAATTGACCAGCCCAGCATGACTAAATGTGGCAAGGGATACAGGAACTAAAGAGAGACAGTATGGTAAACCCCTAAGAAGGTACAGTAAAATCGCTACTGGGTAACCATGATTTGCATAATCATGGGAGCTGATTCCCAAAATACAGTATTGATGATATATTTCCCAACTAGAGAAATATCTGCAGTCATGCTTTCTTATGTGTGCATGTATTACATTGCATAATATGCCTTGCTGCTACGCCCCAAAATACTGCACGCCTGCCCCCAGAACTGTATAGCCAAGCACAATGCTCATAATTCACCCACTATCTCCGGGATATAATATCTCCTATATATATATATATATATATACTACTGACAGGAAAGACATAAAGAGGATAGATAAAAGAAAAGTAGGTTAGTTCCTGTGTGGAAGATAAAATAACAGCACCAACAATGACTTAGTGGATCTCCTGATACCTTCTCCAATCACTCTTTATCTTCTCCATCCTCGAACAAAAGGTGATGCTCTTGTCCAGCAGGTCTGTAGCTATACATGAGCCAGCACCATTTATATGCCGCCGTATATGTACATGCAGAAGATAACACCACTCTCTGCTCACCTAGGAATCTACTTAGGTGTACCCAGGATATTATAATATAAATAATAATATATCTATATGGCTTCACAGGGACTGCCCTTCAGAGAAGCCCAAAGTTTTGCATATATTCTCCAAAATCCAGCACTGGAGCTTTGATGAACTCCATGTTTTAATGTGTCATTCCACGCTGAATCTGCATGATCCTCATAGAGATCATTGAAGAAGCATGAGGTGGGTAAGAAAAGCATTAAACATCTTTAACACAAAGTCATAAGTTACTAGAAATGGATCCTTGAAGCTATAGATATCATCAAAACATACCTGTCTTTAGGTTTTTTGAAATAATCTACCCCGCCGCGATTCACTGGCTCGGGGGATTTAATTGGTTCTACAGGCATGAAAATATGATTCCCAGAACCCCAGGGATATACCCTAACGGGGTCTACTATATAGAGGTGTATCACGGCAACCAGGGGGCCATCCTGAAGATGGTTACCCCTCCACACCTAGGGGCCATACCTGAGATGGTTATCCCTCCACACCAGGGGGCCATACCTGAGATGGTTATCCCTCCACACCAGGGGGCCATACCTGAGATGGTTACCCCTCCACACCAGGGGGCCATACCTGAGATGGTTACCCCTCCACACCAGGGGGCCATACCTGAGATGGTTACCCCTCCACACCAGGGGGCCATACCTGAGGTGGTTATCCCTCCACACCAGGGGGCCATACCTGAGATGGTTACCCCTCCACACCAGGGGGCCATACCTGAGATGGTTACCCCTCCGGACTTGGGCCACCAACAACATCAGCACCACTTCTTTGCCTTCAACCGCAACGCGCCGATTCGAAGGCCCTCCAGCTGAATGTTGCCCCAAGCCATATCCCACTGAGACCTCAGCCCAGTAGGGATATAAATACCATCCACCGTAAAGCCGTGTACACCTCCACCCCAGGGGCCCATACATAAGATGGGTGCCCCTCCACCAGCACCGCCTCTTTCGCCTTCACCAGCATTGCGCAAATTGGAAGGCCCACCAGATGAATGTTGCTACAAAGTGTATCCCACTGATACCTTAGCACAGGAGGGCTTTTTATTTTATAAGTGTACAGTTTTAATATATATATATAAAGACCCCTGTTGTCTGACTGCAGCCAAGAAATGCTCTCCTATTAGATACACATACAGTGCAATAATGCATTATTCACATCTAACAGGTGTATGTTAGCTACATGTAGTAATACCACCTATAGCTGCATACAGTACAGTGCAGTCTGGTAATACACTGTATATAACATACATGTAGTAATCCTCCTATAGCCATATACCGTACAGTGTAGTCCGGTAATACCTGTATACAACCTACATGCAGTAATCCCCCCATAGCCATATACAGTACAGTGCAGTCTTGTAATACACTGTATATAACATACATGTAGTAATCCTCCCATAGCTATATACTGTACAGTGCAGTCCGGTAATACACTGTATATAACATACATGTAGTAATCCCCCCATAGCCATATACAGTACAGTGCAGTCTTGTAATACACTGTATATAACATACATGTAGTAATCCCCCCATAGCCATATACAGTACAGTGCAGTCCGGTAATACACTGTATATAACATACATGTAGTAATCCTCCTATAGCTATATACTGTACAGTGCAGTCTGGTAATACACTGTATATAACATACATGTAGTAATCCTCCCATAGCTATATACTGTACAGTGCAGTCCGGTAATACACTGTATATAACATACATGTAGTAATCCCCCCATAGCCATATACAGTACAGTGCAGTCCGGTAATACACTGTATATAACATACATGTAGTAATCCTCCTATAGCTATATACTGTACAGTGCAGTCCGGTAATACACTGTATATAACATACATGTAGTAATCCTCCTATAGCTATATACTGTACAGTGCAGTCTGGTAATACACTGTATATAACATACATGTAGTAATCCTCCCATAGCTATATACTGTACAGTGCAGTCCGGTAATACACTGTATATAACATACATGTAGTAATCCTCCTATAGCTATATACTGTACAGTGCAGTCTGGTAATACACTGTATATAACATACATGTAGTAATCCTCCCATAGCTATATACTGTACAGTGCAGTCCGGTAACACACTGTATATAACATACATGTAGTAATCCTCCTATAGACATATACTGTACAATAGACATATACTGTACAGTGCCGTGTAGGAATACACTGTGTGTCAAATCAATAAAAAGGGGGATCTGCAGATACATGGGGGTATACCTTGTGCTGTCTCTGTGATTTAATCATAAGATGTGGGGGGGATACATTTCAGAAAAATCTTACCCACAATCAAAACATCATGCAGGACAGAATATATATGTATATACCTGAGGTGACCATTAATATACAAGATACCATCTAGTGCCATAAATACAATGACTTACATGCAGGTTATACATATTACCAGCCTCCATACCCCGTACAGGGGACATTACACAGAGGCAGTATATACAGCATGTTACATTGAGGCAGTATATACAGCGTGTTACACTGAGGCAGTATATACAGCATGTGCTCAGTACAGAGCAGTGATATATCAGTGACACCAGTCTCCATACACAGCATATACAGGGGGGGACACCACACCGAGGCAGCACACACCGCATGATATCAGGATGACTGGACTCCATACATAGGAGTAACTAGTGATCAGTACACTGCAGGGCCACTATTACCCAAAAAAATAAAAATAAAAGGGGGTGGGGGTAGTAACCTGCACCCAGCAGGGTCAGTATATAGTAAATATAGGACATTATTATTAGTGCAGTCTCTATATCTCATGTTATCAATGCCATCTCTCCTGCCTGCTGTGCTCTTCTCTCACCAGTGTCTGTAATATATGTGTCCTCCTACCAGATAGTAATGGCAGATATCACACATGAAGAGCAGTAATGCATGATATATCAGCCCTGATACCCATATACCATAAATCCAACATGTCTGCAGTGTGTGAGGTAACTAAGAGCAGAGACATGAGGAGACATGGTGACTACCTGACTCCATGAGGCAATACACAACCCATGTCCACAATATGTGAGGAGGATAACGCAGACATGTGCTATTCAGCAGCCAACTATCCAGTGTGAGATAATAATGCTCCCAAATATAAGAAATCAAACATGTCTGCAGCTTGTGTGATAACTGGGAGGAAAATACAGGAGACATGGAGACTGCATGAACTCCTGTGGTAACTGTGTACCATGAGGTAATAATCCTCTCATACATGATGTAGAAGCTGATGCTACACTGGTACATGATGTGTGAGGTAATAATCCTCTCATATGCAATTCAGCATCCGTATATCCAGTGTGTGAGGTACAAATGTTGACATATACACCACATCAGCCATGTCTGCAGTGTGTGAGGTAACTGGGAGCAGATACATGATTACATGAGCTACTGATAACTGTAATCCATGAGGTAATAATCCCTTATATAATGTAGAAGATAATCCTACACTAGAGCTTGATATCTGAGGTGTATGTGGTCACAGAAAAGTGTTATAATATAGTGACCCCAACTTTCTACTCCCTGAGGCTGCAGACATGTTACCTGCTGTACTTCTGGTGAGATAAAGAGGGAGGGTAGCGGCTAGATCCCCTTCCGCAGAGTAACCTCGCAACGTCATGATCACGTCACACGGTCACGTGGTATGGCAGCATCGCGCGCGCTCAGAGCGGGTTACCAGCGCGCTTACAAATAGAGCTGGTTTCAAATCGCGCGCGCTCAGAGCGGTTTACCAGCGCGCTTAGAGCTGGTTTCAAACTGTTACAGCTTCTGGTTCCTTCTGATTTTAAAGTAAGTGTGTCTGCACCACAAACCTCCCCTCCACACCGGCTGCACCCCATACCTCCCTCCACAAGGAGTGCACCCCCAAACCTCCCTCCACACGGGCTGCACCCCCAAACCTCCCTCCACACCGGCTGCACCCCAAACCCCCACTCCACAAGGAGTGCACCCCCAAACCTCCCTCCACACCGAGCTGCACCCCCCAAACTTCCCTCCACACCCGGGCTGCACCCCAAACCTCCCTCC
Organism: Rhinella marina; assembly: GCA_900303285.1. Taxonomy (NCBI): domain Eukaryota; kingdom Metazoa; phylum Chordata; class Amphibia; order Anura; family Bufonidae; genus Rhinella; species Rhinella marina. The sequence continues at coordinate 546,778 of ONZH01013842.1, forward strand.
ACACCGGCTGCACCCAAACCCCCACTCCACAAGGGGGGGAAGTGCACCCCCAAACCTCCCCACACGGGCTGCACCCCAAACCTCCTCCACACGGACTGCCACCCCAAACCTCCTCCACACCGGATGCACCCGGCCAACGCCCCACTCCACAAGGAGTGCAGCCCCAACCCCCAACGGCCTCCCAACCTCCCCACAGGGCTGCACCCCCGAACCTCCCTCCAACGGGCTGCACCCCCAAACCTCCCTCCACACCGGGCTGCACCCCCAAACCTCCCTCCACACGGGCTGCACCCCAAACCTCCCTCCACACGGGCTGCACCCCCAAACCTCCCTCCACACGCTGCACCCCAAACCCCCACTCCACACAGGAGTGCACCCCCAAACCTCCCTCCACACGGGCTGCACCCCAAACCTCCCTCCACACGGACTGCACCCCCAAACCTCCCTCCACACGGGCTGCACCCCCAAACCTCCCTCCACACGGGCTGCACCCCAAACCTCCTCCACACGGGCTGCACCCCCAAACCTCCCTCCACACGGGCTGCACCCCCAAACCTCCCTCCACACGGGCACCTGCACCCCCAAACCTCCCTCCACACGGACTGCACCCGCAAACCTCCCTCCACACGGACTGCACCCGCAAACCTCCCTCCACACGGACTGCACCCGCAAACCTCCCTCCACACACGGACCTGCACCCGCAAACCTCCCTCCACACGGACTGCACCCGCAAACCTCCCTCCACACACGGACTGCACCCCCGCAAAACCTCCCTCCACACGGACTGCACCCGCAAACAAACCTCCCTCCACACGGACTGCACCCGCACCCCAAACCTCCCTCCACACGGACTGCACCCCCAAACCTCCCTCCACACGGACTGCACCCCCAAACCCCCACTCCACACGGACTGCACCCCCAAAACCCCCACTCCACACGGACTGCACCCCAAACCCCCACTCCACACGGACTGCACCCCCAAACCCCCACTCCACACGGACTGCACCCCCAAACCCCACTCCACACGGACTGCACCCCAAACCCCACTCCACACGGACTGCACCCCCAAACCCCCCACTCCACACGGACTGCACCCCAAACCCCCACTCCACACGGACTGCACCCCAAAACCCCCACTCCACACGGACTGCACCCCAAAACCCCCACTCCACACGGACGGACTGCACCCCAAAACCCCCACTCCACACGGACTGCACAGATGGAGAAAGGTGGGACCTTTTTTTTTATTTTTTTTTTTTTTTAATTAAAAAAAAAGAGGGTCCCCCTTTCTCCATCTATAGCCAGGTACAACCTGCAGCAGCCTGGCACTCCCAGGGAGGGAAGGGCCACATTTATTGTCCCTTCCCAGCCTAGTAATACCCAGCCTGCTGCCGCCCCCGATTCCCGACCATCACCTAAGATGGTGGCGTGGGTGCCGGGGTAATACCCTATGTCTTAGTAACTGAGGCCTGCTGTCTTAAGGACAGCAATCGATTACTAAGACTAAAAAAGTGTTAAAAACACACACACACACACCCAGGGAATAAACTTTTTTTAATTGAAATAAAAAAAAATGCCAGACACAGTTTGACCCTTTTGATAAACAGCAAAACCCGTGTCCGACGTAGCCCAAGGAATCCGAAGTAGTCCTCCGCATTGTGGACCCTGAAATATAACGAAAAGGAAAAGACAAACATTAATAAACAGATTAAACCTAACATAATTTGTACACTAAAGGTCCTTTACACGGGCCGATTATCGCCGAAAAATCGTTCCTAGGAACGCTATTGGATCTTTTGGCTTTCTGCAAAAGATCCAATCTGTCGGACGCACATCGCCCTGTGTAAACAGGCGATGTGGCGCCTGACAGTATGGAGCTTCCAGGCCGCACGAGCGATACAGCGATCAACTCGTGTGGCCCGGCGCTCGATTCATCGGGCCGTGTAAAGGCTCCCTGCCCGAGCGCCGATATCGGCGGATCGGTGCTCGGGCAGGGAGAATATCGGCCCGTCTAAAGGGCCTTTACCTTTGCCGCCAGAAAGATCATGCCAGTATCTTCCATTTTATTTAGCAACTGCTACTGTACTTCTTAAATTCCTAGCGCCACCGTGTGGCCAAGTGATGTAATTACATTCATTTAAACTTATTTGCTAAGGAAATGTTATTCTTTTACGCGAAACAAAAACTGATATCCTCACGGGAGATCGCGTTTAGAAAGTAATTATTAGCTGTGCTACATCTGTACATGTACGGCGTTGGTACTTGCGGCACAGATTTTCGCGCTGTACATGTACGGTGCTGGTACTCTAAGGGTTAAGGCCGCAGAGTATTTTTTCAGAGTTTTTTTGTTTTGCTTACAAACAGCCATTGAAAATACATGGGGCAGATTTATAAAACTGTCTTCTCCATAATTCTGGCGTAGTTTTGCGCCAGAAAACTGTCTTAAACACCTTAGACCACATTTATTAAGGGGTTTCCCGACACTTAAAGGGATTCTGTCACCCACCATTTTCCATATTAAGTTATTTATACCACTGGATTTTCTCTCATCATAAGGATCTCCAAATGGTTATTGTTATATGGGCCAGATGAACGATTTGTGGTGTAAATATCCATTTTTTATCTACTTGTCAATCACTTACATTAAGGGGCCCAGGGGAGTTGACCCTGGTTGCTGGAGACCCGGGCTCGGCGATTCCGTTGGAGCCCCGTGACCGCCCACCTAATTAATATTCACTTCACTGAGTCAGTGAAGCTCCGGCGGCGGCTGTAATCCCGCCGCAGGCGCAGTGCCGCGTCGGAGCTTCACTGACTCAGTGAGTGAATATTAATTAGGTGTGCGGTCCGGGGCTCCAACGGAATCGCCGAGCCCGGGCTCCAGCAACCATGGTCAACTCCCCTTGGGCCTTTAATGTAAGTGATTGACAGTTGATAAAAAAGGATTTTTACACCACAAATGCTTCATCTGGGCCCTATAACAATAACCATTTGGAGATCCTTATGATGAGAGAAATCCAGTGGTATAAATAAACTTAATATGGAAAATGGTGGTGACAGAATCCGCTTTAAGACACATTTTGCGCCACGTCCGACAAAAGGGGCGGTGGCCTAAGTTGCGCGCCAAAACGGACGTACCATAGAAAGCTAAGCCATTTCAAAAGTGGTGCAAACTGAAACCCGACAATTCTAACACTGCACGCCAGATTTATTACAATGGTTTATAAATCTGGCAAGCAGTTTAAGACTGTCCAAGTTTGCACCACTTTTTATAAATCTGCCCCACTTGTATTATATTTCATTGTTTATTGTTGTGTTTAATATACGCATCTTCATTTGCTGTCATTTAAAACAATGCGTGTGTCAGCATAAGAGAGTGGCCCAGACCCAAGTGGATGCAAGTTTTTTAATTAACCATTTTTTTCGTCTTTTCTATCTTTCAGGTCCGTGTATCCAGTGGAGTTCATCCGTGACCAGGATTTTAGGGGTCTGTTGAGGAGTTTATATTGTGAAAACATACTTAGTTTTTGAAATTAGAGTTTTTTATTTTTTTGGTTTTCTCGCATGTGACAGCAGCCTTAAAGGGTAGGTGCCACTTTGTTGCATAAAAATGTATAAAATGCAGTGTCTATCAAATAGATAGAAACTGCATTTTTTTTTTTTGTTAGCCCTTAACAGCAGAACAAGGCTACTGCAATCAGCTTTTATATCACTGTAGATGCTGATCTTGGCTACAATGTCTATTGCCTCCCTGACACACAGCTTCTACAGTGATGTCCCTCTGCTGATGTATCGGGCACCGCAGACAGCCTCTACATTGCTGTAGAATCTGTGTGTCTGGGCAGCAATGTCGACGGATCCCTGTACTATAAAGTATAGGGACCCGTCGAAAGCTCATCGCCGTAGCCTTGTTTTGCTGTTATATAACTGCAGAACGGGGCTACCAAAAGTAAATAAATATATAAAATCTTAATTTTATACATTTTTATATAAAGCTTTAAGGCATGACATGGTCCTTGTGCTTTAATGCATAACTACAACTTTGCAGCAAAATAAAATTATTTTGCGTAACTGAATAGAACAGATGATGACTAAAACCTTCGTAATATACTTTTTTTTTTTTTTCAATAGAAATCTGTTTCCTTCTCTTCCCTTCACATAATAGATCAATGTATAAATAAGCACTATACTCCCGTCCTCACTGACAGAAGGTCCATTTTTTACAGTCACAGGATAGTCTCACAGGTTTTTTGCACGAGCTTTAGGCTCCATTCACACGACCGTATGTGAATGGGGCCGTATCTATCCACAAAATTGCGGATAGATACGGCCCCGTTCACATCTATGGGGCCGGGAGCCGCGGCTCCTATGAAGAAGCCCTATAGTTGTTGTCCGTGCGTATGGACAACTATAGGCATTTTCAAGGCCGCCCGGCGTGTGTTCCATGCGCAAGGAACACATGCCGGGCGGCCCCATTGAAAATGCCTGTAGCTGTACATGCGCATGGACAGCTATAGAGCTTCCTAATAGGAGCCACGGCACGGAGCTAGCTCCGTGCCGTGGCTCCTGGCCCCATTGAAATGAATGGGGCCGCATGTATCCGCAATTTTGCGGATACATACGGCCCCATTCATACGGTCGTGTGAATGGGGCCTTAATGTAATAAAGTGTAGTGTGAGGGAACATACCTTTGTTATACACACTGTAGCTGCCGGTACTGTAAATTTACACTTTTATTTGTTATGCTAATTAGGATCACAGAGCACTCAGGTTTGGCTGAGCCTCCTGGTGCAACCTGTTTTGCATGTCTGAAGCCTCCCTGATCTGCCCACAGCCAACCAGAACAGCATATGTAGCATAAGGGGCAGGGATTGGAGGCTGTGAACAGCTCAGAGAGGCTTCAGACATGCAAAACAGGATGCACCAGGAAGCATATCAAATCAAATTATTTCAGAGTGCTGGAAGCTGTGTGACAAGCATAATCCTTTCCCTTACACTGCATTGTCCTAGCTTTATTACATTAAAACTGGTTGTCTGTAACCTCCTCATGTATTTCCTATAAAGAAAATATTTATAAAATAATGCTGTTTTGGTACCATACTCAGCAACTGCTAAAACGTCTGAACCCTACGGTGTCTGACAGGTGTTGGAGATGCGGGGTGGGTTTGGGCTCTCCATATTTTTTGGGCGTGTCCTCTACTTTGTCCTTTCTGTAGAATGGTGCAAACCACACTACATCAGGTACTGGGGATAGAGTCTTTTTGCTGGTCTTCCTGTTCTTTCAGCTCACATTGCCTTACAGTTAGGCCTTTATGGGCCTGTTCAGATATGTTGTACTAGAGGTGGTTTTCGAATGCTATACTGGTAATTACTATGTTTTCAGTTCCATAAATGCCGTTCAACGTAATTAATGCAGATGTGTACTTAGTTGATTATTTGAAGACTTTTTTTTTGTCATTTATTGTTTCTAACTGTATTCCAGTTACATTTCTGCATTGTATTTTTATTATAATTGATTTAAAATGTATTCTTTAATAAAAATCACAAATTAAAAAAAACTTGTCTGGCTGACTCCCTTTAATGGTTATTTTGTCAATTCTATCAAACCCATCAATTTAAAGGGATCCTGTCATCTCCGAAACCCCCCCTGAACTAGAGTAAGCATTGTATAGTGTAAGTGATGCTGAATCCGAATATGTAAGTTTTATCTTCATACTCACTTCCATTCTGACGCTGTGCTCCCACAAACCTGCAGTAAAATGCACTCAGTGGACTCTTCTTTGAGTCCCTCTCCATTATGTGAGTGAGCACCGGAGTCCACTGAGTGCATTTTACTGCAGGTTTGTGGGAGCACAGCGTCAGAATGGAAGTGAGTATGAAGATAAAAATTACATAACCGGATTCAGCATCTCTTACACTATACATCACT